>JALIGW010000001.1:105019333-105500628 GCA_023053685.1 Diadophis punctatus similis | reverse complement strand
AATTTTGTCATAGACGGGGCAGGTCACTGGTCACTGGAGGGCAGAACCAGAACCAGTGGACATTAGCAAGAATTTTCTGATTGTGAAATTTGATGAATTAATGAAATGAGCTGTCTGATGAAGTGGAATGTTTCCCTTCACTGAAAAATTTCAGATAGAGGTAGGTTTCCAACAGGGTTACTTCTTTATATCTGTTCACATAGCCCCTGATAATGCATGCCACTTTTTAACTCATGCCTTTAATCTTCCTTCCTTCCTTCCTTCCTTCCTTCCTTCCTTCCTTCCTTCCTTCCTTCCTTCCTTCCTTCCTCCCTCCCTCCCTCCCTCCCTCCCTCCCTCCCTCCCTCCCTCCCTCCCTCCTTCCTTCCTTCCTTCCTTCCTTCCTTCCTTCCTTCCTTCCTTGAAGTCAAATATTGTGCTATGTGAGAGTTTATGCTTCCCCCTCCTGTCAAATCCATGGGTATAGGTGTGCATGGGGGGCGGTGTAGGGTAGGATGTATATGTTGTGCTCTGGATCATGTGACCAGCAGAGAGAAAGTGGGGGTGTTTAGAATGGAACTGTTGTCACATCGCAAGTTGTTTGCCACCTACTTCTCCCATGTTTGCATGGTGGATTTTCCCCCCCACAGCCCTCAGTTGTTCTGACCCATTTTCAAGTTCAAACTTTCTTTTGCTGATTCCTTTCCTCCTCCCTCAAACTTGATCCCATTTTGTTCAGTTCTTTGGAGATGGAGAAATGGATGGAGATAGAGCTGACCTCTTTTGCATACTAAAAAAAATGTGCTGTGTTACTTAGTCATCTATACACATAGCAGAAACAGCAGCTGTTTACCATTCACTTGAAACTCTTTCCTTGTCATTTTTTAAAAATAAGTTTTTGAAAAGGGAAACATTAATGATAAGTCCCAGTTCAGTAATTATTAGATATTTACTGAATGGTGCTTTCTTAGAACATTTGTTATAGCCAATTATTGCTGATAAGATGTGTTGTTCCAAGGTTTATTAATTGAATTATAATAAGTTTACACAGACTCCAAAGAAATTTTTGCTGACAGTGCTTCATTTTCTTTAAAAAAAACACAACAACAACAACCCAGCATTAATGAAAAATATCTATGCAACATTTTCATAGAAACAATTAAGACTTTGCTCATAGAGGATGCTAATAAGATTCAAAATGTATATTAGGTGCAATCTAAGTAAGTCAGACTTCTCTAAATACCATTTTAATCAATAGGATCTTGGCAGGCAATTAAGTTCTTAAATCCCACCGATTCTAATGTGTCACTTTCTTGTTTTTAACCATTGACTTGGTGAAGTTTTCAACACAATTTGGAGTGTAGAGAGGGATTAAGTGTTTTTCTGGTGAGACCGGTCTATCAGGGCAACATGGTCTACCCAAATATGGGATGGAGCATACTGCTTCCACTTTCACCTTTCAGCCCCAATCCAGGAGCCTTTGCTGGCAGTCGCTTTCGTGACAAACTATTTTTATGTTGAATTTATATTTTACCAACAAAGAAATAAAGGAGACTAGTATAGATCTATTTCAAGCTATTCAGTTCTCTTCAGCTAGCCATTTCTGAGATTCAAACACAGGCTACTTGCACATTAGGTAGATGTTATGGGACGGAGTATACTGCTTCTAGTTTCGCAGAAGCAGTATGCTCCGTCCCATATTTGGGTAGACCAGGTTGCCCTGATAGACCGGTCTCACTGGGAAAACACTTAATCTCTCCCCTGGTATAGCTTAGAGGTTAATACATCTGCCTAATATGCAAGTAGCCCAGGTTCAAATCCCAGAAAGGGTATGGCTAGCTGACGAGAGCTAAATCGCTTGAAATAGATCTATACTACCCAGTGGTGGGATTCAATTTTTTTTATTATTGGTTCTGTGGGCATGGCTTGGTCATGTGACTTGGTGGGTGTGGCCAACTTGACTGGTCTAACCCTTAGGAAATTTCTCCTTAGTCCAACTCACAATAAAATAGCACAATAAAATAGCACTGTTCCTGTATTTAGAATATAATAGAATAACAGAGCTGGAAAGAACCTTGGAGGTCTTCTAGTCCAACCCCCTACTTAAGCAGGAAACCCTACACCACTTCAGACAAATGGTTATCCAATCTCTTCTTAAAAACGTCCAGTGTTCGAGCATTTACAACTTCTGGAGGCAAGTTGTTCCACTGATTAATTGTCCTGTCAGGAAATTTGAGGGGCTTCTACAAAAGTGAGGAAGTTAATTTATTTTCCAAAGCACAAAGGCACAACAAGAAATAATGGATGGAAACTAACCATCCTAGAACTAAGGAGAAATTTCCTAAGGGTGAGACCAATCAATCAATGGAATAGCTTGCCTTCAGAAGTTGTGGGTGCTCCATCACTAGAGGCTTTCAAAAAGAGCGAGGGAAGTACACCCCAAAAGGACAGTGCCAGGAACCAGTAAAACAATGCAGAAAATTTAAAACAGCCATTCCCCCTTTAAAAAAAAGTCAACCCCAAAGCAAACGCAGCGGCTGAGAGGGAAACTAAGAGCAGCTGCTCAGGCTAATTGAAAGCCTGGCGTGCTGCCAAAAACCATTAACCCTTCCAACTCTATTATTCTATGTTCTTATGTTCTAAATTGGGTGCTTCACAGCAGAAGCAATACAGCTGGCTGGACCACACATGCATTAACTTCACAGCCTGCATCATTGTCCCCTCCTGTATCTCCCCCCCCCAAGAAACAAGAAGTAGCCAACACTGCAGCAGCTATAAAAGGTCTTGGGAAACTCCAGGGAGTATCAGCTGATCACAGAAGTGATAATACTCTTTATAATGAAAATGTTTGTAATCTTGTCCTGAAGGGAAGAAGTTAATCCCATCCCTAGATGGGTGATTGATCGGTTTCCTTGCCCTAATCCTGTAAGTTTCTATTGTTTATTGACTTGATTCAGTGTGTATCGGTTGCATTCCAGCTGCAACTGTTAGTGGAGCTATTAACTGGAGAGAGAGAGAGAGAGGAGAGAGAGAGAGAGAGAGAGAGAGAGAGAGAGAGAGAGAGAGAGAGAGAGAGAGAGAGAGAGAGAGAGAGAGAGAGAGACGAGAGAGAGAGAGAGAGAGAGAGAACCTCTCTTGCACTTTATTTTTTACCTGTTCTCCGAACTGCATAAGCAATTAGCTAACGGTTCGGGCCAACCGGTGAGAACCGGCTGAATTCCACCTGTGATACTACCATAGTCTCCCTTTATTACTTTATCACTAAAATATAAATTCAACACTAGAGAGGGATTGGTTATATCAGTCTTAAGAAACATGATTGTGGTGGCATTACTTGGTTAGAAATATAGTTTTAATTTTAGATCATAAGAGTATATCATAAAAGGAAGAAGCAGAATGGATTTCTCCATGTGATTAAATAAATTTTAATATGGAAAAGACTGCTGAGAATACCATGGACAGCCAAAAAAATAAATTAATGGATCATCAGACCAATCAACCCAGAATTGTCCTCAAGTCACAAATGATAGGCTCTGATTATTCTACTTTGGAGACATTACGCAACAATCAAGTTCTCCAAAGAAGCTCTAAGGTTGGGAAAGGTGTAAGAAAAGAGAAGTGGACAATCAGCATTAAAGTGGATGGGTTCAGTAACTGTTACAGTGTTATGAGTGCACTGTTGTGGACGACCAGAAGAACCAGGTTAGGGACAGATCATCATGGAGAATTATAGTAAAAAGCAACTCGATAGCACATAATGAATAAAAAATTACTGTACATGTGGTTTTCTGAACTTTCTGATATCCTTGGTGAAATGTTAGTCATGAAGTACCAGCCATATGCATAAATTCCAGACAGCACTTGGATAGTATCCAATATAATGCTGGAGATATGCTGTAATAACATTCTGCATGGTGCTGCCTTGAATGGTGCCTGGAAATATTTAGCACTTAAGGACCACTGCAAAGAAATTATTGATTAGGGCCAAGTCTAGCTTTACTGGCTTCTGATCAATTTTGGGAAAAGTCCAGTATGGTTTTGTGCTGGATATTACACAGCTATGGATCATATTAGTCCAAAGTCTCTATAAGCCTCCCTAAGTTACATATTCTGTCCTATCAGAATCTGAAATCTTGAAGGTGGTAACAACAGAAAGTATCTCCTTTGGTGGCTACTTTGCAAACTAAGCTTCAGTCTTGCCTTTAATCACCTGATACCAAGAGAAACTAATTTATAAGTTATGGTTGCACCAATGTTTCGGCATGATTCCCAGAGGAGGGTCTCTTTTCATTGCAATCCTATTTTGTACAGCTGGGAAGAAGAATATTATAGCATCTTTGCAGTAGAAGCAATGGCAAGCAATGGGAAACAACCAGGTGGAATGGTAGGGTGCCCTTCCTAGCTGTGTTGTTGTGAAAAGATGTCTCGTTCTTGCTGGCATCTGATTTATGTGAAACAGGGGTGGGTTCCTCTCGGTTCAGACCGGATTGCCCGAACCGGTAGTGACCCGCTGGTGACGTTACTGTCGGTGCCGTTCCATGCGCGCCACCATCTTTTTTTGTGTGTGTGTGAATGTTTCCCCTTCTGAGGCTTGAAAAAGGGCCCTCCCGCCGCCTGCGGGTGAATTCTGACCTTTATTTCTTCACCTGAAGCACAGCTGATGAGCTCCTCAGCTGTGTTTCAGGCTAATTCCTGCATGTGCAGGAGGAGACGCGCGTGCGCATAGCAAGCGCGCACGTGCAAAGCCTCGCGATGTGAATTGGTGGCAAAGGTAAGTGGAACCCACCCCTGGTGTGAAAGCTAGAGAATATATAAATAGTGGTGTTGCTGATTGTGAGGCACTACAAGATATGCAGTCCAGAGTTTGAGTGTACAAGGTACTTGAGATAGATCTATTAGGAGAGAAATGTCCCAAAGAAGATCAGTGCAATAGAATTTGATTTCATATAACAAAGGTTGGGTTGGGTTGCAGAGGTTTTTTTGAGACTTCTGGCTCTGCTGAAACCATAACTGATTTCTTTTGCAGAGAAGCAAACATAAATAATTAAGCTAGAGCTGCCTTTTAAAACAGTCATTCCATCTGTATTGTCTGTAAACAAACAATGGCTTCTGGCAGACATTAAAAGTTTAAATGAAGCTGGCACAAGCTTAATTTTTTGGAGGCAATTTAAGGGTGTCGGAGCTGGGTTGCAAACATCTGGACAACCACCAGATGGCAGCAAAGAAGTATGCAAAACTCAAAGACATACAGAACGTTCTTGCTTGCCCTCTAGCCATTGTCTGGATTATCTGCAGCCCGGCTCTGATAACCCTAAATTGCCCCAGACAATTAAGCCCTCAAAATTAAAAATTATACTAGAGGAGAGCAATTAACCCATTTACACATAATTTCTGTTTCCCCCTTTCTTTCATTAAATCACACAGAGCTAGAATTACAAAGAGCTATACTAGCATACAGATATGCAGGGAAAGTTATTTTGAAGTACATGTTGACAATGACGGTTTGGATAGTCCTAATAATAATGATAAAGGTACTTGTGAGGAAGGGAATGAGATTATCTGAAAGAAGAGGATAATAATTTTTTAAAGCAATGGGGTAATTATGTTGATTAGAAATAGTACTGGTTACTAGACAACCCATAACCTGTTGGGTCATCCTTTCAGAGATGTTTCTTTACCTAAACAGAGAAACAGGTGAAGGGCTATTGTTTTGGTTTTAAAATCAAGGAAAAAGACATCATTTTATTAAAGAGGAAAGATATGTAGCAAGACAATTACACAGGTTCTCTTTGTTTAACAAAAGATGCTTTTGATCACATTTCTTTCAACACAATGTCCCATGATGTTGATTCAGTTTCAATGTTTTTCTGAATTAAAGCCAGGACTTTGTTGGCTGTTTGGGCATTAAATCATCTCTCATGTTGAAATGCTGGTCTCCAGTCAGAATCAGTAACAATGGAAGCTTCGGGCATGTCTCAAATTTGTTCTGTTGCAAGTTAAACAAATGCAGTGTGTGGGTTTCATGGCTATAATAGTTTCACTAATAATTCAAAAAATCTCATGTTGAATTCCATCATTATTATTGAGTGTATCTATTCTTAGTTCTACAGTGTCTTGAGGATCCATGAAGGAGATTTGAATAAAATTGGCTTGCTGGTTGTGGTTTGGCATTAAATGTCTAATGCAGGGGTGTCCAACTCAAGGCCCTATGGGATGGTTGCAGCCCGCGGGGTGCTTAGATCTGGTCCATGGGGCCATCCTGGAAACAGCAAAGGACTGGTCCACAGTGCCTCTGCCAGCGAAAATGGAGCTTGTGAGGGCCACATGCGGCTCTCCCGATTTTTGCTGGCAGAGGGTTGCAGGAGGCTGTTGCAGCCGACAACAGATCTCGCGAGGACCAAGTGCAGCTCTCCTGACCTCAGTTTTCTCTGGCAGAGGGTTGCAGGAGGTCGTTGCAGCCAAAAACGGAGCTTGGGAGCCTGTTTTCGCTGGCAGAATGCTTGTGCCACCACAGGTGCCCCTGACACGAGTGATGTCAAGCTGGCCACAGCCACCCTGGCCACAGCCACCCCAGGCCTCGAGGTCAAACACAACCCTGATGTGGCCCTCAATGAAATCGAGTTTGACACCCCTGGTCTAATGCATTGATGGATTTACTCTTGAATAAGCACAGAGGGATTCCATCCTTTTCTTGCCGGAAGGACTCCTTTGGCATGAAAGGATGTCATTTGGAAGAGGCATTTGCATTGTCTGTTGTTCTTCCTGAACTTATTTCCAAATGGTTCATCATTGCTATATAAACTGAGGAATTCATTTGGTAAAGCTTACAGATTGCCTATTCTGATCCTTCCCTGCGTATAAGCAGAAATTGTGGTGTCTTCAAGGAATAGGAATGCACAACAGGGAGGAGAGACTTTGGCCATGACACCAATATCAGTAGAAATATTACATCATGCAACTCATGCATTTTGCTTCACTCTTTCTCCACTGAGTTCTTGTTGTTAAAGGTGGATATTGTCATGTTGAGAAGACCTTGCAATAATTAGAGTTTGCCACATATTCTTGAGTTGATTTTCCTTTCCTCTTCCTTATTTTCTTGTCTTGTCATTCTGTATCTTTCCTGGTGATCTCTGCCACTTGTCACATCTCAGCAACATTTGGTGTTATCACTTGACTGTTCTCACCACAGAATCCCTGCTGGCTTCTCCATTGAGTTGTAGGAAGCTGTCAGAGGCAGTCTAAAAATAGGATCATATGACTTCCTGAGGGCTAGGGCAGGACACGTCTACCTGATATTCAGCAGCTAAAGGAGGGGTTGGTCTACATGCAGTTTCACAGTTGACAAATGAAGCAGGATTGACATGGACTAAGGTATAATGGCTAATGTGTTTGACTGACTTCATTTTTTACTCCAGATGTAGCCATAGAGCTCCATGGTAACTTTCAAACCATGGTTGTGAACTAATATAGAGTATGGAGCTTTATGTATCTGCCTTAAGTCCCTGAACATATATGGGATATAGATATATGTGCTTATTTGTGTGCCAGAGAAGGAGAACACAAAGCAATAAAATGTCCAGGACTTTCTGCACCTTAAAGTTGTTGCTTCTTTAAGAGACCATGATGAGTCAATTCCTTGGTGCTAGGTAGGCAGGGAGGGATTGCAAGACTGGCTGGGAAACTGTCATGAAACTTTGAAAATGAAGATCATGTGAAAGAAGCAGCAGCCCATCAGCAGCAACAAATAGCACTGAATCAGCGACAACTTCCCCAACATTCATTCCTTTGGGAGTCATGGGTCCCAGATATTGGACACATTCTGTAAGTTAGTCTATTGAGGTATCTTGGTTCAAAAATTGTAGCTCTGTGATGCAGCATTTCACCCAGGTAAGTGTCATGACAATAAGAGTTTAGCAGTATATAGAAGCATTATTGGTCTAATAATGGATCTGTGCCATTTGGAATAATCCATTTCTCTACCCTGACTCCCCAAATTTGTACCATCTGCAAAGTTTTGAAGACTGAATGTGACTCCCTCTTCCAGAGCATACCATTTATCTCTACCTTATCATTAAAGCTATTCGGTCTGTAATCTAATGCTGGAGTTCCCCTGTGCCAATGCTTCTCAAAGTTAATAACCTTAAAATGTGTACTTCAACTCCCAGAATTCCTCAGTCAGCTGATTTTGTTCTAGTTTCCCTACTTCTTTTTAAAAACTTTTAATAGTAGTTCCTAAGTTTACTTTGTAAGTTAGTTAACAGAAGCTTTAAAACCCAATAGGTATTCTCCCAACACCATACTCCAAATCACAAATGCTAATTCCTCTGTTCTGGCGCTATATAGCAAAATAATGGAACCCATTTTACCTTATGGATTTAGCCTATTTATTTAGCCTATTTATTTGGTTCACCAGAATATTAGTGATAGGGAGTTTGTGAAATTTATGAAAGTTGGATTTTGACGAAGATAATTTATCTGAAAGGTTCTACTGAAACTCAGCACAAAATAGCGGTTCTTAAATGGCTAACTATGAGGCCATACCCTTTGAAAGTTGGTTAATGTTGGCCCTTTGAAAGTTGGCTCCATTATGTCAATGGAGATTCTCAGTCATCCAGGTCATGATTGTCCCAAAGATGCTTTTTCAAGAGGCAACTGGACTTTCTGCTTTTTCTTTTGAAGACATTTCGCTTCTCATCCAAGAAGCTTCTTCAGTTCTGACTGGATGGTGGGGAATGGAAGGATTTATACTCCTTGCAGAGAGCTGGTCATTTGCATTCTTTTAGAGAGCTGTTTTTGGACAGAGACGACCTCTGGTTTGAAAGAGGGGTCAAAAAGGCCATCTATGTCAAAATTGAACATTCGTCTCTCAACAGAGGGGGATGGATACGGGATCATCTATCTCCAGTCTACAACACAGTCCTTTCAACAGTTCCAAGAAGGCTCCACACCCATGTGCACCACTCAGGTGACCCTGATGACACAGATAAAGCTCCAGGTGGCCTCAATGACTCTCTAAAAGAATGAAAATGACCAGCTGTCTGCAAGGAGTGTAAATCATCCATTCCCCACCATCCAGCCAGAGCTGAACAAGCTTCTTGGATGAGAAGCGAAATGTCTTGAAAAGAAAAACCAGAAAGTCCAGTTGCCTCTTGAAGAAACACCTTTGGGTTAAAGATTTATGTTGTGATTTAGTGAAATCACACTGAAAACTGGTTCAGTATGTATGTTTTGAGGAACAGTAGTCACATAATGTTTACATGCAAGCATTACTGTACCTACTTTGTAGAGGTTGATTTCATTCTCCATCTGTGAGAATTTAACCTGATGAAGTGATATTACTGTCCTTTGAAGCTACTTACACCAAGAGGACATTCCACCCCACTAGGAATTGGGGCAAGGCAGAGGGATTAGAAGTGGGGGCGCCATGGCGCTTAGTAGAGGCTCTTTGAAGGGGCACATCGCTTGAATCTGCACAGACATGGATTAATTTTGCATATGTTTCACTCATTATTTATAATTGCATTAATCATTTATTGATTGTCTCCATTATTTATAAGAGGCCTTGCTCAGCTCACATAGATCTGCCTATTGATGTTGACTTAAACCATTATAATTTCTTAAAATTAAAAATTTAAAACTCTTAGTCAATGCAGTCTTGCATTGGAGAGAAGTTTAAACAAAACTCAAGGGCATTGCAATCTGAAGCATGTTTTCTTAGAAGGAGACATTATTGCAGGTCCAAGATTCATGACAACCATTTCCATTATTTCTAAGAGTTTGTTGGCCAAACATCCCCTGTAGGGAAATAAATATTCTCGTACATGTCATTATTATTTTATTTTTTTTAATCAGTTTTAGAGAGTGTTTGGTGCTAGCATAAATATCTTAGAATTTACAATCCAATTACAAAAAAAATCTTAAAGAGACTCTGAAACTTGCTAAGTTAAACAGATTTAACTTAGCAGACAAAACCATTCCAGAGTGTTTCCATATTGCTCTTTTAGAATATAGTTTCCATGCATAAGCATAAACAATTTTGGAGGGCATGAGTCACGTGGGTTGATAATTTGCAGGGATGATTTCTTTATTGAAAGTTTGGTAGCAACAAAAGATATCAATTTCTTTCTTCAATCTTGAATGCAAAATAGGAGATTTTAAGGGACTTCAGAACTAAAGGTCTATGACTCAGCATGGCAACTTAAATGGGGCCAATGGGCACACCATTCCTTTTATACCAGTTCTTTGCCTTCTAAAACTGCAATAGCATTCTCAAAGTCTTTTTCCTCAGGGACCCCAGTTATAGTTCAATTGAAAGATGTTGCGACATTATTTCCAAAGGTTCCTTGTCCCTAGGACCAAGGAAAGAAACACTCTTTTCTCTAATAGAAATAGCACTTAGACTTATATACCACTTCACAGTGCTTTACAGCCCTCCCTAAGTGGTTTACAGAGTCAGCATATTGCCCCCAACAAACAAGAAATATTCATTTTACCAATCTTGGAAGGATGGAAGGCTGAGTCAACTTTAAGCAGGTCAGGATTGAACTCCTGGCAGTGAGCAGAGTTAGGCTGCAATACTGCATATTCTAACCATTCCGCCATCTCTCATAAAGCCGTGATGCCTACAATCTGATTTCAAAATAGCACAAGTTAAAACATAAATTTAACACGTTAAAACATAAATGTGTGTACTCTCTCTCTCTCTCTTCAACTGCTTTGCAAATGGTGTGTGTGTGTGTGTGTGTGTGTGTGTGTGTGTGTGTGTGTGTGTGTGTGTAGGGGGGTTTGCTGGCAAGCACACCCAAGTAGAGCAATAGTGTATTGCCAACTTAAAGACACGAGGTTCCCAAATCTTCATGTAAAGATTTCACAAAAATCAGAATGAACTTTGGCCTCATCAACTCCACCACCAAAAAATTAGCATCTGTTCTACACTCTAGAACAGCTTTGGAATCCAGTATTTATTTGAATATAGCATTCATTTGACTTGGGACACAGCCCTAGTTAAAACGTTCATGATTAAAAGAGTAGTTGGGCTCTCACATGGCCTCCAGATACTCCGAAATGACATAGTTGTGCTGACTATTCAACTCAAAGGACAATGCAACTCAGAATACTACAAAACATGGACTAGATGGTACAACTGGACTAAAAAAAGAGGAAAGACTGTGTGACAACATGAGAAGAAAACGAAGACAGAAGAGACTGTAAATTTATGATTTAATGTGCATAATTGAGATATAACAATGTTGTAAAAACGGGTGTAGATCTGTATCAAAATATTTAGATGTTTAATGAAGAAAAATAATAAAAAAATAAAAAAATAAAACGTTCATGATTAAAAGAGTGGTTGGGCTCTCACATGGCCTCCAGATACTCCGAAATGACATAGTTGTGTTGTGTACTACGGTTAGCTGTCAGGCCAACTATGATATACTCAAGCCATATTCCTGATTTTTCTGATGGTTTTCAAATAAACAAGACTTCTTTTTCAGGATTTCTGGACCAGCAGCCAGTAAAACTACCGTAACAAACTCCCCCCCCCCTCTACTTACTTCATTTATGCAGTAACCAGCTAAAAAAGTGGTTGGAAGGAAAATGTAAAAGAAAACTTGAACACAATTATAAAGAAGAATAAGAATGAAGAGCATTTATTTCCTTTCTGTATGGAGGAATATTACTATTTGATAAAAGATGAAGACTATTTTATTTTACCCATTTGGTGTTCCCTCATTCTTTCTGTTCTTAACATCTCTTTTATATAGTATATATAAACATTGCCAGTTGCTGAATTATTTGTGTTCAGACTGAGTTGACTGTTTGCTCAATATTTAGAGAAACCATTATGTACACTAATGCTTTTTCTCAGCAACACATTTCTCTTCTACCTTAGTCAGTAAGAAAAAAAGGGGGGGGGGGAATCAACCTGGAAATGTTGCAGTCGCGCCTAATAATGTGTGTCTAGGTGATGGGTCTTTGTGCATGTACGTATTTACAGAAAGGGAGTGCATTGCTTCCTTAGCACAAAGTATCTCATTAAAATGAAGAGTACCTCCTTCAAATACATGTCAGGCCCAAGAGGATTGTGACTATATAAATGGTCAGCGTGAAACTATGTATATTTGTACTTAAAAGCATTCCAACACGATGTCAAGAAGGCATTCAACAATAATTATTGGTGGTGGTGGGGAGATCTGTAGATTCTGATTAGCAATTGCAATAGCAATAGCAATAGCACTTATATATACCACTCCACTCTGAGCAGATTTACAATCTCAGCATATTGCCCCCAACAATCTGTGTCCTCGTTTTACTGATCTCAGAAGGATGGAAGGCTGAGTTATTCTCAAGCCTGTAAAGCCACTCTTGACCAGATCTACATGGATTCTCTGTATTCAAAGGCCCAGTAACAGTCACTTCAGGGATTAGTTCTGGCCCACAAAGAGCCAATGAAAGCAAAGCTTATGAACCATGGGGAGTTTGAATGGATAAAATGAGAGCTTATCCTGGGCTTGCTGAGTCCAAACAGTACAATTAATTATCTAGGGAGATTCAATTCATAATAAAATATTTTATTCTTTGGCTGTATTTAATATGAATTGCAGGCTCCAGCCACAACACACACACACACACTCACACTCACACACACACACACACACACACACACACACACACACACACACACACACACACTGTATGTGTGAATATAAAACACAGCAGCATAATCGAATTAGGCACTTTCCAAATTTTTGACATGAGTTCAAAAGTTTTGACATCACTGGATTAGACAGTTGTATAAAAGATTATGCTACCTATGTCTCTACTTTCCACTTCCAGTGCTATAATCAGAAATAGTTACCGTGGATGAATGGCTACAAAAGTTGACAGAGTTAGCCAGAGGTGCGCGTCACATAATGTAACAACCGGTTCGCCCAGAGCCAAAAATGTAAGTGCATGTGTGGCTTCAAACACACAGCGATTACTGGTATATAGGACGGGATAGCGCCAGGGCGGGTGGGTGGGCCCAGCTGCTGGTCGGAACTACCTGTTCGCCTGAATTGGTCCGAACCAGCAGCAGCCCAACTCTGGAGTTAGCAGAGATGGCTAAATTGACTGTTTTGATCAAGGAAAAGAATATAAGTACTTTTGTTTGTACTTGGAAACCACTTCTGGACTTTGTGCTTGAGGTGGAAAAAAATGAAACTTTGATTTTGGGTTTTACTGATTAGATTGATTTGTCATTATAGGAATGGCTAGTTTATACTATTATGGAAAAGTAAAAAGTTGAGGTTAGATGTTAATGCTTTATTCTACTACAATAGAAGGAGTCAGTCAATGCCTTTTTTTTTCTTTCTCCTCTCTCTTCTCTCTTCCCTTTCCATTCCCCTCTGTGTCCTACTATTTGCTTTTGTACTTTTGTATTTTATACTATAAACTAATAAAATGAATACACACACACAGAGTGTGGATAGATAGATAGATAGATAGATAGATAGATAGATAGATAGATAGATAGATAGATAGATAGATAGATAGATAGATAGAGACAGACAGACAGACAGACAGACAGACAGACAGACAGACAGACAGACAGACAGATAGAGACAGAGACAGAGACAGAGACAGAGACAGAGAGAAACAGTTGGGCGATTATAGAAATTGAATAAACAAACAACAAAAAAATACATGTTGCTCAGTTGCAGAGGCACATGGATGGGAGAAGTGCTGCTGTTTTCTTGTCTTCCATATAATTTCCCCACAATCACTGTTTATTACTTGGAAATAAATGCTGGTCTACACAAACCTTTGGTTTCATCTAGCATAACTTTTGGGTGTTCGCTGGCAGTCATCTTGAAGGGTACTATGACCTAGAAAGCTCTAGTTAATTTGGCACGCTTTTGCTGTATGAAATTGACAAAATTTCCATATCATCCTGTATTAACATAACATGGCCCGGACTTTAATCATGCACGCAAGCCTCCAACTTCATCCAAGCCTTTTCATTTTTTTAAAAAAAAAAGCTCCCAAACTTCTCAGCAGATAAATGAAAAGCTCTTTCCACTAAACAAAATCAAATTTTAAAACCAGAACAAAAGTCTAGGTTAGTAATTGTGTAAAAATTCAGATCTTTCCCATTTCAGAATAAATCCGAAGCAGTTTCAGTTACACATAGTTGATAGTCTCTTCACATAGCATGAATGAAATGTAAGTGGTACTCTTTTTGAATTTTAATATCTCCTGAAGAAGAGCTGACTGCAGCTTGAAATACATTGTGTTTCTTTATGCAGCCTGCATTTGCACTTGATTATTGATCACATTTACTGTTTCATTCTTATTGATTGGGCACAATCTTGTTTCCATACATCATATTAAAATAACTTCTGTGCATAGCGGTGCCCCTGTGAGGGTAGGATTGCTTTGACTTGCCTTTCTTCTTTACAGCGTACAAACTTCTAATCTTTTGAGGTCTTCCTATCTATACAGGTCACTTATATTCCCTATGTGAACTCAGCACTTCATATACAACTTATATTCCCCTTTTTATTCTCTTATTTATCCCTCCCTCCCTCCCTCCCTTCTTCCCTCCCTCCCTTCTTCCCTCTCTCCCATCTTTCATCTAGTACAGCAACTGATTTTGCATGCATCTGGTTATTTATTTGCTTGTTAAACATATATTTTCCCTTTCTTTGGCAGCTCCTAACAGTGTATATGCAAATGGTTCTCACTTGATTCTCACCACAGTGCCATGAAGTCAATTCCTCTGGAAGAAAACGAGTGGTCCAAAGGTCCAATGGACAAGAGAGCAGTTGTGAACCAGGATCTCCTGTGCCAGTGCTCCACTTAGCCATTGATGTTCCACTGTTAAGGATTTGCATTCACAAATGTAAAGCCTATATGTTAGGGGTGTCAAATTCACGGCCAATGGGTTGGATGCGTCACGTGCTGGTCACGCCCATGCCCAGTTTAGTGAAGGGGGAAAAAGTTGTGATATGTCATGTGACGCTGCCGTGACGACGCGAGTTTGACACCCCTGCTATATGTATTCATTTACATTTGTCGAATATGAAGTAAAGTGATCCCTCAGATTAGCACTACAAACGAAGAGAATGCATGGAATAAGAGTAAATACACACCTCTTGCAGAAGTCCGATGATTCTCACATTGACATACTGTAATGCTGATAATATAAGGGAAGAAGAACCTGTTAAAGTGACATGCATCCTATCTAATTATTTGTAGGTTATTACTCACCGAGCTGTCCAGAATCTTCCCTTTTCCAACATGCATCTTATTCTGTGTTTCTCCAAATTCTGCCAGCTCTTTGTCTTTTTTCCTCACCTGCAGGTATGTTATTCAAAGGGATTAATCACTTTTCAAATATTCAGTTCCTTTTAATTTAATTTAATTTAATAGAGTTGTATGCCGCCCAACTCCCGGGGGACTCTGGGCGGCTCACAGCATGTCAAATCCATTACAATAAAAAACATATAACAATTAAAAAGATATAAAAATTAAAAGAAGATCTCCAACATCCATAACTAAAGGGGGGAGACCCCGGAATAATCTACTCGGTCTCACTTTCACCCCGCCTGCCGGAAGAGCCAAGCTTTTATTTCTTTACGGAAGGCCAGCAGGGTGGGGATGGCCCTGATCTCCGGAGGGAGTTGGTTCCACAGGGAGGGAGTTCCCACAGAGAAGGCTCTCCCCCTAGGCCCCGCCAACCGACATTGTTTGGTCAATGGGACCTGGAGGAGACCAACTCTGTGGGACCTAACCGGTCGTAGGGAGGTATGCGGCAGGATGCGGTTATAAAATAACTTTTAGTAAGTTATTTTATAATATCCTGTAAGTATTCCTGTATTTTCTAATCATGAAACAATGATGAAAGAAAAAAGTGGACATTTCAGAAGTGCCTGTCTCTTGACTGTCTGGGGACTGCAAATAAGTTGAGGTATAGAAGAGAGCATGCTGGGGAGTAGAAGTGAAAGAGACCCTTGGCTCCATTCTGTCTATGTGACGCCAGTCAAATCCGGAGCTCTGGTCCCATTTGGATAAGGGTCCCTGAGGTGTCACTTGATTTGACAAAAATGTTTTTTTTAAAACCTTGGAGTTCCAACTTGGAGCCCTGCTAAGCTTCTCAGCATTCCACCCCAGAGTTCATTTCAGAGCAGAGCAGTCCAAGAGATCAATAGAAAGTAGGGCAGGTGAATACTTCTCTTTGCTGGAGTTAGACTTGAAAATAAACTAGAAGAGGTCTTATGAAAGTACTTTCCGCCATTAAACTAATGTGCATTTCCTTGGATAAGTTGTTCTCCTTAGAAAGACTCTTTAAATATTGATTAAACGGTCATTTCATATCATGAGAACAGAGCTGCTTCTGCTTCTTCCTTTTCCTTTTGTTTCCCCTATGTTATATACAGTATATTTGATCGGCCTTCTATTCAGCATGCGTATGCAAACAATTTCAAACCTGGAAACTAGAAATGATGAAGGCTAATAGAGAGTTATGGGGAAACAAGTAGGAAAATCTAATATTCTAGGAACTTCTAAGAAAACCCCACAAGTGACAGAGGATTCGCTTGCCTATTACTTTGAGCAAATATTGCCAACTTTGGTGGCGGTTTGCTACCACTCATACCTGGTAACAAATAAAACCCCTTCATCCTATATTCATTCATTCATTCATTCATTCATTCATTCATTCATTCATTCATTCATTCATTCATTCATTCATTCACCTGAATATCTCTGATTCACAGAGTTGGTCTGCTGGTGGTCCCGTCAGCCAAACAATGTCGGCTGGCGGGCCCACGAATGAGGGCCTTCTCTGTGGCAGCACTGGCTCTCTGGAATACACTACCCCCCGAGATCCGCATTATTCCCACACGGCCAGCCTTCAGAAAAGCACTGAAAACCTGGCTTTGTTGACAGGCCTGGGGCCAATGATTTTAATATAACATTGAGCACTCTTGGCCCCATGAATGAATTATTGTATGGGTTTTTAAATTGTTGCTTTTAATGTTTTTTAAAGTTTTAATAATCATTGTTTTTAATGCTTTTTATATTTATTGTTGCATGTAAATTTTTATTGTTGTGAGCCTCCCAGAGTCTCTGTGGAGTGGGCGGCATACAAATGCGACCAATAAATAAATAAATAAATAATGCACAATTTATTTTACAAAACTAGAGAACTGAAGTAATTTTTCAGAGAAGGGAGAAACAATCAAACCATTCATTTTTTGGAGGTGGGAACGACGAAAAAAACAAAAGTTATACTTTACTTTTCTCCTTTTGATCAAGCTACAAAATATCCTATGACTGCCAGACTTCCGCCTAAGAAGAGCCAACCAATCACCTTTATTTTAATAGAAAAGAAATAGAACCAATAAGATAAATTTCTGGATACAATGGGTTCAGCTAAAAAACAACAAGCCAATTTAATTTCTGGAACATCTGGGATAATATTTACTAGAATGTCAACCTAGTCTCCAAAATGAGAAAAAATGAGGAGTTAAGAATGATTTCTCCCCACCCCTTGCTCCCCTCTTCACTTCCATTCTAGTCAAAAGAAAATATCCTTTCAAATCAGGCGTATGTGATGCAATTGCCAGCGCTCTGGGGACTGCTGTTAGCTATGAATAATTTATTGTGTTCTACTTTTGCAACTGTTTTAGTAAGGGATTTCCATGATATGTCTGGTTTCCTCTAGAGTCCCCAATAAATGTGCACTTTTACAGAAACACTCACACTGCACATAAAAATGTCCTTGTTCAGTTGGTGAAGTTTTCTTGTATGAACCCACTTAAACCAGCTCCGAGGGACTTTTGTTATCCAACTGCAGTGCTACAAAAGTTAACCGCATTAATGAAAAACAGGAATGGGGAAGGTTCAAAAGCAGTGTCATTTTCTGTATTAATGCAGCCTCAAAGGAGGAAAAAAAGCCTGAAAATGTCTTTGAGGAGGATCAAAACTTTCTTATTTTACAGCGTGATGAAAAAGTTGAACCACAGACTATTATATGCAGAAAGATAGAAAAATACCGAAATAGCCACAGCGGAGGAGTGGATTGCGAAGAAGATGGAATTTGTGGAAATTGAAGGATGCCCAGGTATATGTAGTGTTCATCCAGACTCTTGATATTATTTCCACAGGTAATTCTGAATGCCTTTAGTTCTCACATTTTTGCCCTTTTGAAGGTGAGAATGGCACATCTGTCCAGGCCAACCTCCACTGCAATATCCTGATTGTCTATTTGAGATGGTGTTTTTTCATACAGCTTCAGATCAGGGGTGAGTTCCACTTACCTTCACCACTGGTTCGCATTGCTCCGCTCTCTCTCGCGTGTGCATCCCCTCGTGCAAATTGGCTTCCGTGCATGCTCAGAAGCAGGAATCAGCCCGAAACATATCTGAGGAGTTGATCAGCTGTGCTTCGGGCGAAGAAATAAAGGTCAGTATTAACCCGCTGGTGGGCGGGCCCTTTTTCAAGCAGCGAATGGGGAAAATTCGCAAAAAAAACTGAAAAAAGATGGCGGCACACACAGACCAGCACCGACAGTGACGTCACCGACGGTTCGCTACCGGTTCGGGTGATCCGGTCCGAACCGGAAGGAACCCACCCCTACTTCAGATTGTCCATGTAAAGGATGTAGGATAGCCTGGCAGATGTTTTTGATGTTTGATAGCCATGGCCTATTTTGCTCAGTTTTGTTGATAGAAGAATCAGTGCAATGACAAACAGCAGTGGTGATAGTGAATCTCCTTGAAAGAGTTCTCTTTTGATGTTAGCTTCTCCCAGCCTATCACGTTGACCAGCAACAGT
Source organism: Diadophis punctatus similis (assembly GCA_023053685.1). Lineage (NCBI taxonomy): Eukaryota > Metazoa > Chordata > Lepidosauria > Squamata > Dipsadidae > Diadophis > Diadophis punctatus. Next base: position 105,481,827 of record JALIGW010000001.1, on the reverse strand, counting down.
ATCTTCCATTGTGCTATTGAACTCCACACAAATCTTCTGATGTTTCTAACGACTCCTCTTATTTCTAGGCACTTGACTATGCAGTTATGTAGCAGAGAGTCAAATGCATCCTTGTATCAATCCAAGCTACATTCAAGTAGGTCTTCCTTCTCTTGCAGTTTCTTCAAATCATCTTGTCAATTAGGAATTATCTTTTGTTCCTCTGTTGTTTAAGCAGTTTCAGCTCAGGAGAAAGAGCTTGTTTTCAACTAGATGTAGTTCGACTTCAACTACCATACCAATTAGCAATTTGAAAAATTTTGGTAAGTGGATAATTAGCCAGTAGTTACTTGGTGCTGCCTCTTTTGTTGGACCTTTCATTATCAGGCAGGTTTTGTTAGATGTTAACTGATCTTTAATTTCACCTCCAGGCAGTACATTGTTAAACTGCTTGGGAAAAAGTGAGTGTAGATCGAGGAGATGTTTCTTCAAAAAACCATGCAGTTCATCTTCACCCACTGCTGACCAATTCTTGATGTTCCCCCCCTTTTTCTCCTCAGTTTTTGCTGTTATTGTAAGTTCTTTCATTTTAGCTTCTTTTTTTATTCTTACCCACCTCCTTTATCCAAGCTGTATTCTGCTTGTATTTTGTTGTCCTGCAGCTGTGCCCAGAACTGCATTGTTTCTTCTTTGTCAAATGTTACCTGGTTCACTGAAGTTTCCCCATTGATGGATTGGTAGAAATGTTTCTGATTTGATTGAAAGTGGCGATTTTGCCTGTGGTGTGTAATTCAAGCTTCAGGTATCCTGATCTTCTTGGTTATGGCTGTTATTTATTTGCTGTTTTATTATTTCCAGTGCTTCCTTGGTGTTCCTTGTTTCCAGGTGGTATTTCTTGAATCTGTTCTGAACACGTTGATCTTATTTTCCAACCTGATCTTCCATTTTGATGGCACACTGTTTGACTTTTTATTTTATTTATTGATTTTTGCACTCAAGGTATTCAGTTACAACTGCAACCGTGCTGTACACAAATTGGTTATTTAACTTACTGTATTTTTGGGACTATAAGACGTTCTGGACTATAAGACACACATTAAACTTTAGAGAAGGAAAACAAGAAAAAAAATCTGCCTCTACCTCCGTCACCCATTTGCCGCTGCTGCCACAACCCAATCACCATGGCCCGTTTGCCTTGGCCTGTTTGCCACTGCATGTTCACCGCCACCCATTCGCCATGGTCCATTTACCGCCACCATGGCCTGTTCACTGCCGCCCATTCACCCCGCCTGTTCTCCACCACCATTTTGCCACTGCCCCTTTGCCACCGATCACCTCAAATGGGCGGCGGCAACAATAGACAGCGATAGGCAGCGGTAGGTGGTGGGAACCACCTAGAACAGCTGATCAGTGCCGCACCAACCTCCCTCCCCTCCGCCGCAATATTTGCTCTATAAGACACACAGACATTTCCACCCACTTTTGAGGGGGGAGTGCGTCTTGTAGTCTGAAAAAATATGGTACTTAAGAGTTTGTGGAAAAGCTGCCGACATGGCATATTTTGATTACAACTACACTTTTAGCAAAATAACCATGATATGCTTGTTATCAGTGGTGTCCGTGGTATGTACTGGTATGTGTGTCAAAATCTGCAATACGATGAGCACATTGTTGTAATTGAAGATCCACCCTTTTTTTTTACAAGCAGTGACATTGCAAATTTGTACAAAAAGAATGGGGCTTCAATCACAGCACAGTAGAGAAAAATGGAACAGGGATGAAAAAAGATCAAAGGTAAAAGAAAGATCAATATGAAGAAATATTAAAGGAGTTAAGTATGTTTCATCTTGAGAAAAGATGAATGAGGGGGAATATGATAAGGTTCCTCAAAGATTTGAAAAGCTGTCACATGTAATGAGGTACTTAAGGTACTTAATAAGAACATGTAATAAGGTACTTAAGTTATAGAAAGGCATATTCATATTGAAGGTTAAAAAGAAAAAAAAATCTTCCCAACATTAATAGCAATTTGGTAGTGGAATCAATTACCCAGTGATGTAGTGGAGTCCCATTCACTGAAAATGTCCAAGCAGAATTAGACCACCAAGACTGATTCTTTACTTTGGATTCTAAAACTGAGCACATGACTGATGGCCTAGAAGCCCATCTCTCTTAATGCTGCCTGAAATTGCATGAGCCCAAGTTATATTCATATTATCCAAATGTAAAGAAGCCTAGTTTGCAAACTCCTCATTCAGGTGAAATGGGTAGTATAGAAATGTGATGATTGACCGAATGAATGACTTATTTCTCTATATATATTTATATATTTTTTCATCTCATGATTCTTGTGATTCTGGATCATATGCCGACTGAGGGGAAGTGTGCAACCTATCTTGGAATGAGCACCAAGGGGAAGCAATGCAAGTTAAAATAGAAACTTTTCTGAAGTGATGAACAAGGCCGCAAATCTTTTGATTAATGTACACCTTTTGTCTATGGTTGGAAATGCAAATCAGATGATCCTAGCTTAACAATCAAAGGCTCGTGATTAGAATGCTCACTAGCTAGCCAGAGAATGGGAATTCTGCTTTAAACATTTCATCACCACTTTCTAGTTCAGAAAATTTGAAATGTACAAAGCAGAGAGAGAGAGAGAGCCCCAAAAATGAGAAACAGCCAAGAACAAGGATAGATAACATGAGTTTTCTAACAAAATGGGATTTCTCTGGCTAAAACTAGCTCTACCAGCCAATCAGATTAACCAAGAAACTTTAATTCCCCAATGGAAGGTAGAAGTTACTCCATAGTCTTTGGATCATAAGACATCACTCCCCAGGCTCAATTTCTACTGTAATTCACTAATGCAATTTGCTTCTGAAATTGGGCTGCAAAGTTCAAGGTATAAATTTAATATAAAAATTAATCTCGTCAAGGATTAACCTAATTTTTAATATTTTAAATTTTAATGTTTATTGATATGACTTTCCCAGTTTTTGTCCATAAGGGAAATAGTTAATGTTTATATCTCAAAACACATGGTGCAATTTGAATAATTAAGCACATGCTATGTAGCACTTTATGAGCTATATCTTTGTGCAGAGTTACATACTATTTCTGCATGTATAAACACATTTTTTAATGAATCGGAAAAGCTGAAAGAAGAATAGAGTCTGTGTTCCAGGCTTCTCACTCTCAACAAATTAATTTTTATCTTAATTTTAATCTAAATCACCCTCTAGCAAATCAGAAAGCCACACAATTTAACTAGCACTGGGTAAATAGGAATGCTTCCAGCAGGCCTAAGAAATGGAGATATGGAATCCCGCTTGGTTAGTCTTCTGCATTATGTTTATTCTGCAGTGAAGGCTGTTACATTTTTTTTATTGCTGTTGTAGATATTTTTCTTTTTTAAATTATTTATTACTGCATACACTACCTAGAGGTGCTTCAGCAGAGGCAGAAAATAAATTGATTGATTAAACACACACACACACACACACAATGTATGTTAGTGTTGCTCTTTAGGAATCCAATTCTGCTAGTAAACAATAGTCTGATTTTTTTTATTTCCCTGCCCCAAATTCATATTTGTAATTTAACATTTGAGAGATGCCATAGCTCTCACAGTGCTTTGGGTATCCTACATCAGTATTTCTCAACTCCTGTAATTTTAAGCTGTGTGGGCTTCAACTCCCAGAATTCTAACTGGAGAATTCTGGGAGTTGAAGTCCACACAGCTTAAAATCATAGTTCTAGGTTGGGGGTTTTCAAACTTTTACAAAACCCGTTGGTAGAAAAAAAGAATTACAGAACCTCAATTAAGAGGCAAAATTCTAGCAATAAAAAATTAACTCCGTTCAGGTGGTTTGTTGTTAGGTTTATTTTTGCCCTTAATCTTTCACAAAGTTATATCATGATTTTATAGAACCCAATTCTAGTGAAACAGTTGACATTGACTGCAGAATCTAGTAGCTGTGTTTTTCCTATACTTAAGTTCTGTTTATAAAGTGAAAAGTAGGATTTTTTTAAAAAAAAATTGTGTGATTACTTGGCAGTTATATGGAAAAATAAAAATCTTGGCAAACCTTTAAACTAAAGAAAATCATAGAAGCAAGAATAAGAAATAATGAGTTGCTAAAAATGAAAATCATTCTCCAACAAATATGTATATGACAATTACATGCAAAGCTGATTAATTAGGAAGATCTTAGAAAACACACTTAAGTGTAGATCCAGAATGTTGGAAGTCTTTATGTGGAGATAAATTGTTTGGAATGCTACCAAGTTGTCCAAGTCAATTTTAGTCACTTCTGATTGAAACAAATACAGTTATGTCTAGAGTGAATCATACACTCTTCTTTCAGACTAATCTGTCATTGCTAACACCATTTTCTGTCAATTCAGTAAGGAAGTGTTTTCTCTCTCTTCAAGTTATTTATATGTGCTTTTCTATTTCTCTAGCTTACTTTAAATGCAAAGATGTTCTATTGGAAAGGAAGAGTTTTTAAAAACTCAGAAAAAATGATTAAATGTGTGTTTGTGTGCACATGGGCAATTCTTATTTATAAACTTTACCTTTGTAAAATTATTTCCAGAAAAAAATTCTTAGCCCAAACAAGGAAGATTTTGTTTAAATTTTGTTAAATGATCCTATTTTCGTTTTTATCCCCTTGTGAACTTTCTCTACTACAGGTTCTTTCCCAATCCATCTATGTATTTGTCCATCTATGACATGTCTTTTCCAACTGATGCCAGTCAAAAGAGTAACAACAATACTAAACAATAATACAATTGAAACACACTTAAATTGTAAGCAAAATAGGTATTATTACTTTATTGATATGTTAATTACCTGATTGTCCATATCAAGACACTACATGGTGCCAACTAACAAAAGATAAAATAGCTAGTCAAATATACTAGATATATTCAGATAATGTAGCATCTTTACATGTTGCCCCAATCTGTTCTGCAAAATAAATTTTCAGTTGAACAGATTTGATTATAAACTTGGCAATTCTGCTGGCTACATCTTTATGAGCATTCTGAAAAAGTAGGACAATCTGTTATTGAACTGATAGGCTATTCAATCAGATAATGGTTCTAAATACCAGGCTATATTGGAGTATATAATTTACAATTAAATAAAACATGTATGACATCTCCTACAAGTATGTACTTCCTGTCCTGCTATAGCACTTGGTAAAATCACCCATATTTTACCATGGAACCAAGCAACTAAAATTTTGCTCTGGTAAAAGGCTGTCCTTTAATACTGTATCAACCCAATTGTCAGGTCTTTTTTTAATTTGAAATTTTGTTCTTATCTGGCCAACCATTTTAAAGATATCATACCTGTGAGAGACTGTACATCACTGTGGACACTGATTTCCAAGACTTTGTTTAAAGATTGCCTTGGTCAGAAATCCAGCCAAAAGTAGATTTATTTATTTTATTTTATTTTGTGAGATTTATATACCACCTCACAGTGCAAGCACTCTCTAAGCAGTTTACACCAGTAAGCAATGTATATTTATATTGCCCCCAACAATCTGGGTCCTCATTTTACCTACTTCGGAAGGATGGAAGGCTGAGTCAACCTTGAGCCGGTGAGATTTGAATTGCTGACCCGCGGATCACAGTCAGCTAAAGTGACTTGCAGTACTTCCTCTAACCGTTGCGCCACCTCGGCTCTTCATATTGAGAATGAAGATATTGAGTTGATAGCCCATGCTGCAAAATAACTTTAACAAGTTGGTAAAAATATAAGTAAAAATAGGCCAAACACCATCATAAAAGCAACAGAAATACCATCATCTGAAAAGAACAAAAATACCATCATCTCATAAGTTTGAGTCAAACTCTCTTACCTATCTTTTTACAGCTCAGGAGAAGGATGAGAAAAAAGGAGGGCAAGAAGCCCTTTTTTTGGCAAGGGGTACTAAAGTCTGGAAACAACCATTGAGAATAGCAGGTTTAAAAGAGGTGTCCATCACACACCAGACAGATTTATACAGCAGAAATAATGTATGTATGGAGAAAACACTAAAGTTGGGAATATAAATTTTATAAGAAAGTACCGTATTTTTCGGAGTATAAGACGCACCTTTTTCCTCCCTAAAAGTGGGTGAAAATTTGGGTGCTTCTTATACTTCGAATGTAGCTTTTTTCCCAGCCCTAACTAGGTGCTAACAGATCTTCCCAGCTCTTAACCTTGCAGGCTTTTTCATTGTTACTCTCTCCAAAGAATGTTTTTCCAGCCCTAAGTCTTTGCAGGGTTTTTTTCATTGCTCTACTTGCTCTGAATAAGTTTTTTTCCAGCCCTAACCAGGTGCTATCTATCTTCCCAGTTCTTACTGGCTTGCATGCTCTTTCATTGTTACTCTCTCAGAAGAAGGTTTTTTTAAGTCCTAACCAGGGGATAAGATAATGTGCTGAAGCTGACCAGACTAAGGACACTAGCCAGATGAATACCTGGTAGGCAGATTGTTTTCCCCTATTTTCCTCCCCAAAAACTAAGGTGCGTCTTATACTCCGGTGCGTCTTATACTCCAAAAAATACGGTATTCTCAAAGCTGCTCGTTGTGTGAAGGGAAATAATACAAGTAGGTATTAGTTAGAAAGAGGTCATGTGATAGGAAATCCAGATTTCCTTAAGTCTATCTACCTCTAAAGCTTATAGTACTCCATTAGGGGAATGGGAATGAGTGGGGTGGGTGGATAAGAACCTGAACTATACAAACTGTACAAATCCCAGGAAGGAGGAGGAGGAGGAGGGAGGAGGGGGAGGCATATCCGTGGGAGACATATCACATAGAAGCATGGAAGGAACATATTTTAGACAAGGAGAAAAGGAGAAGAGTCCTACTAGTTATATCTATATTCATTGCCTTTATGGGGTCAGTAGATTTGTAAAAAAAACTGGAATTCCAACCACTTGGTCCGAAATCCCAATAATCTGTTCTATAGTTATAAGATCTTTGTTAGCACATTCATACAATGTAAATGCTGTTGCATCCTAAACAGTAAACATTTCTAGAAGATCTTGTGAAAAACATGTAGGTGCATACATACAAATTCTGTGCCTATGTGCTTGCCCAAGCAGGCCCTCTAGTGTGCACACAGTTTGCTTGTGACTCTACAAAACTACATTAGTCATTTCTCATTACAGTTTGATTCGAAAATTTAGGCATCTCCGCTCAAACTGTATCTTTCAGTGCATCCCTAAGGGAGCCTAACCTCTATATGGTATAAAGTTAAATAGGATGTATTTCTAAACATCTGGATGAATACCTTCTATTATGTGCAGTGGTTAACAGATTCAAAGTTATAAAGACAGAAGCATGAACATGCTACCAGCCAGTACTCTTTTAGCAGAAATAGCAGTTTCCAAAATGTTCCTGTAGCTACCGAGAAAAAAGGAAAAACATTTGAAGAAAATGCTTTGCCGGCTATTAAGCAATGGAGTAGCTTGGCTATGCTTTGAGGTTGTGCTGTTGCCAGTAGGCTAGGAAATATTGTATGGGTGGAAGAAAAAACAGATTCAACTAAATATCCACATTTTCTGCAAAGAAAGTATGAAAGGGACTGCTGGAGTTAGACATCTTTGATAGTTTGTGTGAAGATTTACATTTCAACAAATAGCACATGTAAAAAGAGGTAGCCCTTGTTTAGGAACCACAATTGTTTCTGGCAAAATAGCCACTAAGCAACACAGTCACTAAGCAAACTATGTGATGGAGAGACCGAGAGACCGGGAGACCGGGAGACCGGGAGGGGGTGGAAGAGAGAGTGGGGGGAAGGCGAGGGCGAGAGAAAGAGAGGGAGAGGGAGAGGGAGGGGGAGGGGAAGGGGGAGGGGGAGGGGGAGGGGGAGGGGAGAGAGAGAGAGAGAGAGAGAGAAAGAGAGAGAGAGAGAGAGAATGCGAATGCAAAGATTCTGGTTGTTATTGTCTCATTCAAATAAAGTTTTCTCGGGCAGCATCCTGTTTACATTGTTGTCTGATGCACAAGTTTGGGCATTAAGCGAATGCGTTGGTTGGAAAATTATTTTTTTTTACTAAAGTTTATTACTCTTGTATTTGTGAAAAATTGCTATCCAAGGTATTTGCTAAATGAGTACTATTTGTACATTTAATGTAATATAATGACTTATATTACCTTGATGAAGACTGGGCATAGTTTAAAGGAAAACCTCACCTACTTTTCATGTACAGTAGATGGTTCTTAATTCAAGCTCTGTCATTTACAGGCAGTATTGGGGAATAGCTCGGAGAATCTGAAGAGCCAATGTAGGCAATGGATTAAGTCATCTTTCTAATGAACCAATGATGTCTATTCAGCCATGAAAGCCTGCATCAATCTTTCTACCATAGGTAGTCCTTGACTTACAACCGTTCATTTAGTGCCCGTTCAACGTTACAACGGTACTGAAAAAAGTGACTTTGACCATTTTTTACACTATTGCAGCATGCCCATGGTCACATGATCAAAATTCAGATGCTTGGTAGCTGACTATATTTATGATGGTTACAGTTTCCTGGGCTCATGTGATCACTTTTTGCAACCTTCTGATGAACAAAGTCAATGCGGAAGGCAGATTCACTTAACAACTGTGTTACTAACTTAATAACTGCAGTGATTCGCTTAACACCTGTGGCAAAAATGGTCGCTTAACTCACTTAACAAATCCTTATCCCTTAGCAACAGAAATGTGGCACTCAATTGTGGTCATAAGTCAAGGACTAAAGTTCAAAACATTCTTAAAGATCCATCTCATCCTAGGCACTCTTTTTTTGAACTATTACCAATCTGGCAGATGGTACAGGATAATAAAAACAAGGACAAATAGGCTGAAAAACAGCTTCTATCCCAGGGCAGTAACCATACTGAATTCTACGGTATAGTGCAATATCGGGTTTTCAATTTCAATTATACAAAATGTAAAGGATGTATGCTTGTATTTTTATTTTTATTGTTATAATGTACACTGAAGATGGCATTTAATTTCGTTGTACCATGTGCAATGACAATAAACTAAACTGAACTGAACTGAACTGAACTGAACTGAACTAAACTAAACTAAACTAAACTAAACTAAACTAAACTAAACTACTAAACTAAACTAAACTAAACTAAACTAAACTAAACTAAACTAAACTAAACCACCGGTATTAAGGGATTCATGGGTCCAGATCTACTAACCATGACAGCTAACATGGGCTGAAATGTCCATAATCAGTGACTGAAGGCCAATTGTGAAGGGAGGAGGATCAGAGAAGTAGAGCCTTTGCTCACAAGGATTCTGGAAACAGATGGCTGTCAACAATGCGAAATTGTAAAAATGATGAGGTCATCAGCTTCTTCCATACTCCGCTGGCAATGCAAGGCAGAATTCAGCACAAAATGTATTTACTATTACAATCAGGACACACATTTCATTTGAAATGGCATGTTTATGATTCGTAAGCATTTTATAATCAAATGTGTTGCCGCTTGAACCACAGGAAACGCATTTGCAATAGTTCCACTCTAGTTATAATTCTTCGATAAACTATTTCTAGTGACCAGGCAGATTTCAGGATTCTATACTTATTTAATGACATCCTTATAATAAGATCCCAATACATGCACACTTAAAATAAGGCAAGTGCAGTAATGCAGATGCATTACAACTATTCCTCTCTATAAATATACCATACATCATTTCTGATGCATTTCTCGAATGTAATACATTGCCTCTACTGTAATATGCTTGTAGGCCACCGAATCTGTATAAACATTTTGGACAGAACTTAAAAGGAAGAAGTGCAAGTGTACAGGTAGATTTAAAAAATCATTGATAGAAGCAAGAATAGAGAGATAGAGAGAGAGGGAGGGGGAGGGAGAGAGGGAGAGAGGGAGGGAGGAAGGGAGAGAGGGAGGGAGGGAGGGAGGGAGAGGGAGGGAGAGAGAGAGGGGGAGAGAGGGAGGGAGGAAGGGAGAGGGAGAGGGAGAGGGAGAGGGAGAGGGAGACGGAGGGAGGGAGGGAGGGAGAGAGAGAGAGAGAGAGAGAGAGAGAGAGAGAGAGAGAGAGAGAGAGAGAGAGAGAGAGAGAGAGAGAGAGAGAGAGAGAGATTGCGGAAATTCATTTTAATGCCAGCATTTACGAGATACGAATACAATTGCATTAAACTACCAGGAACCAACTGCTCCTTTTGCATGCAGAAAATCCAACCATTGGTACTTTCAGCTCTTTGATGTTCAACTAGTAGAGAATGTAATAAACATCTAGGACATTTCTGTCCCAGCAGGGGGATAACATTACCAAATGAAATGCCAGTGAGAAAAAAGTTTAAAATTTCTCAACCTGTACTCCAATGCCTCAATGCAGATTGCAACCACAGTCTCCCTGTATGTTAATTAACCCTCTGAGACAGTGATAGCATGCCATGCATTAAAGGTCATGTGTGTTTGGACTTTTACTTCAAGAAGTCAAGATGAACAGGCATCTGCAGTGCGCAAAGGAGCAAAAGGCTATAGAGATCAAATATACGTGTCTCTTGCCTCTTCATTTTCGCCGACTTTCTATTTTAGGTTAGTAGAAAATGTACATGGTGTATGCAATTTACAAATTCTGCAGCAAAATACAGGTAGTCCTCAAGTTACGACCATAACTGAGCCCAAAATTTATGTTGCTAAGTGAAACATTTGCTAAGTGAGTTTGTCCCATTTTACGACTTTTCTTGCCACAATTGTTAAGTGAATCATTGCATTTTTGTTAATAGCAATAATAGCACTTAGACTTATATACTACTTCACAGTGCTTTTACAGCCCTCTCTAAGCGGTTTACAGAGTCAGCATATTGCCTCCAACAATCTGGGTCCTCATTTTACCCGCCTCGGAAGGATGGAAGGCTGAGTCAGTCTTGAGCCTGGTGAGATTCAAAATGCCAAATTGCAGGCAGCCGGCAGTCAGCAGAAGTAGCCTGCAGTACTGCACTCTAACCACTGCACCACCGTGGCTCATTAAGTTAAGTAACATGGTTGTTAAGTGAATCTGGATTCCCCATTGACATTGCTTGTCAGAAGGTCGCAAAAGGGGATCCCCATGACCTCGGGACGCTGCAACCATCATAAATATGAACCACTTGCCAAGCATCTGAATTTTGATCATGTGACCATGGGGATGCTACAATGGTCGTAAGCAGTGGTGGGACTTGAATAACTTAACAACTGGTTCTTTGCCTGGGTAGGCGTGGCCGGTTGGTCATGTGACTGGGTGGGGGACATCACTCATCACACCCAGCCCCACCTCCTGGCCATTTGCCTCAAAGGCAGAGGTAGAATTCAGCCGGTTGGGGCTAATCCCACCTATGGCTGGCCCAGCCATAGGTGGGATTTCAGGGCGTTTTTTGGCCATTTTCAGGCTGGTTTTGGCTGTTTTCAGCCATTTTTCAGGCCATTTTCAGGATTTTTTCTAGGCCATTATCATGCCATTTTTGGGCCATTTTCAGGCCATTTTCAGGCTGTTTTTGACCCAAAACACAGCCCAAAAACCAGCCTGAAACCAGCCTGAAAAATGGCCTGAAAATGGCCTGAAAACAGCCCCAAAATGCCCCCAAAATGGCCCAAAGACGGTCCCAAAATGGCTAAAAACAGCCCAGAAAACAGGCCGAAAAATGAGCGGGGCAGGCCAGCCAGTGGTGGGATTTGCTGAACTGCGCAGAATCTTAACTACTGGTTCGCTCGAACAGCTGTGAACCAGCAGCAGCCCACCTCTGGTCGTAAGTGTGAAAAATGGTCATAAGTCACTTTTTTCAGTGCCGTTGTAACATTGAACGGTCATTAAATGAACTGTTGTAAGTCAAGGACTACTTGTATATGTGCATACTGATAGAGGAAAAAACTTTGCATCTCTTTGTGGGGCACCTTTCTATCTTTTGCTTTCTAATTTTGGTTTTGCAAAATGCAACCTTTTGTGTATGACTATTGCTATATTTTAATGAGTATTTCTTTTCGAATATATTTTTTGTGCACTTGTTTCTAAGCTTCATAGTATGTCATAGTATTCCGAAGCAGTACACATTTCAGTGCAATACGTGTTTCAACTTCTTCTCTTTTATTTCATGAAATGTGAAAGATCTGCATCAGTGAAAAATTACTTCTAAGTCTCCCTTGTGGGATGTGAGATTTGGCAGATGTCTAACAATCAACCTCTGACCACCTTAACCCACCGTTTTCCATAACTCCATCTGAGTTATTTAATGGCAAAGCTTCCTAAAGATTAGTGAATATCATTTTTCTATGCTTTCCATTCTGGATAATTGCTGTATGATTAACAGTTTGTAAAACTGTGCTAAGAATTCTATTATCCTCATTTCATACCTGAAACATTTGAGGCAAAATGGCCATAATAACATGGTTGGCTACATGTATGAACTTCGCCCTCTACCAAGGTATCAGTAGCTAATGCATTTTTCCCATCATAACTTGAGCAAGAGTTCTGACAAAAGAGATACCTACCATAATCACTATCCAACTATTGTACTATTACATTACGGACTGCATGGGGTTCTCCTTAAAAATACTCAAAACTAGAACATGTTCAGAATGTAGTAGCCTGCTTACTGGAGAATAAGAGTCACTACAACCATGTAATATGGACTATGGGCCCTTCACTGGTTACCAATGGATTTCTAAATGCAATTCAAAGTGCTGGTCTTAATCTACCAACCTTAGCTTCTAATTATCTTCAGATACTTTTGCCATATCATCAACCCATCTGGTTGCACTCTATTACCATGTTTCCCTGCAAATAAGACCCAGTCTTATTTTCTTTTCAGCCACATGGTCTTATTTTGGGGGGATGTCTTTCCTGCTTACCTTAGGACCACTGCAGCCATGCCTCCCACGCCCTGACACCTGTCATGTCACTGCCCAACTTCTTCTGCAGCTGCTTGCAGCCGATTGCAGCCAGACGCTACGTGGCTTGTTGTGCCAGTGCCGCTGTTCATGGCAGGATGCCACATGGCTCATTGTGCCGGTGCCGCCGCTTGCGGCAGGAGGCTGCATGGTGCATTGTGCCATTGCGCATGTGAGCAGTGGCAAAATGAGCCATGCAGTGTCCTGCGCCATGTGGCATCTGGCTGCAAGTGGCCGCAAGCAGCTGCAGAAGGAGTCAGGCAGTGACGCGACAGGTGTTGGGGCATGGGAGGCCTGGCTGCAGTGGTCCTAAGGTAAGCAGGTGCGGGGAACGTGGGGCAGCTCCACCCACCCACTCCCACCCTAGCTTGATTTTTATGCCTGCGCCTCACCCCTCGTACAACCAGACCAGTGGGCAGGGCTTAACTAGGGCTTATTTTTGGGGTAGGGCTCATATTAGGTACCTGAAAATCAGGCTAGGGCTTGTTTGTGGGGTAGGTTGTATTTTTGGGGAAACACGGTAGTACTCTCCCATTTACTGAGAGGTACACAAGCCAAGAGCTGTTGTTAGCCTCATGCTTTGGAAGAGCCAGATTAACACCTTGCAAAAGTGAGTAAAAACAGACCTTTGTAGAGGACATTGGGGAAGGGTGAATGGACACCATCTGTGGTTTGTGTGATGACATTGCTTTGTTTTTTAATGCTGCTTTTATTGTTGTACCCGGTTAGACAACCATGTAGATTATGGTGTCATATTAAATCAATCAATCTAGGACAGTGTTTCTCAACCTTGGCCGTTTGAAGATGTGTGGACTTCAACTCCCAGAATTCCACAGCCAGCAACGCTGGCTGTGGAATTCTGGGAGTTGAAGTCCACACATCTTCAAACAGCCAAGGTTGAGAAACACTGATCTAGGATAACCTCCAATACAGCATTATTCTGCTATTCTATGTAAAATTGTAAAAAAGAGAAGACTTTCCAAGCTTATTAACTGCTTCCAAATGAGTCCAGGATCACAGGAAGAGACAGATGGATAATCAACACACTCTACTGCTGGGTACTTCACTGGAGCTTACTAGGATGGTTAGGATTCCAAATTATCTGATGATTGAAAAATTATCTGCTGACTGTAGATGAGTTAGTGTAGCTAGGTTATGTCAGACTTTTACTTCTGGAGCAGAAGTCTCCTTTGAGTCAAGCTTAAGTCTGGCTTAATTTATTTACTTATTTATTGGTTTGATATTATATACACAATAATGTGAAATCACAGTTGCCAACTCTTTAGCTGGTGTTGGTCTCCGTACGCATTGAGTTCTTCCCAAGAATCTAAGAAGTCGTAGTGTACCAGTGTGGTGTAAGTGCAGATCCAACCAGTGTGCACTTTTTAAATGGGCAAATGTTGATTTTATCAATTTGCAGATTTTTTAAATGCCGCCCAATATTTTTTATGTCGCACCCATGTGCCAATAACAACTGGTACCACAATGGCTGGGTTATGCCAATTGTTCTAATTTGATTTTCAGATCTTGATACTTAGTTATCTTCTCCAGTTCTTTGTCTTCCATTTTACTGTCCCTGGTATTGCCGCATTAATTGTCTACACTTTCTTCTTTTCAACCATAGTTAAACCACAGACATGTTTGGCAACAATATAGAAATGCATTGCCATTTATTTCTTCCAAAGATTTTTTTCCCCTTCCCATTTCCTGTAAGATTTCCTGGTATTTTCTCATCTAAGAATTAGTTAGGTCTGGCTTTGCTTAGCCATTTGGACATGAGCCAAAATTTAATGTAATAGATGCTCTTCTTTATTCCAGAAATCGTTTTATGACTTATGAAATATGTTTACAATCCAAACATAGGAAAACATATAAATACCTGTGTGTTGAGAGTGGTGGGCTGTCATCACTTTATTTCTATAAGGCATTCACATATGATCCACTTTGGGTTGTTAGAGAAACATTAATGTCTTGTAAACAACCTCAACTTTCCCCAGCTCTTTTATTTGATAAAATAAGGCATTCATTCATTCTTTACTGTTAAATACAGACTCTACTGTTCTCAGTGAAATGTAGGATCAGCCTGGCATTCTTTAGGGAATACAGTATACCTCAATCTATTTTACTGTGATGTATTACCTTTCAAAAGCACTTCCTTCGCATACATTAAGTAACCCTTTAAACAGGCTAAAACAATGGCTTGCTTACACTTGGTATCAAAAGCTCAGAGAAATTCAGGAAAGTGCAGAGCAAACACATCTTTTTTAAAAATACTTTTTATTGAGTTTTTTCACATTAAAAAGACAAAACATAATTTCACTAATACAGCTTGTCGCTATCGGAAGTATCTTCTTCATTCTACATTTTCCATATCTAAGGTTATTATTCTTAACTTAAACATTCTTATTTCTATTTACAATTTTATACTTCTTGTATATTACTTTACATCTATTTACATTTTACATTTACATTTATTTTGATACATTTTTTATATTACTTTACACATTCATTTTACTTTCCCTTTCAAGCCAATCATACCATTTATTCCATATTTCATAATACATTGTTTCCTCTCTCTCTCTCTCCCTCTCTCTCTCAATTCCATTAATTTACTCATCTCTGCGCATTCTAGCACCTTTTTTATAATCATTGTGTTCAAGGGTATTTTTTCTTTCTTCCAGTTTTGGGTGAATGTGATTCTCGCTGCGTTAATTATATGTTGAATAATATAGTAAATTTCCTTTCTCATGTTTTCTTTTATTATTCCTAGAAGAAATAGTTCTGGTCTCATCTCAATTTTCTGTTCCGTTATCTCCTCTATCCATTTTTTAATTTCCCCCCAATATTTCTTTGCATTGGGACATGTCCACCACATGTGGTAGAATGTCCCTTGTGTGTGATTACATTTCCAACAATTAGGCGATACGGATGGATACATTTTGGCCAATCTCGCTGGTGGTAGATGCCATCTATAAAACATTTTATATGTGTTTTCTTTAAATGCGGCTGACATTGTCAATTTGTAATTTTTGTTCCAAATTTGTTCCCAATACTCTAATTCGATGTTGTATCCAAAGTTTTTGGCCCATGCTATCATTGATTCTTTTACGATTTCCTCCTCCATTTTACGTTTTAGAAGACAATTATATATCTTAGTTATCATTTTTTCTTCTGTGCCTGTTAATACCTTGTCGATTTCTTGTTGCTCATTTTGAAAGCCCTGTTGTTTCAAGTCCTTTTTATATTTTGTTTGTATCTGTAGGTAAGGCCACCAGTCTATCTTAATTCCCTGTGTTTGCAGTTCCTGGTTTGATTTTAAATTTCCTTGTTTATCTAGTAATTCCTTATAGGTTACTATCTTATTTACATCTGTAGTATTTGGGTAGACCAATGCTTCCATAGTTGAAACCCATCTCGGAATTTTTATGTAAAATTTTTGTTTAATTTTCCTCCAAACTTCAAATAATGCATCCCTTCCCTGGTGCCTGTGGAAATATTTGTGTGTTTTATCCTTTCCCTCCCACAGGAATGCATGCCAACCCCATTGTAAATCGTATCCTTCAATTGCTAATATTCTTTTGTTTTTTAACATTACCCATTCTCTAATCCACGTTGCTGCGGCTGCATGATAATACAGTTCCCAGTCTGGAAGGCCAAAGCCTCCTCTCAGTCTGGAATCCTGTAGTAATTTACATTTTATCCTTGCCTTTTTCCCTTGCAATACAAATGTTAATGTTATTTTATTTAATTCTTCAAAAAAGTTTTATTTAATTTTATTGGAATTGTTTGGAATAAGTATAGTATTTTGGGTAATATGTTCATTTTGAGAGTGGCAATTCTTCCTTCTAGTGATTAGTGATTTTGTTGCATTTTCCAAATCTTTTTGAATCTGTGATAGTAATTTAATATAATTGTCTTTTTTTATGGAGGAGCATTTTGCGGTCAGCCAAATCCCTAGGTATTTTGCTTTTTTAACTATTTGGAATTCTAATCTTCTTTTTAATTCTTTACTTTGCTCTTGTGTAAGATTTTTAGTTATTATTTTTGTTTTATTTTTATTTATTTTTAGCCCTGCTACCTTTTCAAATTCATATAATTCTCTAATTAATGTTTCCCCTGTTTCCAATGGGTCTTCAATTATATGCCTGTAATTTATACTCCTCTTTTCTTGCTCTCAACCCTTTTATCTCCTGATTTTCCCTGATTCGGTTTAACAAAATTTCTAGTGAAAGTATAAATAATAACGGTGATAATGGACATCTTTGTCTGACCCCTTTTTCTATATTAACTTTTTCTGTTGACTATCCATTTAATAATATTTGGCTGTTTGATTTGAATATATTATTTTAATCATTTTAGTAAATTTTTCCCCAAATTTCATCATGTCCAATTGTAAATTTAAAAATTGCCAATTCAAATTATCAAACGCTTTTTGTGCTATTGTGCTAGAAATGTAATATTCTAATACATTTAATATAATTCTTGTATTATCCTTTATCTGTCATTTGGGCAAAAATCCATTCTGATCTCTATGGATAATTTTATTTAATATTGTTTTAAGTCGTTCCGCTATGATTGTTGCAAATATTTTATAGTCTACTTTCAACAGTGAGATTGGCCTATAGTTTTGAATTTTTTGGTTATCTGTATCCTCCTTTGGAATTAAAGTTATGAGCGCCTCTGTCCAGGAGTTTGGTATTTTCTCTCTTTCTAACATTTCATTATATACCTCTAACATGATTTCTTCTAGTGACTCTTGTAGCATTTTATATAATTCAGCGGGAATCCCATCTGGACCTGGTGTTTTGTTATTTTTTGTTTTTTAATTGCTCCTTTCATTTCTAATAGCGTTATCTTCCCATTTAACATTTCTCTATCTTCTTCTGTTATATTAGGCAGATTTCTCTTTTGTAAATAATTCCTGATATCCTCTTCTTTAATGTTTTCTTGGCTATACAGCGTTTGAAAGAAATTTTGAACAATCCTTTTCTTATCTTCTCTCTTATGACATATATTCCCCTGTCCGTCCTGTAATTGTTGTATCAGTTTTTTTGTTTTTTCTTTCCTTAATTTGTGGGCCAACCATCTGCCAGGTTTATTTGCAGCTTCAAAATAGTTTTGCTTTGCCTTTGTTATATTCCTTGCAATTTCTTCTTGTTGAATTAAATTAAGCTTATGTTTCGTTAGATGCCATTCTTTTATAATTTTATTATTATGTGGTTCTTTTTGTAACACCTTTTCTATTTCTTTAATTATATCTTGCAATTGTTTTTGTTTTTCCCACTTCTCCTTATTTTTTCCTGCTACATATGCTATTGATATCCCTCTCATATATGCCTTGGTTGTATCCCAGAGATTTTGTAATGTTGTCTGTTCTTTTTTATTTTCTTTGAAGAAGTTGCACAATTCCTTTTCCATCGTTTGTATATACAATTTTTCCTTTATAATTCTTTGGTTTAATGTCCATCGTCCTTTTTTCTTCTGCCCTTTCCATTTTATTGCCAAAGGATTGTAATCTGCCCATGTATTTGGTAGTATCTCTATGTCTTCTGTAATATTTATCAAATCTGGGTTCATCTAAGCCATGTCGAAACAAATCTTATTAACATTGAACTCTTTAACTTTAGGAAAAACTTCACAATACAGATGATGAACAAACATGGCACTGACATCATTTGGAACCATCTAAAGTTCTCCAAGTTTGTAGCCTTTTCAGATTGACACATAGAGGAATTTCTCTCAAAAGCTGAACTATAAGATATTTATTAAATGTATCATCTGTGGAAAGCCGACATTGTAAATAGTAACATAACAAAATAAATAAGTAAAACAATGCATGAGAAAAAGTTTTTAAAATATATATTAAATAATTAAGTTTTTCCTGATTCCTTGTCCTCCTTCTTGATCTGGTCCTGGTGATAATTTAAGATTTATAAAGGAGATGCAGTTCTCTGCTGGATTCTCTCTGTCCATCTCATATGTTTCATCAACATTGACAAGTAATTTTTCTTGTAGTCCATCATCTGCTTACATCATATGCCCACAGAATGTGAGTTGATGCTTCCTGATCATGACCTGACAGGAACACTCAGCTTATATTTCATCCAGAATGAGTTGAGTGGTTCTTCTTACAGTCTGTGATACTCTTCATGATCGTCATTAAACAAGGTATCTAAATTATTTCTCTATCTTAATATGTACCATTCGTAGACAAGTTTTATGACAAGTTAATTGCTTATATTATTATGACAAGTTAATTGCTTTAACTATTCTGATTTTTGATGCCATGGAAAGATCCTTATCCCTCATGATGCTATCTAAGATTGCATTTTATTCCAATCAAGGACTCATCTCCTCTTTATGACTGATTGTATTTCATGGCATTGAAGGTACAGTACCATCAGTTTGATGGCATGCAGAAAACAATATATGGGTAAACAAGGTAATCTCCAGATTGGACATCCTAGCTTGCATAAAATAACTTGAATGTGCCTGGAACAAAACTGGCTTCAACTAAGCTTATGAGATACTGGCCAAAATGTTCCAGAATTGATTGTTCAGTGGCAAAGACTATGGTGTGCAGCAAGGGTATGACTAAGGCTGATAGACTATCCTACCCCTTACTAGCCAATCTTTGGAAGACATTTTGAGATTAACCACTATTTTACCATATTAAATAAAACACATTCTAATACTTTGGCTTTTATTCACCATATCAGGTGAACAAGTTCTGATGTTTTAACAAAATGTACTAAATCCAGAAGGAGAAGTTGCAGATCTGTACCAAATGCTTTTTTTCCAGGATGTGACTTCAAGACAAATTGCCTCTAATTGCTGATCTTTAAAAAGTTCAATAGAATTTAGAAGAAAGAAGCAAAGGTTTGTAGGGTTTGCATCTTTATGGCTCCTTTTATTGCTTTTCATTGTGTAGATATTGTATTTCCTCTGAATTACCTTGACTGAATGTTAGTAAAAATTCTATCAATATAGGCATTAGAGGGGCTGGATGTTATTGAAATAACTAGAGCTTGTACTGTACATTAATGCTGTAATATCTGTCCACATGGGCAAAACGAAAAAGGCAAATTAGCAAATCACTCATGTGCAGCCAAGATACAAGTGGAATCTGCAGCTGCAGCTGGCAAGCCTCCCTTTCAGTTGTCAGCAAATATTCGAGTATTTCCAGGGCTGATGATAAACGGAGTGAGTTTCCTCCTCTCACTTAGGCAAGCAAAAAGTACTTTTATTTCCTCTCTGAGTCACAACTTTAGTATTTCTCTGGGCCGCAATCAGGAAGAATCCATTATTTTATGGGATCATCTTTTCTAGTCTCGCTTTATCCAGCTGATTTATTTCTTTCATCATTGCCTCTCAGTGAAGTTGTGCGTGCCTTTTTTTTTGCCAGATAAATAACAGTCCTATTTTTTTTACATGAAGAAATTATCTCTTTGTTTCTCACTTCATTCCCTTCCCTGACCTAGCATCTTGACAGCTTAAGCACCACCCTGAGGATCACCTGATAAAGAAGCACACAGAGTTGTACTTCATCTGCACAAGAGAGCTGTTTTGCATTTCCATTGCCCTCCCCAATCCCTCTGTTCAAAGCCCAGATTTATGGGTCAAAAAAATACTCAGTGTTAACCTGGGAAATGAACAGGCAGAATAGTGAAGGGTGTCTTTGCTGACTGGCCAATATATTATTTCCTACATACTCTCACTTTTCTTCCAAAGAAAGGTGGGCTGAAATTTCAATATATGAGTGAGAAGGGAATAGACCATTTCAGATTCTAACAATTTCTTTTCTTTTCTATTTTTTCTATTTTTCTTTTTTCTCTTCTTTCTTTCTTTCTTTCTTTCTTTCTTTCTTTCTTTCTTTCTTTCTTTCTTTCTTTCTTTCTTTCTTTCTTTCTTTCTTTCGATATTTTGCTCTGCCACCTCTCTTTTTATGCTGAAAGGGCAGAAGGTGTGTTGTGTGTGGGGGGGGGGAATGGCAACCAAGAGATAATGCAAAACGCTATTCTGCTGTTTGAGATTACCTACAGTAACAATAAATCAGATTAATTTCCCTTGGCCAGATTTGACTCCAGATCAACAAGGTGGAACAGTGAATTTTGTGCATCATGAATTTGAAATGAACTCATCATTGGTCCTGGGGAAGAAGGAGGGTTAGTTGTTCTCTGTTTCATTTTGGGTCAAGTGGAAATCAGAATTTGCAGTGGCTGGGTGCAAAGGATTCTGTGCCACAAGCACAGATATGCCCACTATGACATAATGCAATGCTATCATTTCATATTTTCTACAGCAATAGGCAAGCAATCAGCTCATCGATTATATGAGAACTGGGCAATAATAGTAGGCTGGTCAAGTGGAAATGAGTAAAAATAGTGCGTAAAGGAATGTAGAGTTGACCTTGGGGATAGGGAAGTAATGAACAAGCTGTAAAGGAAGGATTTGCAAAAAGATTATACAATCCTGAGGAAAGTATATGAAAGAAGCTCAAAATAACCCCATCTTGATTCTGTTTAGCATAAGGTGGGCACAAAGAAGCCTGGGCAGGCTTTCAAGATTCTATTAATGTACCCTACAGCAATAAAAATTTGAAGGGTCCCTGCCATGCCTGATGCTTGACTCTGTGGCCCTTATTGGTTTAACACAAGTTGAAACAGTGGACTGATGGGACCAACAACTCCATAAAAGTCTTGCAGTCACATCCACCTCTTTCATGATTGGCTGATATTTCTCTCACTGACTGGCAATATGCTAAAGAGGACTAGACCAACTGCTTCCCTTATCATGCATTGAACAAAGCATCTAATGGTGGTTTGGAACAGACACAAAAAAAGAGGGAGGGGGAGGGTTCCGCAAAAAGAGCAGTATATTTCATGTTGATATAATCTTCTGCCAAATCCAGGGTGGATGTGGTGGGTTAATTCAGCAGTGGCATAAGAGATGACTTACTGTAACTTCTCTGAATGGTAAATAAGGAAATATGGGGAATGGGTGGAATGGCACAGCTGAGCCTCAGAAAAATTAGCAACTTTCCATGCAACCCATCTTTTCCATTTGATTCTGATCGATATGTTCCTTAAAAGAGCTTCAAGGATGACCCATTAAAGTCTTCTTAAGCTATGACTTTTATTAGATCCATCCAGCTGGCTTGCAAAAGACTAAGTCCTGGGGAGATGAAATTTCAAGATGTCAAACACACAGGGCTACTGTGAGTTAATCTATTTATCTCAGCTCAATATACTTCCCAGAATTGTTCAGGTGGTAAAAAAGAAAAAATAAGTGGACAGAGTGCCATGAATACCAGCTAGAGAAAAAGTGGGTTATAAAGCAAATAAATAAATGTACTATCCTTAATCCTAAAAGGTCATCACTCCATTCAGTCCTTAGATCTCCCAGTGGACACCTCTTTGGTTTCTGTCCAGACTGGGTGAAGCATCTGCCCTTAGCTTTCTCACTCCTTGCCCATCATACTGCAAAGCTTTCCTTCTCTTCCATTTATTTTTAAAGCATGTTTTATTCAGTAGCAAATAGAAACATTGCCAGCTTCTTTCTATTAAGTTGAATTATCCATTCTTCTGTGTTACAAATTTCCATTGGCCCCTTCCAAGAGGGAGAGGGAGGGAGGGAGGGAGGGAGGGAGAGAGAGAGAGAGAGAGAGAGAGAGAGAGAGAGAGAGAGAGAGAGAGAGAGAGAGAGAGAGAGAGAGAGAGAGAGGCACAGCCAGTTTGGACTAGTGGTTAAGGTGCTGGCTTAGAAACAAGGAAACTGTGACTTTTAGTCTCACTTTAGGCATGAAAACTGACTGGGTGACTTTGGGCCTGTGATTCCCTCTCAGCTCAACCCATCCAGAGGCTTCACCATATTTATATTTATAAAAATAAAATATAATAAGAGCAGGATACACACACACACACACACACACACACACACACACACACACACACACACACACACACACACACACACTCTAAAAGAAATACCACAAAGTGGCTATTTTCTTTTGGGACTGAAGAAGGTTAACATTTTCAGTACAGCAGTTTTCAGTGACTACTTGCCAGTAATAAGCCACTTTTCTAATTTATAAGATATCTCTGGACATTCCATCATTCTAAAAGACAAGTTCAATTCTTGCCTTACCATGGAAAATTCATTGGTTGACTTGGGCCACTATCTTTCATCCCTGCCTACCTCACAGGGTTATTGTTGTGGGATAACATGAAGATAGATCATTCTGTAAACCACTTTGAGCCCCTGGAGAAACAACAAAGAAACCTGATCTATGCACAGACACAGACACAGACACAGACACACACACACACACACACACACACACACACACACAGAGAGAGAGAGAGAGAGAGAGAGAGAGAGAGAGAGAGAGAGAGAGAGAGAGAGAGAGAGAGAGAGAGAGAGAGAGATGTACTGTTAAGTATGGAGTTATCTGATTTCATCCTTGTTAAAAAGGGCATCTATTAAAGTTTAGATAATATGAAAAACACTTCCTGTCATTAACTGTAGATATAATAAACTGATAAAAAAATTTAATTGGTTGGCACTTTTACAAGTTACCCAGCTCTCCAAGACTCCATAGAATATTCAAGATTCCATATGTAACAATAATGAAAAAGATCTAAAGAAAACAATAGTGAGCTAGAAGGATTGGAAATAAGTTTTAAAAATTGATTCTGTTGTGTCACTTGATGTCTTGGTGCTTAAGCAAGGAAAGTAGGGGGAAAATTATATTTAACTGACCATTAAAAAAAATCAAGTGAGGATGAATTATATATGAAATATATAGCAAGACACACTGCTTTTTAAATATCTTTTAAAAGAAAAAGATGGTACATGGATGAGATAACATAAAGGGTATTTCTAGATTGATTCTTATCACCATCTGAAATAAGGACACATAGAATTATGTGCATGCATGCATGCATGCATGCATGCATACATGTATACATACATACATGCATGCATGCATGCATATATGCATACATACAGACAGACAGTAAAACATTTAACTTCCATAGGAAAAGTCAAAAGAAAATACATGCAACCACAAATGAATGAATGGAATGGAAAAGTTCTCAAACTATTGTTTTATTGACAGGGCACAATTCAAATGGAGGTTGCACAGTCCTGTGCAAGTCTATTCAGAAAAAAAAAGTTCCACTTAAATGAAATGGAGCTTCCTTCTATGTAAATATAGAAATAGAATTGAATCCTGAAGCCATAATTTCTAACCAGATATGCAGGACAGTACTGGGATGGTCAGATAGATTACGATTGTGACCCTCACCTTCACCTTCTGCCTCATATGCCACCTCAGTAAGAACTGGCTACACACTAATGACTACATTATGCTGAGCACCATCACCTCCAAGGTAAAACTGTAGAGTTGTAATTCTATTTAATATCCCTGAGGTATGCAAAGTGAGTCTGTGGGGAGGGGTGAATAAAACATAAGGAGTGTTAGTAGATTATTGTTCTTATAGGCTCAGCTTTATACAACAGCTGGTTTCTTAGCGTATCACTGAACTGTAAGCCCTACCATCCCTCACAATATAATATAGTGTAGTTATTAAAGTGGCAACACTATAACTAGACAGCGTTGTCTTCACCCAAGTGGTGCTTAATCTCTATTACCTTGGAGGTTAAAAGTCACAGAATGATCATGCATGTCAGTGATTCCTGCAGCAGTTTGTTACTGAACCATGTAAGGTCATTTAAATCGGGAGAATTGGTTCTGTGCCGCTTTTCAGGCCAGAGATAATACAACATGCTCTCCTGACTTCCTCTCCCTGTCGAAAGCAATAACTTGTTCTCGCTGGCTTCTCAGCAAGGGGCTCCTATCAATTCAAAAACAAATTCCTTTTTTACTTTTGCTCTCCCTTTTTTTTTCTTTTGATCTGCGGGAGTGAGGAGGGAAAGAAGCATTTGTAAAGATTCCAGAGGAGACGAGGCAAGATGACAATGGATGGGGCTTCAAACGCCTCTGCAGCAGAGTTGAACAAAGCCTCAGTGGGCTGGGAAATTAGAGAGGAAGACCTCTTGTTCAAGGAGCAAGCTGGCTGGCTGGCTGGAGATATTGGTTTCCTTAATAGGTCGGCTGAATCCATGAGTGTACATTATAGGAAGGAAGCAAGATTGTTTTCCATGATATCTCAAGGGGACAGCCAACTCATTTGGCTTCTAACTGTTGCAGTTAAACAAAGTGCAGTAAGATCGGGAAAGTGCAAAACTCTCACAGGACTGGTGGAGTTCATATTCACTCTGATGCCTCTGCTAATAGCTGAGCAGCACTCCTAAAGAGAGACTCTTGATACAGACAGCCACTTCCAAAGGGAAGTGGAACATGAGTTTCAAATAACCATCTCTGACAGTGGTGGGTTCCTACTGGTGCTGTGCGGTAGGAGCCCAGCGATGATGTCATTTTAGGCGCTTTTTCCCGGCTTCTCCGCGTCCTGAGCTGTCGGAAAAAAGCCCTCCTGCCCGACCTTTATTCTTCCCCCGAAGCACAAGCTTGTAATGTCGTCCTAAGCATGCGCGGAAGTGAAATCGCCCGATGGAACGTGAGTTCACTTCTGCGCATGCTTGCGATGCGCACCGGTAGCGAAAATAACCAGAACCCTCCGCTGATCTCTGATCAAAACATGGAATTGATAACTGTGGAAGCAGCTCAAGAATGTGCGGATGCATTTTACCAGTGTCACAGCTCCTTAATTTTTGCACCATGGTTTTAAGGGGCCACACAGATCTCTTTTCCTATATAGAATTAGGGCCATTTTCAGTTGTGAAGAACAGTTATTATGCCACAGTTCCTCTCCTCAAACTGCATAACTAAGATCTGTGAATGTTATACCCGAAAGCTTGAATGTGACCCTTTGGGATTACTTACTTTTACAGAGGAAAAGCAACAAGGAGTAGAGAAGCATAACCTGTTACAGAATAAGAGCAGAAAAATAATCAGTTTTGGATTGGTCATAAGTAGTTGGATATTCCACTAGGGACAAACCTCTAGCCACTTTCTACAGTATTTATGAAAGTTAACCTTCAAACCATTTAGGCAAACTGGAGAAGATGTTTGTATGACAAAATCCCTCAGATAACATTTTTTGAGTCAGTTCTGACTCAACTGATTCCACAGCGATGATCACACAGTCTGATAATTTGGCATTAAAATACATTCTGCAGACCCGGTCTGCAACATAAATGTATTCTATCCTGATACCATCTCCTTTTGCATTTCTCATTTTTACAAGTGGCATTTCAGCAGTCAGAGATGCAGGGATACATTCTAGAAAAAGCAAAATGCCATTACATTAGAAAGTTAGGAAGATCCAGGCGTTATAGGCAGGATTTCGGCTTTAAACAGGAAATGCACATTGGACACAGCACCAAATCTGGCTCAAATCCCTCTGTTGGCTTTAAAAATAATTTTGGTTCTTGTTAGACTTTGATTTCTACTGTATGTATGCTTATTATTGATATTTTTCCCCGAACGCCATCACTCTGCTAAACAAATAATTCCCTCAACACTGTCAAACTATTTACTAAGTCTGCACTACTATTAATCTTCTTATGGTTCCAACCATCCATCTCCTCCCACTAATGGCTGTATGACTATAATTTTGTTGCTGGTATCCTTACGATTTATATTGACTGGTTCCTAATATGATTTGATTGCTTATTTGAACCCTATGACAATCATTAAGTGTTGTACCTTATAATCCTTGACGAACGTATCTTTTATTTTATGTACACTGAGAGCCTATGCACCAAGACAAATTCCTTGTGTGTCCAATCACACTTGGCCAATAAAAAATTCTATTCTATTCTATTCTATTCTATTCTATTCTATTCTATTCTATTCTATTCTATTCTATTCTATTCTATTCTATTCTATTCTATTGTTATTGATTGGCACTTTGGTAATGGATATTTTTATCCAAACCAAAGATATAATGATAAATGTACATCTACTTGATAACAGAAAGAAATGTCTCGCAACAATCTGAACTAGGTTTCAGCACAGTGGGCAGCAAGCTACTTAAATGGCCAGGCGGAAACCCCAGCTGTTTGTTTGTATATAAGCAAGATTAATGGAGTCAAAGGGGAGAGTGACATAACTGAAATGGGCCCTGGGCCACCACAGCATGGAGCTGGTCAGAAACTTATTTTGTGCTTTTTATAGCCTAGTAAAAGAGCAGCAAGGTGCCAATTGGCTGGTGAGCAGATGACAATGGGTGCAGCCTGGAAGCATTAGAATCAATAATACAAAGCATAAGATGATAACATTTACTGGATTTTATTTTGGCTAGGATACAGAAGCTTTTAAAGATACGCATAAATGCGATATAGCAGAATGAGGGAACAATACTATATTTCAATTACAAATATCTAAGGATGGTGTGATTTACACTGCTTTGCAGTAAATAGAAGAAATTGCCAGGGAATTAAAATAATATGGTCTCCTCCCTCCCTCCCTCTTTCTCTTTCTTTCCCCCCCTCCTCTAATGATTAACAGTGGGGATCCCTGAAACTCAACCTTTTTCAAGTGCCTAAGGGACAAGTTATAGCACAAACACCATTGCAACATTTTGCTGCCATTTTGTTAGCAGAATTTGAACTGAGTTTTGAATTGGAGCAGCAAAAATCAAACTTGTTATACTTTGTATGATCATGGTTTTCAAACCAGCTTTAATAGATAAAGCATTTTGATTATTTGATGGCCTGACCATAATAATATAGGCTACTATGAATAAGTGAGCTTCTCATTTAAGTTATTGTTTTCTTTAACATAAATTTGTAGCAAAATTAGTTATGAAGTTTTTTTTCCCTTGCTGATTAAAAGTACTTTTTTAACATTGAAAAGATTTTATCCTTCAAAGGAACCCCCCTTTTTTCCCCACAAGACAACCGTGTATGTGTGCATTTATATAAGTGCCCCAATACTGATAATTTTTCCAAACATTTCTCCAATGTTATTAATTGTCTTGCTCATTGTCCCAAAAATCCCTTTGTTTGTGAAATGGTTTCTTTAATTGCCTTAAAATATGATATTAACATTGTTTTTATTATTTTAATTGTTAGAGAGTTGCTCTGCAAATGAGATGGATGGTCTCTAATTATATATATATATATATATGTAGGATATGTAGGATATATTTGTAGCTCGGGGTTGAAATGAGGGCTCCTTGGTGCTCTCTGAGCTTGCTTGTTTTCTTGCAAATGTTTCATTACGCTAACTAGGTAATATAATCAGTGTTAGTAAGGAGTGCACTAGCACTGCTGATGTTACCTAGTTAGGGTAATGAAACATTTGCAAGAAAACAAGCAAACTCAGAGACCACCAAGGACCCACCTTATTTATATACTTTATATATTGACAAATAACTTCATGTGTTTAGAGTTTGTTTATGATTTACATGTATGGAAGTTCCCCCCCCCCCTAAAATTTACTGCCATTTTAGAATACAGTATTTCTAGTCATAAGAAATATATTTTTGTGCATAAGAGTACACTATATTTGGCACCTAAAATAGTAATATTTTGCCTCAGGGAATAACTCATCGTTTCTAACATCCAGATAAATAAAACAATAAGGGCACTCCCCTCCCAGCCTTCTCCCATGCCCCTGCACCGCCAGCATCTCCAGGAGCTGCCGCCATTGGAGCCGCGACAGGAACAGGGGGAGCCTGGTAAGCTGGGTGTCTGAAAATGGCGCGGAAGTGCGGGTGAAGGCTTGGAGCAACACACGGAAGGCTTTTGGGTGTCTGCCATGGCCACCTCAGGTCCCGCGGATGCGCACTTTCTTCCTTCTCCCACTGCTGCTGCTCTGGTGCAAGAGAGAGAGAAAGAGAAAGAGAGGAAGAAAGGAAGTGTGTGTGTGTGTGAGTGTGTGTGTGTGTGTGTGAGAGAGAGAGAGGGAGGGGGGAACAGAACAGAACAGAACAGAACAGAACAGAACAGAATAGAATAGAATAGAATAGAATAGAATAGAATAGAATAGAATAGAATAGAATAGAATAGAATAGAATAGAATAGAATAGAATAGAATAGAATAGAATAGAATAAGAGAGTTGGAAGGGACCTTGGAGGTCTTCTAGTCCAACCCCCTGCTTAGGCAGGAAACCCTACACCACTTCAGACAAATGGTTATCCAACATTTTCTTAAAAACTTCCAGTGTTGGAGCATTCACAACTTCTGGAGGCAAGCTGTTCCACTGATTAATTGTTCTAACTGCCAGGAAATTTCTCCTTAGTTCTAAGTTGCTTCTCTCCTTGTTTAGTTTCCACCCATTGCTTCTTGTTCTACCTTCAGGTGCTTTGGAGAATAGTTTGACTCCCTCTTCTTTGTGACAACCCCTGAGATATTGGAACACTGCTATCATGTCTCCCCTAGTCCTTCTTTTCATTAAAGTAGACATACCCAGTTCCTGCAATGTTCTAATGTACAGAAGTTATGGTTAAATGTGTGGCAGAAAGTGGACTCTGGGTGTATTTTTCCAAATGCAGTAAGTGAGGTTGAATGTGTAGTTTTAGAAGAGGTGTGTGTGTGTGTGTGTGTGTGTGTGTGTGTGTGTGTGTGTACATTCACATACAGTATATATAGTAGATAATGTATCTTTTTGTGTGCCTATGTGTAATATGTATGTACACATATGGCATATATATACATAGGATTAAATAGTATATTTTGGATGTTTAGTAGTAGTAAATAGACAGGGAAATTGTATCTCATTGAGGCCTTTGAGGTGAAGAGAGGCCAGGCACCCTAACCCTAACCCTTGACATGAATGACGTCAAGTTGTCCACGCCCACCCAGTCACATGATCACCCAGCCACATGATCACCCAGCAACCCCCACCCAGTCACATGACTGCAAAGCCACTCCCACCCAGTCACATGACAATGAAACCACGCCCACCATCACATGACCATCAAGCCACGCTCACAAAATAAGCCACCCCCACAGAGGAAACTGATAAACCAAAGAAATGGTTGGCTTATAAATTATGGAGAGAAAGAGAAAAGAAAATGATATTGAAATTACAAGAGGGAGATAGTGTATTAATGGGCAATGTGTCTATACAAAAAACATTTTGTCAATATTATTCTAATTTGTATAGAGGACACGATGCTCCCTTGAAGAAAATAGATGAATGTCTCAGAAAACAAAATCTATTGAGAATTACAAAAGAACAAAGAAAAATTATGAATATAACAATAAGATAATTTTCATAAATAGAAGCTATTTAAAAATCAGAAAGCTTATTAAGTCTACATTACAAGTATTTTAGAATGAACTTTTACAACCTCTATAAAGCATGATGAACTCTATCTTACCGGGAAGAAAAATGCCAAGAGACTTGGAAAGATGCTAATAAAACATTAATACCCAAAGAGGGACAAGATTTGACTTTAGCAAGAAACGACAGACCAGTATTATTACTGAATAATGATTATATATTGTTTACAATGATTTTAATTGAAAGACTATAAAAAGTTTTGCAAGAATTTATTCATAAGGATGAATGTGGGTTTTTTACGTTAAAAAAAACAGTTAAAAGCAATCTTAGACAATCTGGAATACTTAGAGCAGAGGTGTCAAACTCAATTTCATTGAGGACTGTATCAGGGTTGGGTTTGACCTCAGGGGGCCATGATGGGCATGGCCAGGGTGTGCGTGGCCAGCTTGATGTCACTCGTGTTGGGGCGCCCGCGTGCTCTGCCAGCGACAACAGGGTCCTGAGCTCTGTTTTCAGCTGTGATGGCCTCCTGCAACCCTCTGCCAGCTAAAATGGGTCAGATTGATTTATACTTTACAGAGGAACAAGCAATCATTAATGGAGATTTAACCAAACCATGTGAGATACAAACAAGAATGAGACAAGGTTGCCAACTGTCCTTTTGTGGATGATTTGGTGTTGGTCTTAGAAGACCCTTTAAAAGGGAATTAAATTATTGAGAGAATTTGGCACATTGGTAAGGTTAAAGAATGACAACCAAAACAAGTATGTTGACAAAAAATATGAAGATACAAGATCAAACAGAATCACTGAATAAAATGGGTTTTAAGATTGAGAAGAGTAAAATATTTGGGTAGTACTATGACAAATACGAATTGTATGTTATTTCAAAACAACCACATTAACAGATGGAATGAAGTTACAGTTAAAAAATATATGTTAAGATGAGATGAAGCACAATTGTCATTGCTGAGGAGAATTTCTGTGTTTAAGATGAATGTGTACACACAGAAAAAAGTCAAAAGGCACTACTTTTTTCTCTTTTTTCTCTCTTCGCATTTCTCTTTCTCAGTTTTAACTTTTTGTTTAAATGTGTACTTTACCTTTAATAATCTTTAATAAAATTTGAAAAAAATATAATTTTTGTTTCTGACAATGCCTGCTTTGATAACTGATTTGCGACTTAAACAATGGTAGAAGGCTATATCTAAATTTGTATGGCAGTGAGAAAAAAAAACCCAAGTTAAAATATAAGCTATTATGAGATGCGGGGAAAGAAGAGGATTAGGTTTACCAGATCTAAAATTATACTTTACTGCCTGGTGTTTAGTTTGGATGAAAGAGCTAAGAAATAAAAGGCTATTGGAGTTAGAAGAAAACGATTTGAGATTTAGGTGACATAGATATTTATGGTATGACAAAGCTCAGGTTAAAATAGATTTTAAAAATCACCATTCAAGTGGGTCATTTTTAAAGTATGGAATATGTGTAAATCTAGATTGTCCTCCAAGTTACCCTTTGTGGCTCAGCACAACAAGCATTTTATATATGAGAAATAATAACAAAAATAACTAAGTTGGGAGATACTAAAATTTTCTCAAAGGGACTGCAAAACAAAATCAAGAGCAGAAGGATATATTTGTTATTGACTTTCTTATATACAAATAATAGCAAGACTTAAAGTTTATGAAAAATTTTGAACAATGGAAGACTGGGTTTGAAATAGAATTATGCAAAAATAATCAACAAGATATTGGCAAAATATATACATTTTGTTGAAATATGAGACAGAAGAAAAATTGAAAGAATAGATGATAAAAATGATCTCAAAATTGGTTACAATATACAAATGGATCAATGGGAAAGTATGTGATTTAAAAGGACTGAAATTTACATCACATTCTAAACTTAAGATTTTTTTAAAAATTGTGTACTGTTGGTACACACTACTCTAAGTAGAAGAGTAGCAGAACACATCCATGAACACTAAACTAACAAGAAGACAAGATAAAAAGTCCTTCATCTCAAAACACATGGACAGACTCAACAAACTTTCAACTGAGAAACTGTGATTATCCAGATCAAACTAAATCCAAAAATGCTTGATAATACCTGGAAAGTTGGTATTTGGACAAATCAGCCATGAGCAGGCACAGAAATAAATTACTTTTAAACATCACTCCAAAGAGACAATAAAAAAGCAAAGAAGGAAGCAAAAATACCAGAGCACATCCTTTCCAGCAGCCTATACTCGCAACAGAATACCTTACGCAACCAGACTTGAATTCCTGGGCTTAGAAAGCTTAGAACTACGTTGCCTTCGGCACGACCTAAGCATAACTCATAAAATTATCTGCTACAACGTCCTTCCTGTCAATGACTACTTCAGCTTCAACCACAACAATACATGAGCACATAACAGATACAAACTCAAAGTGAACCGCTCCAAACTTGACTGTAGAAAATATGACTTTAGCAACAGAGTGGTAAATGCCTGGAACTCACTACCTGACTCTGTGGTTTCGTCGCCAAACCCCCAAAACTTTACCCTAAGACTGTCCACTGTTGACCTCACCCGATTCCTAAGAGGTCAGTTAGGGGTGTGTATAAGTGCACCAGCGTGCCTACTGTCCCTGTCCTAATGTTCCCGCTTATCAGTACCCATCTTATGTATATAAATAATGTTTTATCTATGTATATTACCAACATGTACTTGAGAAATAAAAATAAATATAAATAAATAAATAATACCAAACGAATAGTCAAGCAGAAAACAATATCCCGATTAAGGGACTACCAAGGAGAAAACCACACACCCATCATCACTGGCAGGACAAGCTACGGTATATAAATAGGGAACAAACCCCACACTCACTAATGCTGCTGATGTTACCTGGTAGGGAAATAATTTGCAAACCATCAGTGAAGCTCAGGGAGCACTAAGGACTTCTTCACACTGCAGCTAATCTGTCAGTTCTACTGAATGTTCTGAAAAATAAAATGGGAGTGGGAGGCTATAGAAATATTTCAACTAAAATGAAATTAACTAAATTGCACGTGAGGTGTGTGTTCACTAGGCTTAAGTCTAACAGAAACTTAAATTCAACTGGTTTAAGCACCCCCCCTTTCTCCCTCCCTCCCTCCCTCCCTCCCTCTCCCTCTCCCTCTCCCTCCCCCCCCCTCTCTCCTAGTGGCATCTGCAAGCTGTCATGGCTTTTTTCGAATTATAAAAACAGTTTCATGGCATCATGCTGCAAGCTCCATCCCTTTGGGGCATATGTGTGATGTCATACTACACATAGAAAAAAGGCATAGCTCATTTCACTCTGATCCTTTTTGTCCTCTCTCTAGGTGCCACTTCTTTAGATCAAGGTTTAATTAAGTTTCTGTCTCATGTTTTCATTCAAGATGAGCGAGAACAATGCAAGAGTCTATGGCTGAATGCAATACTCTATGAAATGTTAAATGATACGTATGCATGTAATTAATCATTGATGGCATGTTACCACAGGTCATTCAAGTCTAGATGGCAGCTCAACCCACATAAAAAGGAATGTGACTTCAATTGTATGATTGCAGCTGCCATCTTGATTTTTTTTTAAACTCCTCCTGCAGTTGGGAAATAAGAAACATTCAGGATACTAGCTGAGCTTAACATGGTTCTCACCATATAGCAGATGATGGTGAGCATTTGGCACATGGTTTCTGTGGCAGAATCCTGTCATGCATGGTTTGTTGGTTAAAGATTAAACAGTAGTATTTGTTCACTCTAAAATCTATTTGTAGAGAAACATTATCATCTTTTCAGTTATGCAAGTTGCAATGTTTGGTAGGTGCTCAGCCTCACAGAGAAACAGAGGCACATAGAAAGAAGTTAGCTAATTCTTCAGAATGGACCACTTGTTTAAGAAATGGGAGAAAATCAGATATGGAGTGTCAGAAAACAGCCATACAAACTTCAGCTGTGTAAACCTGTCACTCTTTAAGATGCTGCAGGATATTTTAAAAAAATAACATCTAAAGTTTGTGCATTTTAATCCTTAGGAGAAAAACCTGCATTATCCTATCCCCTTGAAATCAATGGAACATATAAAGCTTACGCAGCAAAACAGATCCTACAATTGCTGTCTGATTCACTGCTGCCAGGGTCAATCTGACGGTTAGGAGAAAAGAAGCATCCTGTCAAAATAAATAATATACAGTGAGCTGCAGCTAAGAGGCTCTCGTCTTGTGATGGCACAGTACCATTCCTGCAGGCAAGAGGGATTATAATAAGCAAATGCTGCTGTTCCAGAGAGCTACCATTGACATTGGACATCTGAGCCCTACCAAATGTAAGAAGATCTACTACAAACTGAACGTGGACCTCTGCTAAATCGCCTGGATGACATCTGTCCCATCATGGACCATTTCAGAAAACAAATCACTATATTGTGTGAGAAAACTCACTCTTGAAGGCAAAATTGTTGGCACAATCTTTGTCCAGGGACTCGATTAAGTTTTCCTTATGTCACAAGCTAAAAAAATAATCATTCCTCACCAGCTATTATTTACAGTGGTCAGCAGAAACACATATCTCTCATCATACTTCTTCGGTTCTTGAGATGGAAAGGGAAAATATCTTTCTGTCTTCCATGATCTAATAGAAGTTTCTGAAAAATTCCTGACACAAGAGGACTAAAAGTTCTTGTAGAAGAGCAACAATAAACTGCATTGGTTTGCCTTTCCTCTCCAGATTAACAAAAATAAATCAGATGGTCCTAACATCCCAGCCCTTTCCATTGGATCACCAGATTTATTCCCTCCATTTTCTTTTCTCCATCAACATTTGGTCTCCTTTTTTCCATCGCTCCAGTGCCTCACTTTTCAGTTTTGATTCAAAGAGCACAGCGAAGTAGGCTTAACCTTGATTTCCTGCGTTGAACGTGCAGCTGCCTGATGGATGGCCCTATGAATTATGAATGAAAGGACCTTGTGTGCATAATCATGCTGATGTCTCTTTATTAATTCATAAAGCAGTTGCGGCGCTGTGGCTGCAAGGGAGGGAGATGTTTCTTCCTCTCCCCACTTTTGGGGGTGCAATTCTTCCCCAGGCCCCCGCCTTCTCCTGCCCATTGTGCCACCGTCATGGCCCCTTTTTCCAACCAACTCTTTTCCTGTCCTCTTTATAGAAAAAAAGGCCACCAGGAGGGCAGTTGGGGTGATGAATCTGCTCAGGGAAAGGGGTAAGCTCATCCACGGAGAGAAAGTTCACTCTCTTTACTTTCAGCTAAGGGTGCTTATGGAAAGCAAAAAAAAAAAAAAAAAAAAAACCCACCCCTCAACTCTTAATGGGAGTACTAGAGGCCATGGCTCATTTCAATTAGTCTTAATTGTTTTCAGATGCTGCTCTGCATGCTTCATTTACCTCTACAATAAACACTGCATGCTGCATGGCGGATGTTTGACACCAGCAAGGGACGGGATATAGGAACTGGTCTGCAGGAAATGATGAAAAATAATTAAAATGGTTCTCTAGGTGGATAGATTTTCTGGTGAAATGAAACTGAAAACACAAGAGATGGAGAGGAAAATGCCCATCCTGAAAATGTTGGTGGTTATGGCAAACTTCATCCAGCTACATTTTTATCTAGGAAAGCTCAGATCCTGATTTCCTCTGGTTTGGGAATGAGAGATATTAGTGCTCCATTTTGGGAAGATGTGGGACGGTGGGACTGCATCCGTTCAGAGCAAGGTGAGAGTGCATGGTCAGTCATTTACACCCAAAACATTTACACCCAAAAGGAAAAGAGGTGGAACTTACAAAATCCAGCTACTAGTTTCCTTCTTTTCTTTCTCTGGCAGCACATGGTTCTCACTTCCCCATTTCCTTTAATGTAGTGGTATTCCTTGCTTGCTTGCTTGCTTGCTTGCTTCCATCCTTCCTTCCTTCCTTCCTTCCTTCCTTCCTTCCTTCCTTCCTTCCTTCCTTTCTCCCCTCCCCTCCCCTCCCCCCTCCCTCCCTCCCTCCCTCCCTCCCTCCTTCCTTCCTTCCTTCCTTCCTTCCTTCAAGCTGGCTACTGCCTTCAGTTATTTTTCACCTATGCTACATAGTTTTTGAGGTTTAGTATGAAGGAAAGGTCAGATCAGGAAAAAAAAAAAGCAAGAGGAGGTTTCCCAAGAGATCATGTGTTACCAGACTCCATCAGAGATGTTGAGTCAGCTGCCAATCCTATTACATCTGCCTGGGATGTGGCAGAATGACCAAAGATGGGGTCCCTGATGAACTAACAAAGTGGTAGGAATCTTCCAGAATAAAACTTTATTTTTTTACATTTATGAGCCCTACCATCTATGTCTTTAAAATCAATTAGTAGCAGCCTGTGTTGTATAGGGTAACAATTGAGTAGCCAGTATAAAGATCTGACAATTGGGAGAACTCAAAAGCATATTGAGGGCCTAAACCTGGGACTACATCATTAAAAATTTAACCTTGTTAATGACTTTAATTTCCTACTTATTTCATCTGTAAATTGTTCTTCTGCATCTTTCTTCTGAAGATGGATAGAAGAATCCAAACATTATAATTGCCCAAATATGACTTTACATGCCACCTGTTACTTAGCTTAGACATGGTATATGTATCCTTAATTAAGAACTGATTTAAAGGTGAATACTTTAGTTCTTTTCAGATATTTACTCAATTAGAAGTCCATAATGGCTCTTCTACATCAGCCATCACCAACTTGGCATCTCCCAGATATTTTGAAATTGCGACTTTGTAATCCCACTTCACACATGGTCATTAGTCATGTCAGCTAAGACATTCTGCAATTTAAATTGCAATAGCAGTTAAACACAATAGACATGGTCCTGGAAAACCCAATTCCCATTCAATTATGTGGCTCGCTAGATGACTTTGGAGCAATCATTGTCTTTCAACCCGATTCACTTAATAGAAGTGCTGTTATGTTATGATGGATGTGGTTAGGCCATTAGGGGAGCCTTCCTCCAATGCAATGCAACTTAACTGTCAGAAAGGTAGGGACAAAAATATATAAATATAATACCATATATGCATATATTTATATATTATATTTTAAATATATATAAATATAATATAACGAATTAATAAATAATGCTACATAAACTTAAACACAGAAGAAAATTACCATCAAAATAGAAACAGACAGCCTAAAGTTCTTTGGAGAACAGAACATTGAAAGATATGATATGCAGAATTCCTTAGATCATTCTAGAACCAGTCATGAGATACTGAAATGAAGAGGTAATTATGGAGCTGTCTATGGTGCTGACCTTCATTTTGTACCTACCTTATTGTCAACAACATGCTGTATTTTTGTAGACTATAAAGGAATTGTACCTGAAAAGGTTTTTTTTTAAAAAAATGTGACTGAAAATAGCCAGTAAAGGAGATTCCCATAAGATTAATTAACAGTTGTAAATGTTTTATTCATTAGAATCATTCTTTGCTGATTCAGAAAGAACTCCTTTGGAAATAATGTTGGATGTTTTAAAGCTTAACTGTTGTGTATGTACTGGTGGAGAGAGAGCATGCCCAGTGTGCATAGGAATGAAAAGTATGTCTGTGGCTTCCCAGAATACACTTGGATTACAGGTAAAGGTTTTCCCTGCCAGTCATGTCTGACTCTAGGGGGCAGTGCTCAGCTTTGATTCACAGCCGAATAGCCAGAGTTGTCCAAAGATGCTTCCATGGTCATGTGGCCAGCATGAATATACACTGAAAGTACACAGAACGCTGTTACTTTCCTACCGAAGTGGTACCTATTTATCTACTTGCATTTACAGTACATGCTTTAAAACTGCCAGGTTGGCAGAAGCTGGGGCAAATAACGGGAGCTCACTCCATCAATGCAGTCCTTAGGTCTTGAACAGCCAACCTTCTGGTCAACAAGCTTAGCATCTTAACCGCACACCCGCAATAGCACACCCACAAGGAAATAGCCTTGGTTACTTTAGAATGCACTTAACCCATTATTGGCATATAGTTCTCAACATCCTTGCCTGGACCCAGTTTTATCTCTTATTTCTCAATGTATTATTCTTCACTCCTGACTCTTTTTCACTTGTTTTTTTTTAAAATCACGTAATAAAGAAGAAGATTACTAACAAAAAGAAGCAATTTTACATCTTCTGAAATTGTAGGATGCATGAAGGGCAGGAAATGTGCTTAAAATATATAGCAGAAAGAAAGATCCTCGGGGAAAAGAAACAATGCTGTGTGTGCTAGTTACTTAGCTGGTTCTCAGGCTTTATTCTGATTTCCTTCCTGAAGAAGTGCATATCAGTCTAATAGTTTTTCAGGATTTTCAGATTAGAAAAACTAATGCAACAAGCAGCAAAAATTCCATTTGTTTCATAGTTAATATCCAGCTTTTTTTTTGTTGGCCTGTTAGATGGCAACCATTTAAAAAGTATAAAGAAAATTCAGGAGCAAAGATTAGAAAAAAACCAGACTGACTCCAATATCATTATTTTCTCTGTTTTTTCATAAATTATTTAGAACTGTTGCTTGCCTCAAATCCATTCCCTCCCCCCCCCACACACAAAAAACCCTCCCACATTTCCTGTTTTATCTCTCTTACCTCTTGCTCCTGGTATCTTTAACATTCTTATGAGGGGGAAAAATCTGTCATTAAACTTCTGGCATTCATATATTTTTTATTGTTAACTTTAACATGGTCTATGGTTAATCTGATGTTTTCTCTGCATGAGAAAGCAGCATGTATGTATGAGTTGAGTGGTGGTGGATGCCCTGCCTTGCCTTGTTTTTAGCCTCCAGCCACCAAATCTTTTTCCACCAATAAAAGGAATTTTATGTGCTAACAAAAGGAAGTCCTAAGAACCTCATCTTTTTTAAAAAAATATTTTTTTATTTTTTTAATTAAATACACAAAACTATACAACAATACAACAGTGACATACACAACAACAAATAAACATTTTGGGCTTTTCTGTTTAGCCCCTAACTCCAATAAGCTATCCTCAGAACTTTACATAATTTAAGTTACATTTTTTTTACCATAATAAACAACTATATCCGTATTATCTATATAGCCTTTTAAATCTATAGTTTTTACTTATATTAATATAAATATACCGTGTTACATTTAATGAATTTTTACACACAAATATCTTATATTATTCAGAGTTGGCAGATATCCTTCTTTTTCTTAACCAATCATAAAATTTGTTCCATATTATATAAAAGTCTGATTCTTGTTTATCCTTTAATTCCTTTGTTAATTTGTCCATCTCAGCGCAGTCCATTATCTTTCTAATTATGTCCTCCTCTGTAGGCGTTTCACTGTTTTTCCAGAACTGCTCGTATATAATCCTAGCTGCCGTTAGAATGTGAATAGTAATATATTGGATATCTTTGTTAACTCTTGGTTCAATGATGCCTAACAAGAAAAACTCGGGTTTATTAGAAAATTCTTCCTGGGTTATTTCTTTAATCCACTTCCCTATAATGGCCCAATAGCTCTTAGTTTTCTTACAGGTCCACCAGGTATGGTAGTATGTGCCTATTTCTTTTTTGCATTTCCAACATAAGGCAGATGAATTCTGCGAAATCCTTGCAATTCTTGTCGGTGGAAGGTGCCACCTATAAAACATAAGAACCCCATCTTAGGAGCCCCCGCCCAATGAAGTCATCTATCTTTAGCAGTGAGTACAAAGGAGAGAATTTCCATGAGGTAGCCATGGAAGTTGCATTTTCTCAGTGTGCCTGGGACTATAAATGCCTGAGGGGCTGAAGTAGCATCAATCTGTTTATGGCTCCTGTTGTTTAGTTGTCTTGCTTTGACCACTGTGACATTGCTTATTTTTCTGTAGAATAAGTGTCAAAAAGAGCTACATGGAAGATATTGGACTAGAAAGCCAGATATTTTCAGTTCTAGTACTTCTTGAGGCATGGAGGATAAATGGGTAACCTTGGGGTAGTCGCTCTACCTCAACCCAACCCATCTCACAGGGTTCTTGTTGTGGGGAAAGTAAGACTCAGAAGCATTTGGTATTCTACTTAAAGATATGAAACTATGAAATGAAATGAAATGAAAAATTTATTTATTTATTTATTTATAAAATTTATTGGCCACTAGTCTTACCATAAGGTAACTCTGGGTGGCTTACAGACATAAAAAATACATCTACATTGAAGAAATGAAATGAAAAATAATGCAGAAAGATTTTTTTAAAAAATGATAGCCTTGAGTTAACATGGGGTTAACTCAGGAGGAAAAACAACAGCCAAACCAGCTGATTTATCTGAAATCTTGATACACCCTCATATCTCCACCCCCCCCCCATAAACAACATTTAGAGTTCCATATATGCCTCACTGATCTATTGCCTCATAATTTGTAATGGAATATGTGAACTGGCTGAAAGGAGAAATACTGTCTGAGGTGGTACAAAAGACAGTTCATTTGGGAAGCAGCATAGTGGGCTAAATATATATTTTTCAGATCCAACATAGGTAAACCCAATTTCTTCGTTGGGTTGTTGTGAACATAAAAGGAGACTACATGCTGTTCTTTGGAAGCAAGATTTTTAAAAGAAGGATGTAAAATTAATAACCATTACATTAATTTCTTTAAACTCCTACTCAGCTGAAAGAAACAAGTATGTGGGCCTTGTGGGAGGAGACTTATCCTATTACTTTTTATTTCTACCTTCTTTAAAAAAAAATATTTGGTTTTTCCCAGTACTAGTTGTGCAGATATAAGCACAGAATCACCTCCTCCCTTTGTCTTCCTTTTATGCTATTTATGCTATTTTGCAAAATAAAGCAACACAACAGCGTATTAATCTCTCAACAGACACAGTCCTAATCCTTTAAATGTGGTGAAAGTGAGTTGAATACACATTCGTTGCCTGCAAGTAAATGCCTTAAAATGCAAAGAATATATGTTCAAATCTCTTTCACTATGAAGATTAAACCTGTTCACTCTACAAGTTTGCTGCTTGTGGAGTGATAGGCAAATCCAGTGTGATGTTGCAAGCGTCAAAGGGTAAACATGTACAGGTGAATGTTATCAGAGGCATACAGAATCAGTTTAAGCAGTCACAGTTTTGATCTCAGTTGGGGATTTATGAGTTAGATTGTGCAGGCCAGCAAAAATCTGGTCCTTAAGACTCCAAAGGGTGCTTTGATTTGACTAAGCTTCAGTCAAATCATCCAATTGAAGCAGATTTCATGAACCAAAGCAGGAAGCTGCTGTGAATTGGCTAAATAAATCAGGCAGCTTCAAAGTGCTACCTTTGAAAAATTTGGCGGGGTTAATGGCATTTCCACTGCATCTGGGTGAGTTACGAACAATATACACAACTGAAACTTTATTTCCCCACACAGAAAATGTGGTTGGGAGGTTGAGTGGCATGATGGAGTCTCTAACTTCAATATGAATAGTTTGCCAATGAGTTTTATCTCTTTATTAAACAACACTTATCACAGGATTTATTTATTTTTAAACGACAAGGCTCTTTTTGCTCTGAGCTTTTGTTCACTTTTTCATCTCTCGCCTTCTTGAAGGTGGCAAGCCACAACATGTAACTTTAGCGTAATTCTAACTTAACTTTCTGTCTTCTATGCTGAGAGTTAAATGCAGTGCTAGTCCTGCCAACACAGGTGGAGTTCAACTCAGCTTTCATCACTTTGAATATGGACACAATATGGATCCTTTGGGCAAACCTTAGTTTGAATTCTGCATGCATTGTGGCAGGTTTAGTCTCTGGACAATGAATGAACGAGTGCTAACTCAGACCCTGACCTATTTTTTTTAAAGAAAAGTAGATAGGGTAGTAAGGCTGCACAAGTTTCTTATTCTGACCCAGCTCCCCAAACACAACAAACCCTCTGACATGAACTCAAAAGATTCCTTTATTAGGAGCGCTGACAGCCCCGGCAACAAGTTTCTCTCACAGGCTAACAAGTCCTTCCAGCCGAAAGATAAACAGTTGTCTGCCAAACCCTGCCTTTTATCCCCAGAGCTAGGGTGGGGCCTACCTAGCAGCAGTTGCTCTTCCTTCCCCAGGATCGGCCATGGCTTTCCACTGCTCTCCTCTTACATCTACAACTTAGATGTCTTTGCAAGGCAACATTGAAGCTGTTGTGTTGCCCTTTCCTCATCCCTGGAGAGTAGAAGGATCTGACAAATCCAGCTGCTTCATCAAAATGTTGAAAGGAACAATTTCAACAAAAATGTTGAAAAGAACAAACAAACAAATCACAACAGAATACCTTACGCAACCAAACTTGAAATCCTGGGCTTAGAAAACTTAGAACTACATCGCCTTCGGCACAACCTAAGCATAGCTCATAAAATTATCTGCTACAATGTCCTTCCTTTCAACGACTACTTCAGCTTCAACCACAACAATACACGAGCTTACAACAGATACAAACTCAAAGTGAACCGTATTCCTCTAAAGAGTCTCATATCTTTGCTATGTTCAGTCTATATTACCAGAAAACAAACAAACAAACAAATAATAAAGCAACTCAGGGCAGTTTGCTGCTCCTCCATTTAAGTCTCTAGATCAATCTTAAATCCTGAATTGCACCCACTTCAAATCT
Source organism: Diadophis punctatus similis (assembly GCA_023053685.1). Classification (NCBI taxonomy): domain Eukaryota; kingdom Metazoa; phylum Chordata; class Lepidosauria; order Squamata; family Dipsadidae; genus Diadophis; species Diadophis punctatus. The sequence goes on along the minus strand of JALIGW010000001.1, from coordinate 105,439,081 downwards.
CAGTTCTGCAATTTGGACTAAACCAGAACTAAATTTGCTGTTTATATTATGCAGCAACATTGACAATGTCTTTATCATTTGCAGCTAATAATAATAGTATCAAAATGTTGGCAAAAACCGTCTTTATATACTTATGCAGGTAGTCCTCGAGTTATGACCACAGTTGAGCCCAACATTTATGTTGCCAAGTGAAACATTTGTTAAGTGAGTTTTGCCCCATTTTATGACCTTTCTTGCAATCATTGTTAAGTGAATCATTGCAGCTGTTCAGTTAGTAACATAATTTTTAAGTGAATCTGGCTTCCCAATGGCTTTTCATGTCAGAAGGTCGCCAAAGCTGATCACATGATCCCAGGACACTGCAACCGTCATAAATATGAATCAGTTGCCAAGCATTTGAATTTTGACCACGTGACCACGGGGTTGCTGCAATGGTTGTAAGTGTGAAAAATGGTCATAAGTCACATTTTTCAGTACCTTTGTAACTTTGAACGGTCACTAAATGAACTGTTGTAATTTGAGGTCTACCTGTATCCTAACCTCTGACACAAATATGTAAACATGATGACCTCATCACACATGTTTGTTATTGGCATTCCCTATAGGTGCTCATTTCATACAATTCAGAGTCCCGTATTTTCTTTCTTTCATTGATTTAGCTGTTAATGCAAACAACACAAAACCATTAAGAAAATTCACAGAAATCTGATTTCATTCTCTCTGTAGCCTGCATTGGATATTCATCCAATGCAGGCTACAGAGAGAGGGGGGAGGGGGAGAGGGAGATCTATATTATATATATCTATACATATATAAAAGGATTATGTATGTATGTATGTATGTATGTTCCAGCATAACTCTGGAACGCCTTGAGCAATTTCAAACAAACTTGGTACACAGAGTTATGCTGGAACCCCTCAAGCAATTGCAACCACACACACACACACACACACACCTAGGGGTGCTAGGGGTGTCTTACCCCCACAGTATTTATTTCCAGATGGTAAATCATCTGTGATGCTGTGGGGAGATCACCTCCGGGCCTGTGGGGAGCCTCGCAGCTGCTGCCGGTGCCGTTCCAAGAGTTGTGCGATGAGCCATTCTCTGGCCGGCAGAGCAGTGATGCGTTGAGCAGCTGCGGCTCCTTCATCATGGCAGGTTCCATCTGGCTGTCCATGGGCGACGCCCAGCTCCCTCCCGCCACCACCTGCTGGGCTTCCTCTGGCTGCTACGGAAGCCTCGGCGCCACAGTGGTTTCTGAGCAGCGCCGTCCACGAGTCCCGGCAGAGTGCCTCCTGACAGCGGCTGAGAGGGGCCCCCGACAGCAACGGCACTCGCTGGTCCTGCTGCGGGGGACAGGCAGCTGAGCTAAGAGTGGCTAAGCTGAGTGGTGGAGGCATGGCAGGCCTGTCATCTGTGTACCAACTTTGGTTGAAATTGCATTCCAGAGGCGTTCCAGAGTTATGCTGGAACACACACATACACACACATACACACACACACACACACACACACACACACACACACACACACACACACACCTAGGGGTGCTAGGGGTAACTTACCCCCACAGTATTTTGTCTAATACAGGATTGGGATAAATAAATACCCAGGCATGCTGATATATATAAGGGATAAGGGAAGAGAGCCTGTGGCCTAGAGGTTAAGCTGCTGCCTTACAGGCAGACTGCCCAGGTTCAAATCCCAGTAAGGGTATGGCTATCTGATGAGAGCTAAATAGCTTGAAATAGATCTATAATAGTCTCCCTTCATTTTCAATTATCAGCAAAAAAAACCTACACACACACACACACACACACACACACACACACACACACACACACACACACACACACACACACACACACACACACACACACACACACACACACACACACACACACACATACATACATACATATATATATATATATATATATATATATATATATATATATATATATATATGATGAGCAAAGGGAAATGCAAACCAGATATCACTTGATGCCACATTTGCATCCCTGCAAAATCTGGTGGGAGCAAAGAGTTTAAATTTATTTTGCAAGGAGCTGTCGTTAACATTCTTGCATGACAAGATCTTGTAAAAGAATGGTCCCATTCTTGATAGCAATAGCAATAGCACTTAGACTTATATACCGCTTCATAGTGCTTTCCAGCCCTCTCTAAGCGGTTTACAGAGTTCAGCATATTGCCCCCAACAATCTGGGTCCTCATTTTACCCACCTCGGAAGGATGAAAGGCTGAGTCAACCTTGAGCCTAGTGAGATTCGAACAGCTGGACTGCTGAACTAGCAATCAGCTGAAGGTCGCAATGCTGCTTTTAACCACTGCGCTATCTCAGCTCCTCAGCTCCTTGATCCCTCTCTGTAGATTTGAATATATTTTTAAAATAATATTCTGAGATAGAGATGACATATACAGACCAAGCAGACTCTGTGCACGAATTCCAATGAATATTTAAAGCCAAGTGGATAACTCCCAATCGCTCCTGGGCAGAATAAAATGCAGAGTAGAGCTTTTATATATGTACCACTTATACCATTCTTATACATACATTATAAATATATGTTGGTAATCATAAATTATCCTTGCACTGAGTGATGAAGTGGGTGCTGTGTTAGTGGTTTGCATTCCTTTATAGTGTTTTAATTAGTGTAAAAGATCACTTGATTCAATTATTATTTGGCTTCCATCTCTTCGAAGCAAAGTACTGGATCAAAGCGTAACCCTTCTTCCTTCTAATTGCACCTGCCTCACTTCAGTCCAGATGCTAAAATGCTCTTCTCCACATGGCCTGCCTCTTCTCTGCACTGGAGAGAAGCAGCACTGAATTGAGTTTGCCTGCTTTGATACGTTCACTCAGAAAGCTTCAAGGCAAAACAACTCAACTTTTTGAGTCAAGATGCCACCTCAAATTAGACGGTAGTGACAGAGCAGAGCTGCTTTATATATCTCTAGCTTTGTGCATTTGGTGAGAGGACTGTTTATGTATCAATCAATCAGAATAGAGCTGGAAGGGAGTCCAACCCCCTGCTCAAGCAGGAGACCCTATACCAGTGATGGTGAACCTATGTCACGCGTGCCACAGGTGGCACACAGAGCCTCTCTGCGGGCATGCCAGCCGTCGCCTCAGACCAGCTCCATCGTGCATGTGCGCACGCCTCCCGCCGGCCAGCTGGTCTTCTGGTGCCTGCTGCGCATGCGTAGGGGGCGGGTGCATGCAAGGGATGTGTGTGCGCATGTGCAGGGAGCCGGGCACATGCATGGAGGTCTCACATTGCATTTTGGGACCTTGCGCAGCACCCACACACCCGATTTTGGCTTCCAGGTTGGTGGAGGAGGCCTTCCAGGCCCAAAACAGGGTGCAAGGGAGCGCGCGTGGCCCCCCATACCCTTTTGCACCCACGCCTCCTGCACCAACCTGGAAGCCAAAAATGGGCGAGGGGGGAAGTGCGCATGCATGGGAGGGCGGTGGTGGTGGGCGCGGGGGAGTCACACACGCATGCACGGGGGGCAGGTCACGCAGAGGGAGTCACACACGCAGTGCGGGAGGGCGGGAGCGCTTTCGGCACGCGATGACAAAAAGGTTAGCCATCACTGCCCTATACCATTCCAGACAAGTGACTGTCCGGTCTCTTCTTTAAAACCTCCAGTGATGAAGCACCCACAACTTCTGAAGGCAAGCTGTTCCCCTGGTTAATTGTCCTTAATTAATTACTTTTGTTGTGGGTTTATTCACCTTGGGTGCCACCCATTGGTGAAAAGACAGGATATAAATCCCCTAATAAACAAATGGGAGAAGCACATTTTATTTCAACCCTGACTTGCCCCCTGAGTTATCCAAACTCAGACAGGACAGACGTAAGGTGAAATGTTACCCAAGTCTAGTGAAGATATATTTTCCCTTTTGCGACAGAGTATACAATAAGGAATATAGGGCAGTATACAATTCAGAAAAAAAAAGTTTGGCTGGTCTGGCTGGTCTGCCAGAGGCGTTTTTAAGCTCACCAACACTACCTTGACTTCATCTATCTGTTTCTATCATGCTCATCATCATGACAGCTGAGTGGTGGTGCTAAAAGGCAGCCTGCTCTGCCTCTAGCCTTCTAGCACAGACCTCACTATATCACTTTCCTCTTTCTGTCACTTTCTCCCAGAGTTAATCTATCCTCTGCGTATGACCTCAGTGCTCATTATTAAGACACAGACAGCATAGTCAGATGGCTGAGACCCACCAAGCTGAACGTAACAATGCTTGCTCAAGCTGTACAGCAAGCTCTTCCTTGCACATTTAAGAAAGGGTAAAAATAGGTCAGTGGCAATTCATTCCATGACATAAAGTGTATTTGCAGCCTGAAATAGGAAAGGGAAATGCATTTGAATTGTATCTTCCCAGGGCATAAAAATATATGTAATCTTCCACGCTCTTCCCTTTTTTTTCCTTCCCCAAAGTAGACCTTTCTAAACCACATCATTTTAAAATGTAACGTAACTATTTCAAACATAATATGAGAATCCATGAAGACTGCTTTTCAGGTTGCATTAGCAGCTTGTGAGTAACAGGGAGGAAGTGCTATAATTTCTGTGAGGATTGCAGCAGATGGGAAGGCCTGACTTTCCCCTCCCTGTCACTGTTGCTTACACATCTAAAATATGCAGGAGAGCCATAGCTCAGCAGGCGCCCAGTTCCATTCCCAGCCTTACTAGATACGCTGGAAAAATTCCAGCCTGAAGAGCCATTTCCAGTTTGTGTTGGCTACACTTAGCTCAGTGGAGAACTAGACTGACTCAGGATAAGACACTTTCTTAGGTTCTTATATATACTTAGGCTCATATATGGTTCAAGGCAAGTGCGGGTTCTACTTACCTTTTGCTTCTGGTGCACATCGCAACATTTCGTGTGCACGCGATTGCTACGCGCACATGCATCCCACCACATAATTCTACTTCCGTGCATGCGCAGAAGGACATTTCAAGCAAAAAAAAGATGGCGACGCGCACGGTCCGGGAAAGACGGCACCGGAGCCATCACGCCTAAATTGCATCATTAGCGGGCTGCTACCAGAGCGCCAGCACTGGACCGCACCGGCAGGAACCCACCCCTGGTTCAAGGGGCAAAACTGAAGAGACTGGGTGGTGAGAAATGCAAGTCATGAGTTGTGTGTAGTGCTTTTTATATCTGAAACGAATACAGCCAAGCTAATAGTATAATGTACAATATTATAACAACCTATCTCACTATCTCTATTTCTATCAGTATCATATCTGATCATATTATGTATTTGTGTCTGTGATTTATTGATTATTATTAGAGAGCCGTGGTGGTTAGAATGTAATATTGCAGGCTAATTCTGCCAACTGCCAGCAGTTCAATTCTCACTGGCTCAAGGTTGACTCAGCCTTCCATCCTTTCGAGGTCAGTAAAATGAAGACCCAGATTGTTGGGAGCAATATGTTGACTCTGTAAACTGCTTAGAGAGAGCTGAAAAGCACTGTAAAGTGCTATATAAGTCTAAGTGCTATTGCTATTACTATTATGTGCCATCAAGTTGTTGTCAACTCTGAGTGACCTAACAGACTGGTTTTCTCCATGATAATCTTCCCCTAACCTGGTCTTTCAAGTCTTCCATTCATCACCACTGTAGCTGAGTCCATTCACCTTGTTACTGATCCTCTTCTTTTTCTCTTCTCTTCACTTTCACCAGCATTAGAACCTTCTCTGCAGAGATAGATCTTCACAAAATGTTTCCAAGTAGTATTATTAGAGCCTTGAGGGACAACTCTGAGTTGATTTGTTCGGTGGTCCTTTTTTCTCTCTCCTTGGCTTTCCACAACATTGCAGAAGTCTTCTTCAACACTAATGTTCAGGACTATCAAATCCATTCCTATCCTGCTTCTGCAAAGTCCAACTTTCGCTTCCACAAAGTCTCACATGGAATATCATTGCTTACATGATTCTGATCTTTATAGGTGACTTGTAGCTGTATCTACAGTATATCTTTGTATATTTATCTATATCTGTATCTTTATTTGTCTGTACCTGTATCTATTCCAGATATCAGCACACTAAGCATAAAGTTGTCCAAGACAAAAGGCCTTTTGCAACTTGTTGTATAAATATTGGTTTTGACATATTTAAAATGCAAACTTATCCTATTTCAAAATGAATGAAAACTGAAGGATTTCTTTTTTTTGCAGATTGTTATTGGTAAGAACCAGTGGTGGGTTCCTATCAGTGCGGTCCACTCTATAGCACCGGTAGCGGCCCGCTGGTGACGTCACAGTACTGGTGCGGTCGGTTGCCGGTGCCTGGGTCCCACCATTAAAAAAATTTTTTAAAAAAAAATAAATTTTCTTCTGCGCATGCCCAGAAGCCAAGCTTCCGGCACTGCACATGCGCTGTCTTCCTACCCCACAGTGAGTACAAGCAGGGGAGGATGGCTGAGGGAGTGCGTGAGATGCTGAAAGAATGGGCTGCAGGAGCTATCTCCATTCCCCTCCCTTCAGCAGTCCGAGAAGCCACAAACGCATGGTGATGATCCTAGGCATTTTCGCACGTTTGAGGGTTCTCGAGCTGCTGAGGGGAGGGGGAATGGGCAGCAGGACCTATCTCAGTTCCCCTCCCTTCAGCAGTCCAGGAAGCCACGAACGTGCGGTGATGATCCCAGGCATTTTCGCACGTTCGAGGCTTCTCGAGCTGCTGAAGGGAGGGGGAATGGGCGGCAGGAGCCTAGGATCATTGAATGGGGAGAAGCATTCAGGCCGGACAGAGCCTCCTAGAAGAACCGCTGCTGCAGTGTTGCTGCTCCCGCTACGGGGGGCTGCGTTGTGGGTGGGCAATGCCCCCCCTGCTGCTCCAGCCGCTGCCAAGCTCCCGAGGCCCATGTCCACCCAGTCACATGGCTGGCAAGCCACACCCACAAAATAAGCCATGCCCACAGAGTGGTAGTAAAAATATTAGGAACCCGCCCCTGGTAAGAACATCAGATGTAAAAGAACTGCTAAAGCTAGTGAGTCTAAAAGGGAGCTAACCTTTACAAAGAATTGAAAAGAAAATACAATGAGCTACCATGCATACTTTGGTGTCACAAAGGCGCAGCATTCTATATCTGCATTTGAAAATAATAGAATAGAATAGAATTCTTTATTGGCCAAGTGTGATTGGACACACAAGGAATTTGTCTTTGGTGCATATGCTCTCAGTGTACATAAAAGAAAAGATACATTTGTCAAGAATCATGAGGTACAACACTTAATGATTGTCATAGGGTTCAAATAAGCAATCAGGAAACAATCAATATTAATATAAATCATAAGGATGCAAGCAACAAGTTACAGTCATATAGTCATAAGGGGGAGGAGCTGGGTGATAGGAACGATGAGAAGACTAATAGTAATAGTAATGCAGCCTTAGTGAATAGTTTGACAGTGGTGAGGTAATTATTTGTTTAGTAGAGTGATGGTGTTCGGGAAAAAACTGTTCTTGTGTCTAGTTGTCTTGGTGTGCAGTGCTCTATAGCGACGTTTTGAGGGTAGGAGTTGAAACAGTTAATCAGGGTAATGCTCAAATATTTCATAATTGATGCAGGTAAAAACAATTATTTTTTCCTCTTCTTCATTTCTTAAAAATAATCCACACATTATGTTTTCATTGAGGTTTATTCCAAATTAACAAATACGGTACTTGTATTCAATGCTTTTGAAAATGTCTTTATGCCAACATCTCTCCTGGATCGTGACAAAAGTATCTTTTTACATTCAGTTTTCAAATTAGTTGTCACATCCAGTTTATGCTTCCTAGGTTTTTGAGGTTAATCAAGTCAATTAAAAATTGTTGTTACTTACATCTTTACAAGACACAAAAATTAAATTCCTTCTTAAGCCTCAGATCTTCACAGCTCAGAATGGATGCTATAACACATTCTCCTAGCAACATTTTTAATTTCTTACCAGTGGAGTGAATCTGCTGAATGGGGCAGAAGTCCTAGGGCACCTTTTGTTTCAGATATATGTGTGCCTCTTGTTTGGCTTGCCTTACAACATATCTTTTATTGCCTCTAGTTTTCACAAAGGAACCCTCTGGCACACTAGAAGCAGGGCTGTTTCCATGCTGATAGCCTTCTCTGTGATGCCAGACTATTCATCCAGTCATGCTCTCTGCTCCCAAGTCTGATGCTTTTCTGCTTGCTTGTTCTCCATGTTCTATACAAACACACATGGTGGGTGATATTGCCAACAGCAATTTCTTATGTAAGCCTCTCTGCTATTTTATGTGTTGGATGGTTGTGAAAAAAAGACAACATACTTTTGGCAGATCCTGGAAGATTAGCCATTTGTAGGAAAGCAACACAGACACCCTCACTGTTAGATTAGCGCGGGAATCAGAGTCGAGACGTAGAACAGTTCAGCACCTTTATTTTGTAAGCAAAGCTAAGCAAAAAGAACTGGCGGTGAGCGGCAGGGAAGCCGCTTTTAAGGGCTTCCCTGCAGTCCGGCCGACCAGTGACATGCATTCAAATCTGCCGCCGCTATATTGTCCAATCAGCGGCGGCTATGCAAATTTACCACATACGTCAGTACGTAACACCCACCCCACCCCAGGCATTTAAAGAAAATAACCTTGTTAATGTGCCACAAGTTTTGGGGATGAAACGCAGCATATGGGAACGGTGAAATATAGTATTGGAATATGACAATTATTGACTCCTTAATTGTTTTTTTGTCTTTATGTTCCCCCTTATTATCAAAAGCAAACAAACAAGCAAACAGACAAAGGATGGATTAAGACTAAGTGCTTTCTGATGAGTGTGTCTCTTACTTGCTGCATGCATTATAATCAGTACCTGTTCTTTGAAATATAAGAATGTGAACCATGCTTTGTTCTCAGACATGCTAGAATATTTCAGATGCCAATTCTCTCTTAAGTTCCCACAATTAGATTTCCTACAAAAGTGGATTTTTGTTTTTAATTGTGTAATATAAAATGTAGCAGGGTGTTATTGATTATTTAAAATGCGAATAGTTAGCAAATAGTTTGAAATCAAGGTGCTTCTATCAACTGCAAATTTTTAAAGACGACCTATCTAATCACCTTTCCTCACATGACGGGCTTCTCTGTAGCTCTGTGATTCTAGAACCCTTTATTTGCACTGTGGGAGCTCACTAAGTCTGAACCCCAAGTCTCATTTCTTTGCCTTTCTTCCAGGCTTATTTAAATAGAAGGTAAGATTCCAGAATCTTTAACATATATGTTGAAAATTCACCCAAAGACTTAAACAAAAGCCTTAAATTTGATTTACTAAATTATCAAACATCATGATCAGAACCCTCCTTAGATGCAGAGGCAGGGGTGAAATCCAGCAGGTTCTGACAGGTTCTGGAGAACTGGTAGTAGAAATTTTGAGTAGTTTGGAGAACCGGCAAATACCACCTCTATAAACGGGGTTGGCAGGGTATGCAATGTTGGACATGGAACCAATAATTATGCTCCAAGGATTAAATTAGACTGATTTTGCCAATTAATATTTTGCAAAATTGAGTTAGCCAATGTTGTGTTAGGCTTTGAATGAAAGACCAACTGCATAACTGTATGTTTCTATTTTGATGCTCTCCACTTGTGCTGAACTGTATTCATAATTCAGACCCAGTGTGGATCATGCTAGGAATGATTGAAATAGTCCAAACACAGCAGCCCTGTGTTAAGACTAAGGCTGGGTTTCATAGTTCACCCAGCAAGATTTCCAGTAATATTTCAACTCCTTTAAAAAGCTGACACACTCCTAACTAGTCGAAAATGGTTTGACAAAAAGAACACATTTCCTGTGCTTTAATTCAGGTTGTCTGCAATCCATGAATATTATTGCTGTATGACATATGCTGGTTACATTTCATAGGAATTTAGTAGATTTATCGATTGGAATGGGAAAGCAGCTGAACAGCTATGTAGTGTATTGTAGGAACTTAGCACCCACCCCTCTCCTAGAAAAATAAAATATTTTAGGAAATATTTAAAAAGGCAGAATATTATATAGAATATCCCTAGAGAAATGGAGAAAAATGCTTTTAGGCAGGAAACAGACTCACTCCTAATATCCCCCACCTTTGTTAATAGCCTGGACCAGTCTATTCTACATAACAAAGATCTATCCCCTTCAGCTCCAGGGTGATGGGATTAAGACCTTCACCCTTAGGACATGATAGGATTATCCCTCTACCACATGGCACCTGGAAAGTTACCAGCACTCAAACAAGCTTGGGAGACAGCCTAAAAGGCTAGCTAAGACCCACACCCTAGGGGGGTTCTGACCACCAATCAGAGTACATTACATACACAGGAACAGGAAACTAAGAGGTGGGGCTCAACAGGGGTCATAAAACCAAGGGACTCAGCATCCTTTCCTCCCTTTTCTCTTCACCCAACATCTGGAAGCATGTGAGCCACCTTTTCTGTTCAGAAGCTCATGCCATGTGCTCCTGTCCTCCATTAAACCTTCTTTCCAAGCAACTTCCATGAATCCAGTGTCTTTTTCCCACTTGGAACTGAACCCAGAAGGATATTCCTTACAACAGTATGACACACACTTATGATTGAGAAGGACACTTTTTAATTTTCTCTCCCCCCCAAAAAACCATCTCCATTATATAACTGACACGTGTCAGGATTGTGGTTACAGGGACAAAGGAGTAAAGTGTTTTCCTGGCTGTAACACTGGCCTCCTGCGCTGCTCCCCTCCCGTTCCCTCTCTCTGTGCTGTGACAGCAGCTTTAAGGACTAGCAACACATTGCCTTTTGATCTTATTTCAGCTGTGGTGATTAAAAAGACACACACCACTTGCTGTGCCACAACAGGAGGAGCTCAGGGTTCACCTTCCTTGAATTAGTGTCCGCTGAGCACCGCAAATATTTGAAATGCCAATCCATTTGATAATGTCAGGGAGGTCTGCAAATACCACAAATTGGCTCCAGAGAAACACTCAGGACATGCCGTGGCATATATAATATCTCTTTTCTTCTAGACAAAACACAGACACACAGACACAGACACACACACAATTCTGCAGAAGCACATTCCCCAGCAGAGGTGCCTAAGGTCAATAGATTTAATAACTCAAAGTGGGACATGGTTTTGCAATTCACCCTCTTAATATTTCAATGTGAGAGAGGGGGGGAAATGCTCCAAACTAAATCCTTTACTGTTCTGGGGAATTAAACATACTAGGATGAATGCTTGGGGAGTTCCGACCGTAAAGTTCTATCCATTATGAATTCTGCAGAGGCTTGCTCTTTTGGTTCCTTTTAAAGGTCTACTTTGATATCTTTGCTATGTTTTCACAAACGTGAATCAAACATTGTACCTCCCTGGCAGCAAGGAAGTTGTGTATTTCGGCTGAGGAAGTCGGATCAGAATAGAAGCATTTCCATATGTCATCCTGAAAATAGTTGAGGGAGTGCAGTGGCTGCAGGTTATATGTGCAATATCAAAGGCGGGGAAAATAATTTTAATTTCAGATCTCCTCTATGTAGCTCCCTTGTTTTGCTATAGAAGCTGGAAACACCGCTCTTCCTGCTGTATATTAAAATTCAAGTGCTGTTTGAATTCCCTAACAGGAAGTAAGAAAGAAAAACAGCTTTATAACCAGAAGTGAAAACAAGTAGAAAAGTATGGTTAATACAATGGGAATCTGTACAATATTTCTCAATGAGGTCCTGAGAGGAATATATAGGTTATGGAAAAGTGTCCAAAGCCTTCTGTTCAACTTTCAGGTCAAACATAGACTTCTTCTGTAAATCTGGGACTCCATTATTGTTTCTGAAAGTGTCCTTGATTAGACCCTATCTATTTCACATGACTAAGATTAAGTGCGATTACAAGTAAAAACTGCTAGGGAGTCTTCAGAATGCTTGGTGCATTTAATGTCTGTCACTAATCTTGTCCGCTAAGTCCTCCCAAAAGAAAGAAAGAAAGTACCCAGAAAAACAAGAACAACTGACCCAAAGCTTCCAAGCTGGCTTGCTTTAGCATATTATTAAATCTACCAGCATAGACAATTTATGGTTTCATCTTCTCAATTAAGATTGAGAAGATTGTATCTCCATACAAAAATAAGTCACCAAAGGTTTTGACTTTCCCCAATTTTCCCTCCCCCCAAAAATGGTTACTTGTGAGGAAAATGGTTAGTAGTAAGTCTTAGTAATAAATGTCCTTGTAGGTGCTTGTGGATAGGTGTCTTTATTTATGACAACTAGCATTCCATGTTTTTACTCCAAATAAATTATTTTTCTGGCTACAAATTTGTCTGCTGATTTAATTAGCAATTTAAAATGGCTAACTAAAGTTGTATTGAAATTATGTTTCACTTCATAACCCATTTATTAATTACTTGACAATTTCAGTTATCTTTGGCATTGGTCACAGTAGATCAGGGGTGTCAAACTGGATTTCTTCAAGGGCCGGATCAGCACTGTGGATCTCCTCCATGGACCGGGGCGGCGGCAGGGAGGGAGATGGAACAGACACCTCTTGCAGCACCCTGCCAGCCAAAACGGGGCATGGGGGGTTTGTGTGCAGCCCCCACGTCTCATTTTTGCCCTCTTGCAGCACTCTGCTGGCCGAAACTCCCTGGCCTCCAGCAGCACTCTGCTGGCCAAAAGCGGGCCATGTGGAGGCCTCCTAAGGCCCCCGTGCAACCCATTTTTGGCCAGTAGAGTCCTGTAGGAGGCCATGGAGGGTGAAAATGAGGCCGGGTGCCCACACGCGGCCCATTTTAGCCGGCAGAGGCACTGCGGGCTGGTTCTTTGATATTTCCAGGCCAGCCCCACGGGCCAGATTTAAGCACCCCGCAGGCCTTGAGTTTGACACCCCTGCAGTAGATGGATCTTACTAGTTCCCACTCCAAATAATTATGAGCAAACTTTCTATTAGTGTCATGGAAACACCAATTAGTATTATTTCATATTGTAAGGTTTCTCTATATATGTTTAAGAATTGGGCACAGTGACTTTGTCTATGCACAATATAATGCAATTCAGTTGTTGTTTTTTAATTTTTTTCTTTATATTGAAATATTTAAAAAAATGCAAACTTAGCTCTGCCTGTAAGTAATATTATGATAGAATGAGCATTTTTGTAGTATAACATCTTAGTAGTTTTATGGCTTAATAAAAATACTTTCACAAAGTTGAAGTTACCTTCCTACAGTATCTTTGTGCCACAAATGAAAATATATGATAGTCATAAAGGATCCTAGCTCCGAGAAAATATGTATGAGAACAAAATAGGCTTCCTATAAATAATAATCATTCCATGGGGAAACTTTTTTGTAGCTTTGGGAAGATAATGGCTATGCTATTAAGATTCTATCCTCATTCCTTAAGGTCCTTTGATAGAAAAAAGAAAGAAAGAAAAAGAAATCTGCATAAACCTTATTTTCTTATTGTTGCTATTTTATCCCAATTTTGTCCCTAGCTCAGTAGGTGGTGGCACAATCTTCTCTAAGCTTGGAAGCTAATCAGAGTTAATTCTGGTTAGTACTCAAATGGGAAACCACTGGGAAATACACAGTTGATAAGTTAATTTACAAATTCAAAAGTGTCCTAGGAGTAGGAAACCACTAATTAAACTGAAGTCCGCATGTCTTCAAGTTGCAAGGTTGACAATTACCACTCCTATAAAAGGCTGCTGCTGCTGCTGGATTGAAATGCCATTTTCTCCACACAGAAGAAACCTTCTGGTCTTGGATGGATTGCTGAGGGTCCTGCAATTTATCCACAGTTTTAATTAACATTAGGAAGAGAGGATGCTTAGATGAGCTATCTTTTCCTATTTGCTCTTCAAATTGGCACACATTACTTGGTGCAAACTGCAAGATAACAACTGTGTTGTTCTGACCCCTTTTGGATAACTATTTCCCACTTTTGCCTTAACTTAGGGACCATCTACCAGCTCAATAGTGTAGCTAATCCTCACCAGAGGTGGGTTCCTGCCTCTGATTGCCGGTGCAGTTAATAGCTGTTGTTCGGCGCAGAGCCGAAGACGCTGCTGCCGTTCGCGGAGCGGGAGCTTTCCCCGGGCGCTTTCCCCGCCCGCATGGATGCCGCCAATTGCGTTCTTTTGCCCTCTGCGCATGCGCAAAGCGTTCCACATGCGCAGAGGGCAAAAGAACGCAATTGGCGGCATCCATGCGGCGGGGAAAGCGCCCGGAGAAAGCTCCCACTCCGCGAACGGCAGCAGCGTCTTCGGCTCTGCGCCGAACAACAGCTATTAACCGCACCGGCAGGATCCCACCTCTGATCCTCACTAATATGTAACCCTTGCTGATGATGCTTAAACTAAACCAGGGGTCTCCAACCATGGCAACAATGTTCCCTGTAATATCAGAAAACAGCACGCGGCAGTTAGAAACTGCCGCGTGGCGTTCTCTTTTCATCTGCACGGCCACGCAGGTGTGCAGCCTCTGCCATTAGGAAATGCCCTGCGGAAGTTAGAAACTTCCGCGCGGTGTTCTCTCATTACGTGTGCAGCCGCGCGGCCGCACACCTTAGAGTGAACAGTGCATGGCAACTTTAAGACTTGTGAACTTCAACTCCCAGAATTCCTCAGCCAGCTTTGCTTGCTGAAGAACTCTGAGACTTGAAGTCCACAAGTCTTAAAGTCTTAAAATTGCCAAGGTTGGAGACCCCTGAACTAAACTAAACTGATGGGCAGAGCCCAACTAGCCCAACAAAAGTAACCTCTTTATGAGTGTTGTGCCATGGTGGGTGCAATATTTGCCTTGAAATATTGCATCCAGTTTTGGTTGCCATTATATAAAAAAGATGTTGAGATGCTAGAAATAGTGCAGAGAAGAGTAATTATGGGGGCCTGGAGGCTAAAACATATAAAGAACGGTTGCAGGAATTGGGTATTTCTAGTTTAGTGAAAAGAAGGACTGGGTGTGACATGGTAGCAGTGTTCCAAGATCTACGGAGCTGCCTCCCACACAAAAAAGGGTCAACCTATACTCCAAAGCACCTGAAGAAGCAATGGATGGAAACTAAACAAAGAGAACCAACCTGGAAATAAAGATAAATTTCCTTTCATGTGTATATATTTATTATATTTTATCAATAGGAATAAAACACAAAACAGAAAAAAAACATACATCCAACAGTAACAACAACAACAAAAGAAAAAAATGTGTACATAAAAGAGAGAAAAAATGATGCAAACATCCAACATTAAGCATAAAAAATCCACCCTGGCTGGATCCTGAAAAACTTTGGGTGTGCTCCATCACTGGAAGTTTTTAAAAAGAGATCAGACAACTATTTCTCTGGAATGGTATAAGGTTTCCTGCTTGAGCAGGGGGTTGGACTAGAAGACCTCCAAGGTCCCTTTCACCTCTGTTATTCTTGTGCATCTTCCTTGCCACTATTCCTGCTTACCACAGCTGACTGAGGGGGATCTCTCCCAAGAAATATATATCTGAATTAATTAATACATTTTTAATTATTGTAATTGTTTTGAGGTCTTCCCTTATATATTCCTCCTTTGGCTACAATTGGCCATATTTACATCCCAATCATTACATATACCCAGATATATATGAGTAACATTGCTGTAAGCGTGGTTTAACACTTACTATCTTTGAATTTACAGTCCTCCTCCAATCATTGGGCAACAATGCAGTCTACAAGCACACATATTAAAACAGTTGTAAGTCACTCCGTAAGCAAATCATGTCAATATTTTAATACTTTTCCATACCTACAGCTTACTGTTTTTCAACATTTCATAACATTTATGACTTCTTTTACATTGCTTTCCCACCCCCCTTGGATTCTAACAGTTATAGCAATGTTTTAGTTCCATTCTTCAAATAACACAAATATTCCATATAGTTATTAATGCTTATATTGCTGCTTTTATCTCTATTCACCACCCTTTTGTGACATATATAATGGCCCCATAAACTGAAGTAAAAACAGCAACAACAACAAACAACTGCTGTATCCTTTATCAACATGAGAAATAACTCTGGCATTCATGGAGACAATTCAAGATTTTTAAGTCCTACCCGATTCTCTTATTTATACTTAAACTCCTAATAAGAATATTGTTGCAGCTCATGCTATGCCTCACTTGTGCCATTATTGGAAATTCTGGTTCATGTTTAAAACATAACTATTCAACTACTTTAAAATTAAGGTGAACTCATTTGGTCTACAAAAATCTGGATGATCGCTAGCCGGCAAGACATTTTCTCTTACAGCCCAGATACGGTAATAGTCATATTTAAAATGCTTTGTGGTGGTCTCAAAGCTTACTGGATTATCCAGATGACTTAAAATAATGTACTTTAGGCTGTATTCCAAAGTACTACATATACTTATAAGACTTACTTCTGTGGAGACATGCAGATTGTATCCAATTTTATTTGTTATTTAAGACAGAGCTTATTGTCTCTTACCACAATCTTCTTGGCTTCATTTTTTACATCTTAATGGAAGACCATTAAATTACTGTCTGTTAGATGTAGATCATGATATTTATTAGAGAGGCAAGAGCACATTTTGTATTTTGTGTCAGTCCTGTAAACTGTTTGAATCAGGGGTGGGTTCTAACTTACCTTGCCACTGGTTCGCTTCCTCCTGTGTCACGTGGCTGCGTGCGCATTGCGTGCCGCGCGGGTGCATGTGCAGTGCCAAAAAGCAAGCAAAAAATAGCAAAAAAAGCCAGAAACAAGATGTCTGTGCATGCGCAGTGCCAAAAACTCGGCTTCTGCTCATGCGCAGAAACAAACACCAGCAAAAAATTAAAAAAATCCCAAAAAAGATGGCGGTGTCCACGGACTGGCATTGACAGAACCGGCTCCGTGATGTCACCATCGGTTTACTACCAGTTCTATAGAACCACTGCGAACCAGGAGGAACCCATCTCTGGTTTGAATGCTGATTTGAAAAACCAAGTTAGCAAACTGGGCGACAGAATTGTAAATCCATATGAAAACACCAACATTGTTTCTGAATTCATTTCTCCCAAATCTATAAAAAGCCGATCTGATTCCAGGCTGTTGGACTTTAGTCCTGAGAAACTGGAGACTACTTCCTACCTTAGAAATGGAAAGGAAGGCTTTGGACCAATCATTTTCTGAGCAGAGCTGCCTGTACTAATAGAGACAGTTTCCACATTCAATAGTTGCAGGCAAATACAATACAGTGGCAACAGCAACCCATGTAAAGTCATCTGTTGAATCTTGGTAGAATTCTCAACACAATGGAGATTTGTGATCCTACATAATTCCAGTCATATATTCTTCCCCTGTTCAATTGGATGCAGAAATCTGTCAGAGCCAAATCAGTAATTAGAAGGGCTACGATCAGACTGGTCAGAGATATAGTGGCAGAGCTAAGAGGTAATCTCTATGATCAGACAAACTGGAAATGTGCAATAGGTTAAAATATTTTTTTTAAAAATGGAATCCCACCGAACAATAGATTTCTAAGCCTTCTTCAGATAGGGAAAACTCCCTATCCCACTTATAACACATTTTTTGGAATTCTTAACATGATCAGATCTTTGATCAGAAAAAAAGCAAAAACTAATTTCTAATTCATGGAGAAGCATAATGAGATCATAAATGTGTTAATGAATGAAATTGATTTCCCAGAAATCTAATTATGATGTGTGAATTAATATTTAACTATGTATTATTGTTTCTTAATTATTTTAGCGGTCTTTAGGAAATTATATGGTTTAAAAAGGTATTTACACCTTCCTGATCCTACTCCATTTCTCTTATTTATTTTAATCAATGTACTTTTCTCTATATGTCCACTTCTTTAATATAACTTCAGTCATTCTGTTTCCATACAGTCTATTGGCTGCTTGTCACAGTCACAGTCAAATGCTTTCCTGCAGGCTTGAGATGACAGAAAACTAGTCATCCTACTCAGCTGTCAAACACTATTCTGTCTTGGTAACAAAGCCAGGAATGGTGCTGCCCTAAGCAGGGTCTACAAGGAGGGAGTATCAAAAAAAAAATCAAGACAGCAATCAAGATCATATGATTGAAGCCTGGTCCCAGGGGTGAGTTCCAACTTACCTCGCTGCTGGTTCACTCCCTCCCTTCCTCGCCGCATGGGCGCGCACATGCGCAGTAACGAAAAATCTGGGGGAAAAAACCTAAGCAGAAAAAAAGATGGCGACTGCATGCACAGTGCCGGAACTCGGCTTCTGAGCATGCTCAGAAGGAAAAAAAATAAAAAAATAAAAAAATAAAAAAGATGGCGGTGCCCACGGACAGGCACCGACTGATCCTTTTCAGTGACATCATCATGACATCATCAGCGGGTCGCTACCAGTTCTTGCGGACCGGTCCGGACCGGGAGGAACCCACCCCTGCCTGGTCCCTTTGGACCTGTGTGGCAAGTGCCCTTTTGGGCCCCCTCTACTCCTTTTGCAGCCTGCCCCAACTGTCCTTCTAGTTGGAATATGGTTGCTTAAGGAAAACTGGTGGATTCCTCTGGGATAATTTGCCCTCCCACTAAGCATGGTAGTAAAAAAATACCCATCAGCCATTCTCTTTAATATTAGGGAGCAGCTGAGCTTTCAATCAAGCTGAGTTTTGACATGTGGCTAATCCATAAGACTAGCCTTGTCAATCCTTACTGTAGTTTTGGAGAGATGCAATCAAAGAAAGTCTGACTGTCAGCTATTATCAGGTGATAGGATTCTTTGGGATAGGTGTGCCACTCTACTTTGAAAATAGTGCTATCCTGAAATATTGTTATTCAAGAAGAGGACTATTCCAGAACAGTGCATCCCTTTGAACATATCTGGGCAAAACATACTCTCCTTTGTGTGTTATACCTGTGGCAAGTAAAATGTCAGCTCCATATCTCCTACAGCACTGGGAGTGGGAGAGGGTTTCTAAGAGAATCTGGGAGAGAGAATGGAGCCAACTTTTGGATTGCCTTCTTGATCTCATGGATCAATCCCTTCTGAATTCATACTATATACTATAAATTGATCATCATTTTTAAAGCCCTACATGGCTTAGGACCATGTTACATCCGGGACCGCATTCTACCTCATACTTCCCTTCGACCGGTCATGTCCCACAGAGTGGGTCTCCTCCAGGTCCCGTCAACCAAACAATGTCGGCTGGCGGGGCCTAGGGGGATGGCCTTCTCTGTGGGGGCCCCTGCTCTCTGGAACCAACTCCCCCCAGAGATACGAATTGTCCCCACCTTGCTGGCTTTCCGAAAAGCCGTGAAGACATGGCTCTTCCTGCAGGCGGGGTTTTGAGACAACTTCATCTTGGTCTCCCCTATGTATGTAAGATTTTGTATGCTTTTTAAATGTGTTTTAAATTGTTTTAAATTATATTGTTTAGTGGTTTTTCAAATGTTGTATGCCACCTTGAGTCCCCAGGGAGTAGGGCAACATATTGGAATCCAAAATAAATAAATAATTAAATAAATAATTAAATAAATAAATTGAAATAAATAAATAGATACAGATACAGATAGAGTTGTAACCTGTGCACCCGCTGAAGCTGAACAAAGTCCACCCAGAGAACTGAAAATTATTTCAGGGATGGAGGAGTGGGATTTGAAAAGATTACTATTTTTATAGCGAGAGAGTTCATAATGTTCTAATCTTCAAGTATTTTCCAAGTGCGGCAAAATCAGGCTTATTGTGAACTAATGTATATTTCTACAAAAGAAAACACAGTGCAGCTATTCTTTCATTTGATTGCCAAGCATTCATCCACCCGCTGAGAATGTATTACAACAAGAAATCTCCCCCAACTCTTTTGTTATTGTCAAAAGGACAAGAAAGAAACACTTTTCCATTGTCATAAATTAAAGTTATTCATTAGAATATAAAATAAATTATCATCCTGGCTGTGGTGAATGAAGGAAGGGAATGCAACAGTCAAATGGATATGAAAGGCAATGCCCCAGTATTTTCCTAGACAGGTAAGATAGCTGCACTTTTCCTATATCTTTATACTGTCATGGCTGGAATCCATTTTGAGCATTGGATCCTCAGGCCTGCCACATTTAGGGCTGTGGGAAACTGGGAGGGGGATTGTATGAAGCTGGGGAGATATATAGTCATAATGACATTCCTTTCTCCGAGAGTCAAGGTCACTCTGTCCTGCACCTGGAGGGGTGTGGTTGGGAGGCATCTCCAGTTGGGATGGTGCATTGATTGGATCATGTGATGGACATGTGGGTGCTGGGGCAGGGTCTTGGACTTTCTTTTGGGTGTGGAAAACCTGGAAGCTTTCAGATTTGGGTTTTCCCAGATGTGCCAATATGACATCTCTAATAAAGTGGAACTTTGAGGAATGCCTAGCCTCGGAGTCTTCTTTCGTTGGGGATGTTACTTGGAACCCTGACAGACACTGAAAACTGTGACCATTTTTCACACTTATGACCATTGCAGCATCCCCATGGTCATATGATCAAAATTCAGATGTTTGGCAACTGACTTATATTTATGATGGTTGCAATGTCCCAGGTCATGTGATCACCTTTTATGACCTTCTTATAAGCAAAGATGCACTTAACAACTGTATTGTTAATGTAGCAACTGCAATGGTTGACTTAACAAGAAGTCAATCATTGGCAAGAAAGTTGTAAAATGGAGCAAAACTCACTTAACAACTGCCTTGCTTAGCAAGCAGTGGAAACTTTGGGCTCAATTGTGATCATAAGTCAAGGACTACATGTATAATAAATGTAATTTTCTGGCATAACTTGAAGTTTGAACTGCATAATTGCTTCTGCACAGTTCTCCTGCCTTCCCACAAAATATCTACCCATGTTTTGCCCAGTTGCACTTTTAATTAAAAAAAACTTCTTAATAGGAATTGAACATATGTTATGTATTTAATTTATTTTTATAAATGTATATCCTGCCATGGTAGCGCAATCATTAGAATGCAGTATTGCAAGTAAACTCTGCCCACTGTCAGAAGTTCAATCCTGATTGGAGCAAGGTTAACTAAGCCTTCCATCCTTCCGAGGTAGGTAAAATGAAAACCCAGATTGTTGGAGGCAATATGCTGTAAATAGCTTAGAGAGTGCCGTAAAGTACTATGATGCGGTATATAAGTCTAAGTCCTATTACTATATCCTGGTCTTTTCCCCTATAGTTAGTTGTGATTATCACTCAGATATAATCTTAGAGCCTGTCTTCACATTCTCAGTAACTGCATCACAAATCACAGGATCATTTTTATAGAATTCTCATGATGTTGTGTTGGTCACATACCAGATCCACAGCTCATTTTTATTTGTCCCAGTTTTAAAGTGGCGTTTCCCCCGCTCTTTTTTCCAGCATAATTTCCCCCATAGACACGATCTGGGATGCCTCAATGACAATGTGACTGATAATGTGGACAGGAGCCAGTTTCTATTGGCCTTTTTAGGCTGATGCAAAGTCCCTGGGCATTGTTTCCATGGACCATTCTGCCTTTGGCAATTGAAGAGTCCAGTTCTTTCAAGCCAGGCTCTTCCTCTGCCTGCTGGGTCTCTGAGCAGTATGATGTCCCTGGATCACTCTCAAATGCAGATGACTTAATGATGGTGCTAGAACCTGCACACAGCAGAAGAAAAGAGCTGGTTAGCTCTCCTGCTTTGGTGCTCCATCTCTGTGCCTATCAGCTGTTAATATCAGATTGTAAATACAAATAATGCTTTATTAATAATCAATAAAATATTGATTAGATCCTATCCTGCTTTACCAGGCAGCTGGCACTAGGCAATTGGCCAAAGCCACAAGCTATCCATCTGTCAAAACTCGCCTCCTCCCTTAACCCAGTCCATGTTCAAGAGATAAACTGTGGAGTTGTTTCTCCAGCTGGCAAACAGCACTTGATGGGAGGTGAAATGAAGCCAGGAAAATCCACGGGTTGCTTCCCTTAACTTGTCCTGCATTAGAACCAGGGGTGGGTTCCACTTACTTTCGCCACCGGTTCGCATCGTGACATTTCACGTGCGTCCCCTCATGCAATTTGGCTTCCGCACATGCTCAGAAGCAGGAATGAGCCCGAAACACAGCTGAGGAGCTCATCAGCTGTGCTTCAGGTGAAGAAATAAAGTTCAGCATTCAACCACAGATGGGCGGGAGGGCTCTTTTTCAAGCCATGGAAGGGGAAAAATTAGCAAAAAATCGAAAAAAAAAAAGATGGTGGTGCGCACAGAACAGCACTAACAGTGACATCCCCAGCGGGTCACTACCAGTTTGGGCGATCCGGTCTGAACCGGGAGGAACCCACCCCTGATTAGAACTATAATTACCATTCCTTGTTTCTGAGAAAGAATAGGGCTTGGCTGTCAGGACAATGCATTTTATTTGGGTATACTTTCTGCTGGCCCAAAGAATGAAAGAGAACAGTCTTATATAATGATCCTAGAACTTACACAGTAACACAATATTCAATACATAATACTGATATAAACAGGACAGATGTCTGGATGGCAAGAATTTATGCAGTCCAAGATTAGGATGTGCTGATTAAATTTAAAGTCTCCTGAATTATATAGGAGCAATGGGCCTACGGTGATTTCTTAATTTATTTAATAATTGATAAATACAATTAAAGATATACTGTTCATTGCTGGCATATATCATTTTTTGCTTCTATTACAATTTAAGGCCATCTCCTGCTGCTGAACTATGAAGCTGATTTTTGCCATCATTATCTCATAATGCTGTTTGTGATGTTGTGAGTATGTTGATGTACATGCCTGTTGGGGGCTGATTATCTGCAATCCTTACTATTTGAAATGCACCTAGCCTTAGTAGTTAATAAATAATGCAGCTTCTACTACTATTATAAGAAATAGCAGCTACCTTTATCATTATGTCAAACTTTATAATTACTTGGTCTTGAATACAAATTTCATACTGCTCCAAATTCATTATATGCATGCTGACCTACTTTACAAAATAAGCATAAGATTTGCTTTGGATCCCATTTCTCAGTTCAGTTGGAGACGATTTGAAAACTAATTCAGATTGGGACTAAATTAGGGCTCGATTTAGGGTAATCAAGTCCCCCTGACAATAAGCAAAAAGCTATAAACAGTTTATAGATAATATTAAATATAAAGTTAAATAAATATTAATATGTGTTTATATTTAATAGTAAATAGTAAATATTGTTAACACATAATACACTTAAAATATGTCAAGAAGGCAATCAAAGCACATTTTTAAAATGAAATTATGATTTAGATTCTGACTTTTTTTTTAAAGCAAAGTGTTGGTGACAATACTAGAAAGATGTTGGAAAACCTAAGTCATATTGGTCTCATTGCAAAGAAAATATGGTCTGTGTGGTTAAAAAAATCGACAAGGGATGGCAAAAATGTATTTTCTTTGGGATATGTCTGAGAACAATGAAGTGCTGTGGATTCAGGTTAAAAAGTTTCAACTAACCCAGTCACTTTACCCCATGGTGTCTCTTATGTATTGTTTAAGAGAAGGTGGAATGATTTTAAAAAAACCAGCCACTGTTAAATAGCATAGTGGCTGTTTCAGTCTAAATGCTATAATACAATCTGTTGGCTTGTAACATTTGCTGACACAAAAGAAAGAAAATTTAAGGGATCCTTCATAGCTTCTGACTTAACAAACTTTCTTAATGCTGAATATTGGAAAATGATTGGTCACCTGATCAGGAAATCTTTCGTTTCGTGAATATCTCTTCTATCTGGATTAATTATTTCAATTTTTTTTCTTGGAAACGTTTAAAATAAATATTACCTTACCATCTGGATCTAATTTTCTCTTATGCTTCGGCTTCATTTGGACAGAGGAATGATAAAACTCCGATAGGGCTGTTTGTTTACTATTCCTGATGTTGAGAGCTTTGTCAGAATAATGGGATAATATGAGAAGGATCATCTGAGAGATCCATTCAGTCAAATTCTCTGCATGTTTTTATTTAATAAAAGAGACATTTAATGAAACACGCAAAATCCACCCTGGGTTTCAGAAGCAGTAAAACCCAACATGAATAAAACTTTTGAGTGAAGCAAATATGATTAATGGCACAAATAACAGTATGGATGAATGACAAAGAGGCCTCAAACTAAAATTTCAGGAATATACCTTGAATTGCACCTTATTGCTGATATTAGTCTTCATCTGAATTTCCTCTCCAGAAAAAAAAAAGATATATAACACCAGCTAACATTGCAGAAAACAAAAAATTTCATAAACGCTCCAAAACAAGCTAGTGGACCTACTGTCTCATTTTCTGTTTGCTTATATTCATTTTAAAATGCTTGCCGCATTTCTTTTTTGTTTATCAGTAAAACAAAAAATTAGCAAGTTCAATACTTTGGGGCCATGCTAGGTATTGCTGGGTTACAAAAAAAATGGTTCCTTCCAGATTTTCAAGTCTCAATACCTTTCTGGCATAACTTTCTTCTATTGGTTGCTGAGGTGCCCATGTTCCTAACTGCTCAGCTTTGCTTTCTATATTCTCAGAAATCCTCCATTCTGAAAGGCTTTTCCAAAATTTCCTGAAGCAACCAGATTGAAAGAGTATATAAAGGATGGTACATGGCTGAATTAAAATAATTCATCTGATGGACTCATATTACCTTTCACTTCCATTGCCACTTTCCAGTCCAAAAGCATTTATTATTTATTTATTTATTTATTGGAAATTCTTCTATGCCGCCCTACTCCCTAAGGACTCAGGGCGGCGTACAGCATTTCAAGAACACCAAACAATAAAATCATTAAAAACAATTTTTAAAAAGTTTAAAAAAAAGACATACAACACCATGCATACATGGGGGAGACCACAGATGTAAAATTGTCTCAGAACCCTGTCTGCAAGAAGAGCCATGTCTTAATAGCTTTTCGGAAGGCCAGCAAGATGGGGATGATTCGGATCTCTGGGGGAAGTTGGTTCCAGAGAGCAGGGGCCCCCACAGAGAAGGCCATCCCCCTAGGCCCCGCCAGTCGGCATTGTTTGGCTGACGGGACCTGGAGGAGACCCACTCTGTGGGACCTAACCGGTCGAAGGGAAGTATGAGGTAGAATGCGGTCCCGGAGGTAACCTGATCCTAAGCCATGTAGGGCTTTAAAGATGATGATCAACACCTTGAATTGTACCCGGAGACCAATGGGCAGCCAATGCAACTGGTGGAGAATGGGTGTTATGTAGGTGTATCTTGACACACCCACCACAGCACGCGCAGCCGCATTTTGCACCAATTGTAGTCTCCAAATACAAGGGTAGCCCCATGTAGAGCGCATTACAGTAGTCCAATCAGGAGGTGACAAGGGCATGAGTGACCATGAGTAGAGCCTCCTTCTCCAAGTATGGTCGCAATTGGTGCACCAGGCGAACATGTGCAAAAGCCCCCCTAGCCACAGCTGTAAGGTGTGGGTCTAATTTTAGCTGTGGATCTATGAGGACTCCCAAATTGCGAACCCGTTCCAATGGAGTTAATTTTCCTCCCTCAAGAACCAAGGAGGGACAGTCAACATGGTCCTTAGGAGGCAATATCCAGAGCCACTCAGTCTTGTCCGGGTTGAGTTTGAGTCTGTTTCTTCCCATCCAGGTCCTAACATCATCCAGGCATCAGCACATTACATCGACTGCCTCCCTGA
This sequence comes from Diadophis punctatus similis, assembly GCA_023053685.1. Taxonomy (NCBI): domain Eukaryota; kingdom Metazoa; phylum Chordata; class Lepidosauria; order Squamata; family Dipsadidae; genus Diadophis; species Diadophis punctatus. The sequence continues at coordinate 105,413,426 of JALIGW010000001.1, read as the reverse complement.
ATTGAGATGGGGTGGTGATGTACAGCTGGGTGTCATCAGCGTACTGTTAAAAACTCCCCCCGTGTCTACGGATGATCTTCCCCAGCGGTTTCATGTAAATGTTAAACAGGACGGTCAAACCCATTTTCACCCTTATCATCATCAGTATCATGAAGTCAATGCTATGAGGATCCAAAGTCCATTTAAATGAATGCTATGTGCCACAACAAATGTTAATAATACTATAAACTACTAGGTCTGAAATGCCCCAAGTCTGTCACATTCATAACTGCAAAGTACAAAGTATTTATTAAAATCTGCTTCCTCAAGGATGCTTCTAGTCACTCCCAAGAAGCTGAAACTCCATAGATACCTTCCAGAATCACTTGCAGTACGAAAGATCCTTCCTTAGGTGTGAGGGGAATCCATTGGTCAACTTGTTTGTTTTCCTGAGTTCTTGCATTCCTGCTCTTTAGCAAGATTCATAGCTGCATTAATAACTATAAGTTTCTGCATTTGAAATTGCTGGTTGTGAGGGAAGCTCACTTTGAATTTTTGCAAAAAAAAAGCAAGATATAAATCCAATGATTAGCATAAGTAAATAAGTGTTACATGACTGAGACACTAAAGGACCTTATTCAAAGAGAATTGAGGAGAAATACCTTCCCAAGCTACCTACGGAAATTTGTAGTCCAACCCAAAGTTCATCGCCCAGTGTTTGTTACTTAAGTCAAGCAAGAGGTGCCATTTCCAAGAAATTCTTTCAGCAAATACCTAATATATAAAGTTAAGACATTGGTAAGAATTATTTCCAGGACAGACATCATGTAAGCGGAACCTTAAATGTAAGCAATTCTCAGCCTCTACATCAGTGATGGCGAACCTTTTTTGGTTCACGTGCCAAACGGGGGGGGGGAATGTGGGGATCATGTGTGTGCGTGCCGACACTCATAATTCCATGCACCCCCGCACTTGCATGCATGACCCCCCTGCTCCCAGCATGCAATGGCACGCCCATTTTTCACTCTCCCCAGGCTCCAGAGCCTTTCTAGGAGCCTGGGGAGGGCGAAAATGGCCTTCCCCACTCCCTCTGGAGGCTGGAAACAGCCTGTTTCCCGACTCCCAGTGGGCCCAGAAGGCCCGAAAATCAGCCGGCTGGTGCACACATGCATGCCGGACCTGAGCTCGCGTGCCCACCGATATGGCTCCGCATGCCACTTGTGGCACCCGTGCCATAGGTTCGCCATCACGCTCTACATGGATACCAATGATGAATCCAGATTTCCAACATCAGGCTGCTTCTGAGTAGACCAACCTCTGTCTGATGTTTTTCTGAGCAGCTAAATCTTTTTGTTGGAGAAGACTCTTGAGAGTCCCTTGGACTGCAAAGAGGTCAAATCAGTGAATTCTAAAGGGAATCAACCCTGACTGTTCTTTGGAAAGTCAGATATTGAAACTGAAGCTCAAATACTTTAGCCACTAAATGAGAAGAGAGGACTCATTGGAAAAGACCCTGATATTGGGAAATATTGAAAGCAAAATGAGAGGGGGACAACAGATGGTTTTATATAATACCATCAACACAGTGGGCATGAGTTTGGTCAGACTCAGGGTGGCAGTGGAATGACAGGTGAGGCTGACATGGGCTCATGAATTTAATTGACATAACTTAGCAACTGGACAACAATAACAAAAAAATCCTACTTTCCTTCTCTCAAATTCCTCACGTGTGAATAATAGCATTCTTGTATATGCTGAGTGAATGAAACTCCAGATGAAGTCTTCATCATAACAGTCAAGATAAGTAATTACCTAAGTAGCACATCCCAATCCCAAGTCTTACTGCTATTAGGTCCAGGACCTCTGTATCTGGTTCTTGATTGCCCCTGCATGTTAAGACAACTTTTCCAATATGTGATAGAAGTTAATAAAAAATGATGCCTTTGCCACTGTTTCTGGTGCCTCTTTTTTTTCTTGCAAAGATCAGGAAATAGGAGATTGGCTCATTTATGACTTGCAAGTAAAAATCCTATTATTCATTGACAAGGTACATCATTTTATGGGTCAGCTTTAGTTGTAAAAAATCCCATGGGGACATAACATTAAATGAAGGAGGCAAGATTCAAGGTTATGTTCCAATGCAAGTTTATTTTTCTGTTACTGAATTGAAGAGGACTCTGATCTAAAACAAAAACAAAAAAAACCCCACACCACTGGTGTGGATTTGAGTTCAGAGTTTCAACTTTCCTCCCTATTTTTTAACACCTGCAACAAAACCCTGGAAAAAAGTCAGCTTTGGGCTTAAAGTCTGGTCATATGATTCTATATCCCATGATTGACCTGTAATTTTTAATTAACACCTGAAAGAGAGGCTGCTTAGATAATTAGTTCTTATTCTTGCAAGTTGTGACATGCAAACTTTCTGCCGTAACCCTAATTAGATAATTATTTTCCTCTTCTATAGTAACAGGCATTGGTTACTGTACCTGCCAGATACTTAAATTCATTAATATGTAACTTCCCTAGTTGATACCTAAATTAAGCAACTTCAGAGGTAGAGGCAGAGAGAGAGGTTGAAGAACTAGCAAAACTAGCAGTATGAAATCAACCCCATTCACTGGTTGGAACATTGTCCTCAACACTCTTTTGTCTATGCCCAATAATTTGGAAATATGTTACTATATTTTTGTTGCTACTAATCTTTGTAAGTGTTTATATAGCTATTTTGAGGCAGCTTCAAAAGACTATTTTGTTGTACACAATGCAGAAGAAGAGCTGTGTGAGTCTATGACAGCAAAAATTCAAAGGAATCTGGAAGCATCTTTCAAACTAACAAATTTATTTCAAAAGGCGTAAGCTTTTGTGAGCTGCATACATCTGATGAAGGGAACTGTTCACTCATGAAAGCTTGTGCCTTTTAATTGAATTTGCCAGTCTGAAAAAAAGTGGATACCTGACTTTCTCATTTTAGAAAATTCTGTTTGATCCCCCCTCCCTCCAAGTATGGTTTATTCCCCATCAAACACCTTTCTGGATTTTACCATAGCACACCTGCTATGTTCTTTATCTTTTGTTGCTGAAGCTTTGTGATGAGGAATAAAATTGCATCCATCAATTTTTGCCTGTTATGTGGATGCACAGACTCTGATCATAAAAGGTGGCACACCCAGTCCAATCTCAGATGGGTTAATGACAGCTATAAAAAGCAATTTCTAGGGCAGCACAGTAGAATGGTTTGGAAAGACACACATGTACTAATCAATATGAGTGGCACCAATTGACAAAAGGTGCCAATTGGAAAATGAAATTGCTGCAGAACTTGCAGCATCTGTCTCTATACCACAAGCATTAGAGTGCTGATTTGTAGCTATTAAGTAGGCACTCTTTGTGTCATACATCCTAGAGCAATATAGTCTTGTTCAAAGGAGTTGAAATTGGAGCTGCACTAATTAACAAGAGACAATTGGTGATAAAATTGTTAGGTCCCTAATACTAACACCTAGGTAGCAGTAAGAAAGACAAAACATATTTCAAGCATGCATGAGAACACATATTTCAGCTAGTCTCCATTGTCAGTTAGATCCTCACTCTGTTTTTAGAAGTTGCTTTGGGTACATTCAGGTGATCTTCAATTAATAATATTCAATTTATGTTTGTTTATTACAGTGAAGAGAACCAGTTTGGTGTAATGGTTAAGAACACCAGCTAGAAATAGGAAGACAAGAGTTCTAGTCCAGCCAAACTTCGAAGTCAGTTGGGTCACCTTGGGCCAGGCTCTGACTCTCTCCACCTTAAGAATAGCAATAGCACTTAGACTTATATACAGCTTTATAGTGCTTTACAGCCCTCTCTAAGTTGTTTACAGAGTTCAGCATATTGCCCTCAACAATCTGGGTCCTCATTTTACTGACCTCGGAAGGATGGAAGGCTGAGTCAACCTTGAGCCTGGTGAGATTTGAACAGCTGAACTGCTTAACTAGCAGTCAGCTGAAGTAGCCTGCAGTGCTGCATTTTAACCACTGTGCCACCTCGGCTCTGTAAGAAGGAGAAGAAGACAAATCACTTCCAAAATCTTGCCGAGAAGTTTCAGGGACTTGTCCTGGAATTGTCAGAAATCAACACAGACTTGAAGGCACCAAAATAATAATACGGTAATAGTGTGAAGAGGAGAAGTAATATAACAAAAACTCAGTTTAGTGGACCTCAAGACAATGGACTTTAAGTGCAATAGAACACATTTCTTCAGCAGCTTACATTATTGTACAATTCACATTGTATAAGTGAAGTAATTTGCATTGCATCAGTTGTGTCCTCTGCATCATTATATTTCATTACACAAATGGTGAAAATGACATCTGTTTGCATAATCAATTCATGTAGATCGTTAAAAACTCTGAAAATGGAATAGAACTCTTCCTCTATTTGATAGCAAGTAGCTTTATACAGCAGAAATAATGCATGGAAAGAGAAAAACACTAAAGAATATAATTTTTGTAAAAAAATACTCTTGAAGATAAGGTCATTTTAGAGAAAAACACGATGATAGAAAACTTAAATTACTTAAGGTGACCTACAGCTAAGAGCCTCTAGTGTGCTGTGCTTCATTAGGAAGACAAGCACCCACACATGGAGGTAACTACCTGAATTGTAAGCCACTTCCAGAAGGAAAGAGTGCTCAACCATAAGAGGAAAGAAGTGATGAAAGTCATGAAAATATCTCTCTTGCCAATGCTGGCTGGGGGATTTTGGGAGTTGAAGTCCACCCATCTTAAAGTGGCCAAGGTTGAGAAACACTGATTTAGAAGAAGGAATGTAATTCTTTTAGATAAGGAAAGAAGAAAAGTCCCATTTCTACATCTATTGCCTCGTGTGGTCAATAAATACATATATGCGGAAAGCAATTGCATGCAAAGCTGAATTCCAGAAAGCATATCTTAGTTCTCATTACAAGAAACTACCATCTCCACATGATAACATATCAAATTGACTTCAGAAACAGGAATGCAAGTATGCCAGCCTTGCAAGGTAGTCCAAACAAGAAGCGCACCTAGAAGTACTAGCTCCCATTTTTATTGTAAGGTTATATTAACAGACTCTTGCAAGTCAAAAAGTATACACCCTTGCCTTTGCAGTCCAAGAAATTAGAGTCCCTTTTATTTGCCATGATCTCATGCCCTCTGTGATCTAAGCTGCCTCTTATCTGACCATTGCCTAGTCTGCAGCTCTTCCTTTTGTCTCCCAAGATCATTTCCACATACCATTATAAATCTGAAAGGCCACTGTGCACAATGGTATTAAAAGCCACTGAGAGGGAAGGAACAACCAGTGGATTCACACAGCCTCTTTCAATCTCAAAAAAAAAACAGTAATCAAATAAGCCAAGTAAGAGATCATCCACAAAGTCAGATGAGTCAGAAGGAAATCACATCAGAATAGAACTGTGCAATCCCCACAGCCTTTCCTGATTGTACTTCTGGCATGGAGCTGGGATATGTTGTTGCCTTCAAACTATTCCACATAAAATAGCAGGGGATGCAATTGGTAGTCTTACCAGCAATACTTCCATTCCCACTCAATGACTCTGACTGGCAGATTGGCAAAAAAAAAAAAAAAAAAAAGCCGCTACCAACCACAATGTCTGCTTGGGTGGTGTTTCCAAACTCCAAGAGTTCCACTTAGTCACATATAACTTTTCATCACAGGCTTATCGACCCATTGATACTCTCCTTAACATGAGATTGATATTCCTGTCATGCCACGAAATATAGCTATGAAATGAAGTGAAATAATATAAAGTGACACTGAAAGGGAGTACTTTGTTCTTTAAATAGAGAAAGCCAGTGGAGATAGAACTAAGAAAAGAAGTTGGTAGGGTGTTGTTATACTGTTGCTGTAGAAGTTGTTGTGCTCTCAATTTATTCACTGCTATACTTTCATTTCTGTCACAAATCGACCAAACCTCTTCCCATTGTCCCACAAATATGGTTTCAACCCCACCAAGGATGGTTGCAAAATCTGGTGTCTTCTGGCATCAGGAAGAGGTGGGGGCTATGCTAGGCCTGCATCAGTCATCAAAAAAAGTTAGACTGTTAATAGCTTTCCCTCACCTCTGAGTACCAGAGCATAGTGTGGCATGGGAGGGGAGGGAGAGATTTCCAAGGATAAGGGAAGATACACATAATGAGTTTCAGCAGGTAAAAGTTTTTATGGACTACCAAAGGATCACTATGGCAGACCACAGGTTTACCTGGTAAGCCCCATTTTCTGAGGTTTGATTGACTGATGAAAGACCTAGGTGGGAAATTAGTACCTTGAGAATAGAATAGAATAGAATAGAATAGAATAGAATAGAATAGAATAGAATAGAATAGAATAGAATAGAATAGAATAGAATAGAATAGAATTCTTTATTGGCCAAGTGTGATTGGACACACAAGGAATTTGTCTTGGTGCATATGCTCTCAGTGTACATAAAAGAAAAATACATTAGTCAGGAATCATAAGGTACAACACTTAAAGATAGTCATAGGGTATAACTAAGCAATCAAATCACATTAGGAAACAGTCAATATAAATCGTAAGGATACAAACAACAAAGTTACAGTCATAAGTGCATAAGTCATAAGAGCTCATCAGACTTCAGGAGTCTGCAATTATTTATTGGGGGAGTATGCAAAACCAGTGGCTGATGTATGCAATCCTTTTTCAGCAGGGGGTTTGCCAAGAAAATTGTTCTTAAGTGTGGATTGGAATTGCAGGAACCAATGGAAATGGTGTCTGTGTAGCTGATAGTTTCGTGAAGATGGATTACCTGATTTGGGCTTCTGGCAGTGCTCCAGGGGTGGGTTCTACTTACCTTCCCCACTGGTTCACATCGCAACGGAAGTGCACGTACTCGTCCCCTCATGCAATTTTACTTCCGCGCATACATGGTAGCTGGAAATCAGCCCAAAACACAGCTGAGGAGCTGATCAGCTGGGCTTCGGAAGAAGGAATAAAGGTCAGCATAAACCCGGGGGTGGGAGGGGGGGCCCTCTTTCAAGCTGCAGAACAGGAAAAACCTTCCAAAAAGTAAAAAATTCACAAAAAATTAAAAAATAAAAGATGGAGGCGCACATGGAACGGCACCGACCAATGTTCAGTGACGTCACCAGTGGGTCGCTACCGGTTTGGGTGAACCGGTCCAAACCAGAAGGAACCCACCTCTGCAGTGCTCACCTTTGACTCTGGAGAAACATCAAGCACATGTCTGCTCATAACAGATGAGATAACAAGAGCTGAGGTGGCGTAGTGGTTAAATGCAGCACTGCAGGCTGCTAGTTCAGCAGTTCAGCTGTTCAAATCTCACTAGGCTCAAGGTTGACTCAGCCTTCCATCCTTCCGAGGTGGGTAAAATGAGGACCCAGATTGTTGGGGGCAATATGCTGAACTCTGTAAACCGCTTAGAGAGGGCTGTAAAGCACTATGAAGCGGTATATAAGTCTAAGTGCTATTGCTAAGTGCTATTGCTATAACAACCTGTATGTAACAAACTGTAAAAAAAAAAAATCCAATATTTCCCTTAATATATTTCCAGCATGTATTTCCATAGAACAGCACGTTTCTTGCATGTGTCATCTCCCTGCAAAGGCCAAAAAGAAAGAACATTGGTTCCTTTGTGTTCAGAAATCCTAATCTTCAAAGCAATAATTTCAAAACATATTGTTTACATTGCTTGTCAGAAAAAGCAACATTCACTTGTATTTCATAAACAACTTTACGCCCCGTTATTCAGGATTTTATTCCACTTTGCTTTTGTACTTTGTATTCTTCCCTGCTTACCAAGAAATACAGGCTGAATTCTTGGCCTGAATTCTATGTACAACAAATGAATAAAAGTCGGCCCACCATTCATTTAAAGAAAGCACAAACCTTTGAAAGCTGCTGAGCCGGCACTCATTCAATTGGGTTTTGATATAGCCCACACCAAAAAGAAGGGAAATAGGGTGATCATGCTTGGTTAGTAATGGAATTCCATGCTGTGGAGTTTGGAGCTCATCTAGTTAATACTCCATTTGTATTTAAGAACTAAAGCCTCCAATTTCTGTTCATATATCATCCTTTGATGGTGAATGATAGTGCTCTCTCATCTCCAGATCTCAGCCAAGTACATCACCACTCCGTCTCTTAAAATAGATATGGATTTTCTCATTTAGTCAAATATACAGCGCAATCCTGCTGTTATTAGAGAATTATGGCAGAAGGCACCATCCATGCTTATACAGATACAAAAAAAAAAAGATTTGTTTTGTGTTCAAAGCATCCGTTAGACATATTTATAATTGGAAGTATTGTGAATAGGAAAATGGTAAGGGCAATTCAGGTAAACGCCTTTGTGCATTGCATTTTAAGTAAATAAATAAAGACGGGATGTTTAAAGTCAGTTACCAAGAAATTGTTAAACTTGTTTGCAAACACAGAGGAAATGAAGCTATAAGAATAACTTCAAAACAAACAAACAATCAATAATAAAAGTGGGGCGTGGGGGGAAATCACCCAGCACATGAAAGATGGAATCTCAGCAGGCTTCTTGTTCTTCTTTTCTTTACTTCCCCTTTTACTGCTTCAGGTTTCAAGGGAGATATAAAGTTCTGGTCTTGCTCTTCTGGTGGGTCTCAACCTTGAGACTCACCATTGAGGCTGTTGTACTGTGTTTTTGATGTTGTCTCTCCATCATCTTCTAGGTCTGCCTCATGTTTTTTGACCGTCTCCTCTTTTTGTATATGTGTTGTACAGTATGGAATTCCAAGAGATCCTCTCCAGATGAGCAAACCACTTTATTTGATGTTTTTGTAGGTACCGTATATACTCAAGTATAAGCCGAGTTTTTCAGCCCACTTTTTGAGCTGAAAAAAGACACCTCGGCATATAGTAGTTTAAAATTGGTTCTATGCCACTTCTTTCTCTTATGATCTCATTTTTTATTTTAACTCTTCTGGTCACTCCAGCAGCTTTCGTCAAAACATCTCATTTCTGTGGTGACTAACTTTTGTTTACCTTTTATTGTAAGTTTCCATGTTTGGCACTGGTAACATAGGGAATGAATGAATATGCTTTGTATGAGATGCTTTTTTTGTACAGATCGGTACTGCCTTACGTTACACCTACAGTAGCTGTCCCAATACTTGGTTTGCCTTACTGCATTATTTGTTAATCTCTTCATCCATTTTACCATCTTTGATGAATGTTTTTCTTAGATATTTGAACTTGGATACTTGCGTTATGCTTGTACCCTCTATTACTATGTTTAAAGTATTTCTTCTTCTTCTGAGTGTTATTACTTCTGTTTTCTCTTTGGTGATTCTCTTTGCTGATATTATTTGTCTTGCATTCTTGGTTGAGGGCCATAAGATGTTGTTGCAGTTTCTTAGCTGTACTTGTACGATCAATGCCTGATCGCCTGCGAAGATTAGTTCATTGATATTATTTCCATTCTTGGGTTTGGCTTCTTTGCTTATGTTGTCAATGTAGGTAATTGCATGCAGGTGATAATATATTGCTACAGAAATCACAGCAGGCACTGGGCTGAAATTATTAGTGATTCTGCCGTACATACGTGTATCATAACTAAGGTGACCAGACGTCCTGCTTTTGGCGGGACAGTCACACTTTTGAACAATTTGTCCCGCGTCCCGCGGCGTCTTAAAAAAGTCCCGATTTTCTTCTTCCTCCTCCTCCAAACAGCACTTTCTGTTTTCATGTGCCGAGCCTCAAAGCCACGCCTCCGCCACCCCCTTAGTTAACCACCCGGCGCTGTCCCCGGTCGCCTTTAGCTGGAAGGACCGCGAGTGCACCCGTCCATCAGTGGCTTCTTACAGCTGCAAGCTGAGACTGGAGGATCGAGCGTGGGATGTCGGGGAGAGAAGAACACATTTACCTGGCCTCACTCCCCCCCCCATGGAGCAGTGAAGCCCATGCTGCAGAAAAGCTAAGCTTCCAGCCTTGCTCTCCCCCTGCCAGTCACCTCCTCGCTCTCACCCTCTTTTGTCTCGCTTCCTATTTTGCTGCTGCAGGAGGACGGAGGAATCTCCTTAGAGTGAGTGCCCCGGGATGCAGTAGGAGAGGGCGGCTTCAGAGTTGTGCAAATAAAGGGTTAACTTTAGATTTCCTTATGAGGAAGGCGGGGCAAAAAGCGAAGAGAAAAAGCAAAGTGGTTGCTAGGAGAAAGCCTACACACACACACACACACACACACACACACACACTCGTGGGAGACGTGGGATAAAATTTCCGAGCTGGTAAAAAACTCTTGTTAAAGGTGGAGTCCATTGAAGTCTCTGGAAGATTTGCAACTAGGATTTTAGATCCCAGCTCAGGATTAAGTACCATGTCCTGCCACCATTTCATGATTGTTAACAGTAAAGAAAGCAATGTGTTTTTCCCCTGATGGGGTTTTTTTTTTGTCATGTTTGAATGAGAATCTCTAAGCTTATATTGAAACATAAATAAGTGGTTGGGTTTGCAAGACTGAATCGCAAACTAGTTAACTCTGCTTTAGCTTATTACATATTGTGTGAACTGGGACTGTAATTAGTTTGTAGCTCAGTGACGGTCTTCACACAACTGGTAACCTGGTTTCTTAATTAGCCACAGTTTGGGTTTTGTCCAAAACACTGAATCTTAGTTGCCAGTTTTAGTGGTTATATCTAATATGCTAAATCACAAATCTCTTAACTGAGTTGAGTTATGAGGTGTTTTTTAGGATGGGTTTTCTGTAAACCTGTATTTTCTGTATTTCATTTTTTTTCAAGCCCACACCCACCTGTTCTCTCTCTCTCTCTCTCTCTCTCTCTCTCTCTCTCTCTCTCTCTCTCTCTCTCTCTCTCTCTCTCTCTCTCTCTCTCTCTCTCTCTCTCTCTCTCTCTCTCTCTCTCTCTCTCTCTCCTACGGTATCTTTCAGATGACGTGGGAGACAGCTTGCTTGACAAAGCCAAGCCAGTAAACAAGATCTGAATGTTTGAAAAGTAACATTCATATATCTGTTTATACAATGGTAGTTTGGATGCTTAAAGAGAAATTAGGTATAACTGTATTTGTCAATACAACGTTAAAAAGTTTTAAGCTTTTTAAACGACTGGTCCTTTTGGCAAATGAGAGCTTGACAGTCATAAACCCATTTTCCCATGCTTCGTCTACTAGGCTTCACTGCAAGAGACCCGGGGCGGAGTGATAATTTCAACGCAAGAAGCTAAACCGATTGTCTTCATTCTATGAAATTTTTTGTTGCGCCATATAGATGCAAATTATATTATGCAAATTTTATGCAAATTTTTAATCAAGGAACAACAACCCCCCCCCCCGTCAATGGTGTCCCGCTTTACCAATGTTAAAATCTGGTCACCTTAATCATAACGTCCTGGTTGATTTTACACAGAAGTAAATCTTGCTAAATGCATTAAGGCTTCCAGATGCAGGCTGAGAAAATCTGAATGAGTATTAGAAGGCAACACAACTCTCTAAACACAGACAAGGAATTAGCTGCCTACTGATGGGGAAGTACAGAGATTGCAACAGCAGAAGGTGCTGAATCATACCATCTCATAATCATATGGTTCTTCCAGAAAGGACCAGACAAACAGGGGATGTAGGACATCTAAAAGATGGTTGAACTTCTCCCATCTGGTACATTTAAAAAGGATGTCCATCACTGCTATGCTCTTAAGAGATTCAGCGAGCTTTTTCAATGGATTTTCTTTTGTTTGTTTAAATTGTTAGATGAAATTGTCAGACTGAAAATCTGTTCCCAGACAGAGAACAGCCAATTTATTTTAATCTGTTCATCTCAAAAACTGTGTGCAAAATGTAGTAAATACAACTGGAAAGGAATTTAGATCACACTTCAATGTATTGCATAGAAGAAATTGAGTAACTATTTAGATATTTCCATTATTTAACTATTAAAATGTTTGCCTTTGAATAAATGGAATGCAGTTTTTAATATAAAGAAACAGTGTTTAGCAGGAGGAACAAAGCATGTTTTTTTTTCAGAACAGGACCCAGTAAAAACATTTATTTTATTCAAAACAAGTCAGAGTGTATTTAGTTTGAAAAAATGTTCACCAAATCTACTGCCACATTTAAGTATTAGTTTTAGGGTGTTTTTGTTGCAAGCAAATACAAAAATTCTGCTACAACAGACATCTTGGTAGAACAGTTATTAATTAGTTACATATTCATAGTGTCAATATAAACTAATACTATTTATAAAACTGTTTTCTCAAACAAGTCTATTTAAACAATGTGTTAAATGTAAATTACTTAAATTTATGAGTTTCGTTTAATTATATTAATCTGGATCCATAACTTATTCAACCCATATTCTATCCAATGGAAGAAATAACAGTAAATTGGATTCTGACAAATTCTGAATCTAACCTGCTATGTTTATTGGTTTTAAGGCAAATCAAGATATGTTCCACCTCTTTTTAGAGGTCAATATATAATCAGCATTTATACCAATATCTTTTACAAACAAATGAGGCTTTAGACCAGGGCTATCAAATTCCCGACCCGCTGACCGGATGCATCCCAGCCACGCTCATGCCCATTTTAGCAAAGGGGGAGGAAGTCCCAATATGTCATGTGACACTGCCATGACGACGTGAGTTTGACATACCTGCTTTAGACAGTGGAATAATGAAACTTCCTAAATATTTCTAGGTGAAAATCATAATGATAAGGATTTCTGAACTAAGATCACTACCATCCAGCTATTCTAACAATTTTTTAATAAAAATTTTCTCTGAAGATGTACCGAAGTATGTTCTCATTTCCCTAAATCCATCACAAAAATAGAGATTTAGGGAAAACATATTTCTTTTTTTAAATATAATTTTTTTTGTAATTTTTTTTATTATTTTCCTTCATTAAACATCTGAATATTTTGATACAGATCTATACCCGTTTTTACAACATTGTTATATCTCAATTATGTACATTAAATCATAAATTTACAGTCTCTTCTGTCTTCGTTTTCTTCTCACGTTGTCACACAGTCTTTCCTCTTTTTTTTAGTCCAGTTGTACCATCTAGTCCATGTTTTGTAGTATTCTGAGTTGCATTGTCCTTTGAGTTGAATAGTCAGCATGTCCATTTCAGCACATCTATATATTTTGTCCATTAGCATATTTTCTGGTGGGGTTTGATTGTCTTTCCAATATTGTGCATATGTTATTCTTGCCGCAGTTGTAATATTTAGTATTAAATATTGTATGTTTTTTGGATGTTGTTTTTCCATTATCCCCAGCAGGAAAAATTCTGGGGTGAATTCCATTGTTCTCTCTGTAATTTCTTGTAACCAAGCATGCACCTTTTTCCAATAGCTCTTTGCTTCGGGACACAACCACCACGCATGAAAGAAGGTACCTATGTCTTTTTTACATTTCCAGCAAGCCAAATTCATTTTTGGGTATATTTTGGCCAATCTTGATGGAGCTAAATGCCATCTATAAAACATTTTATAATAATTCTCTTTGTATGCTGTTGACTTTGTTATTTTGCAGTTTATATTCCATGTTCTCTCCCAGTCAGCCAAGTGTATGTTGTGACCTACGTTTTTTGCCCATGCTATCATGGGTTCTTTGACAATTTCCTCCATTTTATCAAATTCCAGCAGATATTTATATAGTTTTGATATTATTTTTTCATCCGGGCCAATCAAAATTTTATCCAGTTTTTGCACTTCCATGTCTATACCCATACCCTCAGTATCTTTTTTGTGTCGAGTTTTTAATTGTAAGTAAGTCAACCAATCAATATTTATATTTTGTTCCGCCAATTGTTCTCTACTTTTTAATTTCCCTGTCGGATCTAATATGTCACTATATTTTGCTGCTTTGGTTATATCAGTTAGGTTCGGGTAGGTCATGGCTTCTATAATTGAAAGCCATTTGGGGATTTTCATGTAGTTCTTCTTTTTGATTTCGTACCATGTTTTTAGCAAAGATTTTCTAATTAGGTGTTGGTTGAAGTTAAGTTGTGGCTTAGTTCCATCTCTCCATATGTAAGCATGCTATCCCATTTGTAGGTCGTGGCCCTCTAGCGTTAGTATTCTTTGTTAGTTAAATTTATCCATTCTTTTATCCACGCCAAGGATGCTGCTTTGTAGTAAAGTTTCCAGTCAGGGAGTCCTAGACCACCTCTGCTCTTATCATCCTGTAGATTCGTTAATTTGATTCTTGGCTTTTTGTTTTGCCATATAAATTTAGATATACTTTTATTCAAATTAGTAAAAAAATTAGTCTCTAATTTGATCGGAACTGTTTGAAATAAGTATAAAAATTTTGGCAGTATACTCATTTTAATCGCAGCTATACGCCCTAATAATGATAACTGTAATTTTTTCCATTTTTCTAATTCTAATCTTGTTTGGTTTACTAATTTGTCATAATTGTCTTTTTTAATGGATGAACATCTATTCGTTAGTATTATCCCTAGATGTTTAATTGTTTTGGTTGTTTGTAAGCCTAATTTCCCTTCCAATTCATCTTTTTGTTTTATTGTCATATTTTTTGTTAATAATTTAGTTTTTGTTTATTGATTTTCAATCCTGCCGATTCTCCGTATTCCTCTATCTCTTTAATCAGTTTTTGTCCTGTTTCAATTGGTTCTTCTATAAAAAATACGAGATCATCGGCAAATGCCTGTAATTTATAATTATATAATATAATTATATTTAAATATAATTTTTATTAAACAGTTTTTTTTCATTTTTATAATATAATTATCATCTCTGCAACATTTCCACATCAGTATATCTCCATTACATCATTTTTCCTTTTCTATCTATACACACACACACACACACACACACACACACACACACTTTTTCTATACATATTAATCTACTAATATATACAATACCTCTTATATCCATACATGTACTTATACAGTCCTTCTGTTATATATACTAGTTCATGTCTACTATTGTACTAATTTATTTACATTACATCTTACATTTTATATCGTATCTATTTTTGCGGTTTTGTAATTGTTATCTGATTCTTTAATCTTTCTTCCCTTAATGCTTTCTTAATCTTTGCATCTTTCCTCTAACCATTTATAGCATTTATTCCATATCAAATAATAATCGGATTCTCCTTTCTTCTTTAATTCTTTTGTGAGTCTATCCATTTCAGCGCACTCTAGCACCTTTTTTATCACATTTTTCTCTGATGGTATATTTTTATTCTTCCAATTTTGGGCATAAATAATTCTTGCTGCTGTTACAACATGTAGTATTAAGTATTGAATTTTTTTTCATATTTTCCTGTCATTATCTCTAGTAAAAATAGTTCTGGTTTTAATTATATTGGTTGTTCAATTATCTCTGTAAGCCATTTTTTAATTCTTGTCCAATATTTTTTTGCTGCTGCGCATGTCCACCACATATGATAGTATGTTCTTTTGATCTGGTTGCATTTCCAACAATTCGGTGAGCTGTTCGGGAACATTTTCGTTATTCTCACTGGTGGTAGATGTCATCTGTAGAACATTTTGTATAAATTTTCTTTATATGTTGTCGCCATTGTTAATTTGTAATTTAGGGAAAACAGATTTCTATAGCTGCAGTTTGGATGACAATTTCCTGTTTCTGTAACCAGACATAAGAAGCCCATGAAAAGACACTGAAAACAGCTCAACTACTATTCCACAGCATTGTTCTTTATCACTAGCATCTTGTGTTTCAATGAGTATTGCTACTGCAAATAAAAAAATAAGGCTTTTAGAAGTTCTGTTGCTTCCTATCATGTGACATTACAGGGAAGTTAGAGTTTTACCATAAATAAATCACTCAGAACAGTAACTATTGAAGATGTATACCTCATAACTTATGGTTCAATTTATACAAAGAATTGGAAGAATGAGTAGATGTGATTGTTGTATCATCTCATAAGGTTGTCCAAAAACATGCCAAAGTCAGATAAATGTTGTAAATAAATTATTATTTTTTTAAAAAGAGATCCTGCATTTCTTAGCCCTTTTTTAATAGATCCTAGCCTCCTTTTCTGGCCTATCCTCTCTATGGTTAAATACTGCATTTTGCCTCATACTTCCCTTCGACCGGTTAGGGCCCACAGAGTGGGTCTCCTCCAGGTCCCGTCAGCCAAACAATGCCGGCTGGCGGGCCCTAGGGGGAGAGCTTTCTCTGTGGGGGGGCCCGTGCTCTGGAACCAACTTCCCCCAGAGACCCGAACCATCCCCACCCTGCTGGCCTTCCGAAAAGCCGTCAAGACATGGCTTTTCCTGCAGGCAGGGGGTAGAGACTAGTCCATCTGAGCTCTCCCCCAGGTATGTCTGGTTGGTGAATATTTTTTAACTGTTTATTTTTTAACTTTTTAACTTGGTTTTTAATTACTGTTTATTTTCTAGTGTTCTTGTATATTGCTGTACGCCGCCCTGAGTCTCTCGGGAGTAGGGCAGCATATAAGAACCAATAAATAAATAAATAAATAAATAAATAAATAAATAAATAAATAAATAAATAAATAAATAAATAAATAAATAAATAAATAAATAAATAAATAAATAAATAAATAAATAAATAAATAAATAAATAAATAAATGGATGGTTAGTATTCAGGGAACAGATCACTATAGAACACTACGGTAATCTGATCTACAAATCTGATGCTGATCCAACTGGACTACTCTCTGCCATCAGTGATAGCACCAGGGCCAGCTTCAAAATTAGTATAAGCCCTATTTACAGCAAAAAGACAAGCTTTGATGCACAATATTACAAGTAATAAGGATTCAAAGTAAGTAAAGACAAAATAAAATGCTCAGTTAAACAAAATTAAATAATATTTAATATAACTGAAAAGTAATATAGAGAAAGTAAAGAGAACAATATTTCTTGGACTGCAAGAACTGTGCACTACAATGTAAGATCTGTTCTTGAGATTTCTGGAGACAAATCAGCTAATAAAAGGAGAATGTTCTCTTCATTTGGCCTATTAATTTGGTTGGATAATACAATGGTAATATAGCAATACATGTGCAGTTTCCCCTATCAGGCATGCACATAGATGATTTAGAATTTGACTACAACTTGCATTTTTACTGTTGACTTCTCTATTGACTCTGTTACTCGATTGTGGTGTCTGAATCACAATCACATGATCATTTTATTTATTTATTTTATTTATTTTGTTATTCTTATATGCCGCCCAACTCCCGAAGGACTCAGGGCGGCGTACAACAGGGAAAGATACAAGAATAATCAAAATTACATATAATTAAAAAACAAGTACAAAATTTAAAAACAGTATTAAAACAACAACATCCATTCAACACCATACATCATGGGGATGTTGCGAGAGAGAACCAGATGTAAAGTTACTTTTTCAGTGCTGCAGTAAATTCAGACCGTTGTTAAACAGGGCAGTTGTTAAGCCAGAACCTGGATTGACACGAGAGGGCTCAGTATTTTATCCAATGTGTTTATTTTCAACAATTTAGCCAATGTCTAATTGACAGAGCCACATGCAAGCCTCTAAAGAAATGAATTCAGATTTTAGGTACAAGAAAGAAGTGGTGACTTGGGATCTGTTTAATACAAATGAAGCTGATTTGGGTATCTTGAAAACTACAGGTTTGTAAAAGAGGTGGTCAATCATCTTTGTTGAGATATTCATAGACTGGAATAGCCAATGAATAGGCATAGCAACTCAGTCAGCCAATTAGAGTAAAGTACTACTGAGCATGTGCAAGAATTAAGCTTGGAGCTGGGTGTTTTTCCAGTCTCTATTGTATCTTCATTATGTCTCCATGAGATCTCTGTAAAGAAGTATGCTTTGAACTTGCTGTAAAGAAGAATGTATTGTACTGTAAATATGTTTATTTTGATTATAAAGAAGTTATTTAATTCAGCTAAAAACAGCCAACTGTGTGAGCTTCTGATTTATTTTTTCAATGGAGAATATCTCCAATAATCTTAGTAGCAGCAACAGTTACCACCTCTATGCCTAGGAAAACACTGAATAGGAATTCAGTTTTATAGACCCATCTCATTTGTTCTCTCAAAGAGAATTATTTGCTTCAGGAATCAAAGATTTTTTTATCTTAAGATGAGAAAACATTCTGAAACTTCTTAACTGGTGGGGTACAGAGTGGTCTCTTGTTGATGGAAAGATAGACATGAAAAAAATCTAACGACTGTAATATCAAATAATAAAATATGAAATTTTATTTCATACAATTATACTACATACGGACACATTTTATAATCCATAAATAATAAATATTTATAATTTTCTCTCCTCCTCCTCCTCCTCCTCCTCCTCCTCCTCCTCCTCCTCCTCCTCCTCCTCCTCCTCCTCCTCCTCCTCCTCCTCCTCCCCCTCCCCCCCCACATAGTCAGCATGAAAAAATGACAGTTGCAGGATTATTAAATTATTCTGCAACCTATTTCTGGCAGCTCATGGCTCCCAGATATGCAAAATTTCTGGGAGCCATGGGGGAAATTGAAGTCCAAACTTTAAGTAGGTTTGGAACTGGAACATTTTTCTAAATCCTTGAATTGGTATTTATTGCAAAACTCCTAAGTTTATTGTCTCTGTTGTTGCAAACAGAAACCACACTGTTTTCCTTCAAACATCAGTGTTGAAAGGTTTCATTAAAATGACACAACTAGTGAAATTCCTTGGGAAATCTTACTGATACCTGCATGACTTTGAAATCCATTAAATTATAGATCTATAAGTTCACTTTCACTACACTGGCCACATTTGTCCCATGGTACAATCATTCTGCTTAAGGCATTTTGTGCTCACACCATGGGAGAAGAATGGCATTCATACAATGTTCCTATAGATCGTTATTGCCTGCAAGGGAGGAGGAGGACATAAG
The DNA here is from genome assembly GCA_023053685.1 of Diadophis punctatus similis. Lineage (NCBI taxonomy): Eukaryota > Metazoa > Chordata > Lepidosauria > Squamata > Dipsadidae > Diadophis > Diadophis punctatus. The sequence continues at coordinate 105,394,556 of JALIGW010000001.1, read as the reverse complement.
CAAGCTCCACTTAACTGGCTGACAAAGAAAGAGAGGGATTGTAAACTCACTCCCAATCACTGCGTGTTTTTAAGGCAAAGAATATGGCTGGGGGGAAAAGATCCTGTTGTACAAAAGGATGCAAAAAAACATAATAGCTTTTTCTATTAACTGAGGTTTTCTACTCTACTTAAAAAAAATAGACAAGCAAATCCCAAATCCTTATCAGACAGTACATGGGTTTAAGAATGGGTTGTAATGTAAAGTAATAATTTCAACCAGGCTTTACATTATACATTTAATTTCTTGAGTCCTTAACAGATACTTTGACATTTAAAGCAAGGATTAGGAAGGAAGATCCACTCAAAAACTAGCTATTTAATGCCTGAAGGAATTGGACCTTGAAGAGTGATAGCTCCAGCCTTTAGAAATAGATACTCCTGTCACCTTGGAAGAAATAACCTTTGAGCCACTGATTCATGAGGGTGGATACATGATATTTTTATTCCATGATCATGATATCTCCCCTGTCAGGTAAATACCGTATATATTTTTACTCAATAAACTTAAGGGAGTTTTGCAATAAATACCAATTCAAGGATTTAGAAAAATGTTGAGATATATAGTTGAGAGACGTTTTGTTTTAAGTGCGTCTGACAACTACATAAGTGTATATATAAATTATTTGACCCAAATTTTGCACAGGTTCATGATGAAGTTCTGTTCTACCTATTATTGCACATTTAAGCACTTTTTCATTGATCCATGAGTTCAATTTACTCTCAGTAATAATATATTGCAGATGTAATGAAAAACGAAAAGATTTTTATTCTCTGTACTGTAGATCCATGGTTAATATTTGTTTCTCTATATATATATTTGTTACTGACAAGCTCTATGAGGAAATTCAGGAAACAAGAATCACTTGGATTTCAGAAACAAATCTTCACTGCTAGTAGGATAATGTAACAAAATCTTGAAAGACTACCAAAGTCATTCTCCTGCACAATGTATGCCTGGTGTAATTAAGGCAGAGTTACTGTGAGTCTCTGCTTTTCTCATCCCCTGGACTCAATTTCTTCTATAGCATCCCTGTTTCCTCTCTTAACTATTTGTCTGCCTCCTCTGCATTCCCAAGATATGTTAGGCCAGTGGTTCCCAACCTGGGGGTCGCGACCCCTTTGGGGGTCGAATGACCATTTCCCAGGGGTTGCCTAACACTATCGGAAAAGAGAAAATTCCCACGGTGTTAGGAACCAAACACTGTAGTAGACCTCCAGACCATTAGAGGACGGTGTTAGCCGCCTCTCTCTCTCTTTCTCTCTCACTCCCCGACCTTCCCCAACACTTTTGTCATATGAGAAAGCGGAGAGAAGAGCTAAACCTTGTCTCAGCTTCGCATCAGGTCTTGTGCGCAAGATCTCGGACAGCCCTTTTTTTTAATCCTCCTCCTCCTTTTCCGGGAGCAGAATTAAATCCGTCCGCCCCTTAGTTGCACGCGCCTACCCCAGAGTGCCCGAGGGAGGGGAAATGGGCATGGCCAAAGGCACAGAAGAGAAACATACAGAAACTTTATTAAGAGACTTTGACCAACTCAGCACTGTGCGCTTTTATTTTTCTGCTTTGCACGCGCAGCCATGCCCCCTCCTCCCCCTGACATCGGGCTTGCTCTGGATTGGAACCTTCCTCCACAACTCTTGTCGGGTGGGCAGGTTCGAAATCAACAATTGACAGCTGAGGTGGCACTCTTGTTCCTTTTTTTTTTGCAGAAGGCCTCCTTCCCCCCTCCTCCCCAGCCGCTACTGGCGTGAGGAGGTGGCAGCGGTGGCGGCGGCGGTGGCTTCGTGCGTGTGAGCACAGCCCCAGCTCCCTCCTTCACTCCACCCCATTGTAGGATCGATCCGCAGGGCAGGGCAGGGCCGGTGTAAGATGGAGGGTTTAATGCTGAGTGAAACCGAGCAACGCTATTACTGCGACCTCTTCGCCTACTGAGACACGGAGAGCACCAAGAAAGGGAGCCGGGCTGCACTCGCACATGCGAAGCCGCTGCCGCCTCCTCCTCCTCCTCCTTGCGTGAGAGTGAGGAGCAGCGAGGCCGAAGAGAGAGGGGGAGTGGGGGTGCAAAGCCAAAGCAGCTGGCTTTGGCAAAGCTGAAGGCAGACAATGGCACCGTCCCTCCCCCTCTCTCTCTCTGAGGAGGCAGCAACAGTCGAGTTTTCCTCGCTGCAAGGGACATAGCGGTTGCGAGAGTAATGGTTTTAAAACGCCTTTCATCTGTGGAAATGAGCCTTGCCGAAGTAAAGTAATTTAGGAGGGGGGGGGGAACCTAGCTCCTACAGAGATCGTAGGTATGACTCGCGGAGGGAGAGGCGAGAGAAAATTAGCCACCTGCGGAGGTGACACTTTTAAAAGGCAGCCAGCCAAATTTCCTTCATGTGGAGCAGGTAAACGAAGGAATCCCGAGGGTAGGAGAAGGAAAGAAAGGAGGTAGACTGAATCGGTAGGAGGATGAATGCCGGTGGGGGAGAACTGAGAAGCTTCCAGGGGGGTGTTTATTGAGGGGGGAGGAAATAAAGCTTGAGAGGAGCAGGAAATAAAGAGAGGATGGAAGGCAAAGGGCAGAAAAATGGTTGTAATAAAATGTGGAATAGAGGAAATGGGTTTATTATATGAAGAGAGATGAGAAGGGAACCTAGGATTTGTGGATCAGAGAATTTGGATTAGGGATAATGAAGAAAAAGTGTACAGGTAGTCTGATCTCCTTCTTTTTCTCTTCTCCACTCTTGAAAGGGCCCGAAAGGGAGGCGGCTGTGGGGTGTGTGTGTGTGATGGAGGCGCGGCGAGGTGAGATTTGCGAGGCAAGTAGCCACCGAGCCAGCCCAAGCTCCCTCCGCATCCCTTGCGCGATTCCAGGTTTGATCATGGAGTGGGGAAAGTGGAAGGGGTGGGGCAGGGGCGGAGGGCTTGGAAATGTGTGTCGTATGTGTGAATGGAGGGAGGAGATGGGGAGAAGCCGCGGAAGGAAGGAAGGAAGGAAGGAAGGAAGGAAGGAAGGAAGGAAGGAAGGAAGGAAGGAAGGAAGGAAGGAAGGAAGGAAGGAAGGAAGGAAGGAAGGAAGGAAGGAAGGAAGGAAAGAAGGAAGGAAGGAGAAAGATGGAAAGAGAAGGAAGGAAGGATGGGAAGGGAAGAAAGGATGGGTGGGTGGGTGGAAAGGAAAGAAGGAAGGAAGGAGAAGCATGGAAAGAGAAGGAAGGAAGGATGGGATGGGTGGGTGGGTGAGTGGGTGAGTGGAAAGGGATGGATGGATGGAAAGGAAAGAAGGAAGGAGAAGCATGGAAAGAGAAGGAAGGAAGGATGGGAAGGGAAGGAAGGATGGGTGGGTGAGTGAGTGGATAGGGAAGGATGGATGGAAAGGAAGGAAGGAAGGAAATTTCATTTATTTGTAATTAGAAATAAATATTTTACAATATATAATTACATATTGTTTTTGTGATTAATCACTATACTTTATGTTCAATTTGTAACAATGAAAATACATCCCGCATATTAGATATTTACATTACGATTCATAACAGTAGCAAAATTAGAGTTATGAAGTGGCAACGAAAATAATTTTATGGTTGGGGGTCACCACAACATGAGGAACTATATTAAGGGGTCGCGGCATTAGAAAGGTTGGGAACCACTGTGTTAGGCATTCAATCATGTTTCGATTCTTTTCTGCTTTGCAACTGAACAGCTGAAGGTTGCATACATGCGATCATTCCCCATTTTTATGGCTAAAACAACAACCCATGAGATAGATCTGCCTTATAAAGAAAAATAGTAATTATTCAAATTTTATAACCCTCCAACAATTAACTTACTGTAGTCTAATTTATTTCCTTTCTTTTCTTGATTCTTTTTTCTCTTTCATCATCAAAATTTAATTCAAACCATCATGTACCAATCTAATATAAAATTATTAACTTATAAAAAAATATTTTAACAAGATAATTATGCTGATTAATTATACACACTTATACACAACTAATAGTATTGACATGATTAAATGTAAAATAATAATTCTAAAAAAAAATTCCCCTTCCATTGACCTTCCCCTTTTCAAGAGATTTGTTTTTATAAAAGATTCGTATAATTTATAAAATTGAATTAATGTTGGAAAGGATTTAGATAATTACTGAAACTGTAGCAATGTTATAAGAGCTGTATAATTATTATTTTTAAAGGTCCTTATATAAGATTATATACTTTATAAATTTGATTTTTTGTTGTAGAGATATTAGATAATTAGGGGTTATTTTTTTCTTTATTATTGTATCTTGGGAAGTTGATAATGTTATTAACCAATGGATGGAAATGTAGTGATAGGATTAGAATTTGTCTAAATATGGAGAACAAGTTAAAATAAAAATTTGAGTAATAAAGTTGAAAGGGAGATATGATATGGGAAAAAAGATCAGAAATTTAGGGCATTTAGAAATGACGGAATATACATTAAAAAAATGATGAGTAAAGATATCAATTGAGGTAAGGGAGGAGTACGGCCTAAAATTAAGAGGTACAAGAGGTAATGAGAGTGTCTGGAAGATAAGCTATAGTGATTAATTTGGAAGAAAATTGAAAATTAAAGGTAGTAGACCTAGGCGACAAAAATAGGAGGTAAGGAGGCAGCATTAGAATAATAGTAGATATACCTAGAACACACACACACACACACACACACACACACACACACACAAAGGAAAAGATATAAGTTTAAGAGTAGCACCGATGTTGGTATGAAGTTAGGGCTTTGAATTACTCATCTATTAATTATAAAATGGATTAGAGGTACTCAGGGAAGGATAAGAGGGAGGAAGAGGAAGTAGAAAGGAAGGGGAGAAAGGGAGGAGGGAAGTAGGAAAGAGGGAGAAAGAAGGTAGAGGGAAGACAGGGTGATAGAGGGAGGGGAGTAGTATGGAATATAGAAGGAAAACAGATGGGAGATAAAAGTACAAAAGGTGCAAATTTAGGATATTTGCTTATGGCATTTTGGACAGAAATGTATAATTATGTATGTTTTGATATTATGGTATATGTATGGATGTTTATGTAAAAATGATGAAAAAATAAAAAAGTCTTTAAAAAAAGAGATACACTGTAGATCTGCCTCTCAATAACCCACAGTTACCAAATGCATTCTGTAACCGGAGCATCTATAATCATATTTATGATTCGTCTCCTTCATCTCCTGAAATCAAAATATCTTTAAAAAGAAGAGCAGATGCTATAGCATCTAGCTCCAGTGAGCTCCATTATAGCCCAATGCAAATACTTTTCTGGGTTTATAACACATTCTATTCAGGGGACCCACAGAGTAATTTGAATGGCCAATCTAATGTCCTGGTGGGAAATGCTTTCACCTGCAAATAGTTTCTTAGTTTTAGATATCATCTGGTTTTCTCTTGGGATCTATTTTGTTCTTTCAGTTTGATCCTAGAAAAATACCCAAGGAACAAAGCAAAACTGTAACAAGCTGTAAAACAGTACCATGTACAATTTAGTAATTGAAACCACTACAACAAATTCATCAGTTCCACTTCAGGAAAGTGATTACTCTTTGCACTGGTTCGCCTGGTGCACCAATTGTGACCCTACTTGGATCAGGAGGCTCTCCTTGCAGTCACTCATGCCCTTCTCACCTCACAGTTGGATTATTGTAACACACTCTACATGGGGCTACCCCTGAAGAGTGTTCGGAGACTACAATTGGTCCAAAATGCAGCCGCGTGAGTGGTTGTGGGTGCACCTAGGTACACCCACATTACACCAATCCTCCGCGAGCTACGCTGCTTCCTATTGGTCTCCGGATGCAATTCAAGGTGTTGGTTATTACCTTTAAAGCACTACATGGCTCAGGGCCAGGTTATCTTCGAGACCGCCTTCTACCTCATAGTTCCCAGAGACCAGTAAGATCCCAGAGAGTTAGTCTCCTCCAGGTACCGTCAGCTAAACAGTGTCGGCTGGCGGGCCCATGGGGAAGGGCCTTCTCTATGGCTACCCCAGCTCTCTGGAACCAACTAACCCCTGAGATCCGGACTGCCCCCACTCTATTGGCCTTCCAGAAAGCATTGAAGACCTGGCTTTTCCGGCAGGCTTGGGGCCATTGATCTCGCAATTTGCGAGGTCCAACCTTGAATGATATGTATGTCTGTGATTTTTAACTGTTTTTTAAATCTTTTATGATGTTTTTAAATGTATTTTCTATATCCTGTTGTAAGCCGCCCAGAGTCCTTCAGGAATTGGGCAGCATAGAAATACAATAAATTAAATTAAATTACATTACATTAAATTACTGAATTCAGAAGTTCAAAATATAGATTGGTATTTAGACAGGAAGAATTTGAGAAGCATCTTTAGTGATGCTTCAGAACCCTACTTCCTATTGGTATGCTCCTACCTCCTATCCACACTGTTTAGACATACAGATAATCCTCGATTTACAATAGTTCATTTAACGAACATTTGAATGGCACTGAAAAAAGTAACTGACACATGACCTTTTTTTCATACTGACTCATATTTATGACAGTTGCACTGTCCCAGGATCACCTTTTGCAACCTTCTGACAAGGAAAGTCAATGAGGAAGCCACTTTCATTTAACAACTGTGTTACTAACTTAACCTCTGCAGTGTTTCATTTATTGTGACAAGAAAGGTTGTAAAATGAGGCAACATTCACTTAGCACATGAATCACTCAGCAACAGAAAATTTGGGCTGAATTGTAGTCATAAGTTGTCTGTTTGTATCTCTCCACACAGACAATGAGAAGGAAGGACTCACTGGAGAAGAGCCTAATGCTGGGAAAGACTGAGGGCAAAAGAAGAAGGGGACGACAGAGAATGAGGTGGCTGGATGGAGTCACTGAAGCAGTCGGCATGAGCTTAAATGGACTCCGGGGGATGGTAGAGGACAGGAAGGCCCGGAGGAACGTTGTCCATGGGGTCGTGATGGGTCGGACATGACTTCGCAACTAACAACAACAACACAGACAATCTTCACCCATACAGTTTGCATGATTCTTCTAGATTTATGCACAATCTTTTGCTGAAAGCCTATTGAAGCACTAGTTAACTGCGCATTGTATGGTATCTTTAGGAGGAGGAGAATGGGAGCAAAATGTAATTAGATACCTCAGAATAGTGTATGTAAGGAAATATGGGCAGATTAATAGTTACAAAATGTGAAAGCAATAAACTTACAACACGTTAAAATTTGTAGACCAAAGGCAACCTATCGCCGAGGTACATAGTATAATTATGTTACATTCATATTTTCAATTTTATGACTAAACTGAAATGTGAGCATGCTCTCACTGTTTTAGGATTCACATTTGAGCCTCTCTTAAGTATTTAATTGCTATTAGAAAAACATCTAATATTTTTAGGCATTGTGCTGTGATACTCCTAAAGAAAGGCTAGTTGATACCAGAGAATCATTTTATTCAATCAGGCAATTTAATTTCCCCAACCAAAATACATGAAAATTGAACCATAAACCAAAGTACCCCAAGTGTACCCCAGTATTTGGAACTCTCACTCCATCTGTCCACATTTAAAATACCAATTTGATGACAGACATGGTCAGTCATGGTAGTTTATTTCTGTCATAGGTGATACATTTTCATGCAAGGATTTGCTTATAGTCACACACACCCATTGCTGAATGGATACTGAACATTTTCTCCCAAATTAAAAGTAGCAACATACAACTCATAGTGCATAAGGCATTACTCTACCAGTGAAAGTGGTATTTCAGCTCCTGAGGAAAACTGCTATAGAACCCTCTCAAGCTAGAATCACAGGGAGACATGATAGAAGGAAACATTTGTCACTCAGGGTCAAAGTGTGGGCTCCATGACGCTCTCTGAGTTTGGTGGTTTTCTTGCAGATGTTTCATTACCAAACTAGATAACATAATCAGTGTGCTGACGTTGTGCTGATGTTGTTACATAGTTTGGTAATGAAGCCTGCAAGAAAACCACCAACTTCAAAGAGCATCATGGAGCCCACACTTATAATGCATACCTAAGTTCCTGCCCTGCTACTTTGACTTTTAAATAGAAGTGTAAGTTATTGCAAGATGTGTTCCTAAATCAGACAGGCAACCTGCAGTCTATGGAGATTCTCAGTCATCCAGGTCATCGTTGCCCCAAAGGTGCTTTTTCAAGAGGCAACTGGACTTTCTGTTTTTTCTTGAAGATGTTTCACTTCTCGTCCAAGAAGCTTCTTGAGTTGAAAAAGCTTCTTAGATGAAAAGCGAAATGTCTTCAAAGAAAAACCAGAAAGTCCAGTTGCCTCTTGAAAAAGCAACTTTGGGACAGGAAACCTGCAGCTTTTATCTAATCTCTTTCGTGTTCCATAGCACTCGGAAAGTAGGAAGAAATAGCTGATTTTCATCCACACTTTTTAAAAAATAAGGGTGGGAAAGGGAGTGACCCACACAGAGACACAACTTCCGATCATGCCACTGAAATCTGGCCATGTTGTTGTCAAATTTAAGATACTTTGAGGATTGAGGAGTTAAAGAGAAAGGAAATCACTTTTTTATTTTTTATTTTCCAATTTACATAACAATAAACATTTTTCTTTTTGAACAGTACTGTGTCATATGTCTCTTGCAGTTATTTACATTTATTTCTATACATTTTTGTTTCTCTGTTCTAAACAATTATACCACTTATCCCACACCTCATAAAATTCTGTTTCTTCCTTGCCTTTCATTTCTAACATGAGTTTATACATCTCAGCACATTATAATATCTAATGCTTTATCATCTCATTAGTTGGTATATTTCCAAGTTTCCAACATTGAGCATAAACAATTCTTGCTGCTGTTACTACCGGTATGTGCAAAATGATATATTGGAGTTGTTTCTTTATCTTTTGATTAATTATTCCTAATAAAAATAATTCAGCTTTAAATTCAATTTGTTCTTCTGTTATCTCCTGTAACCATCTCCTTATCTGTTCCCAGTATTTCTTTGCTTTGGGGCATTGGAACATGGTAGAATGTTCCATCCTTATTTTTATATTTCCAGCAATTCGGTTTCATATTTGTATACATTTTGGCCAATCTCACCAGTGTTAGATGCCACCTATAAAGCATTTTGTATTGATTTTCTTTGTATGCAGTCGACAATGTTAATTTACAGTTATTGTTCCATACTTTTTCCCATTCCTCTAAATTTATATTACGGTCTATGTTCTGTGCCCATGCTATCATTGCACCTTTTACTATTTCTTCTTTCATTTCTACCTCCAATAAATATTTATATGCTTTTGTTATAAATTTTTCTTCATTCCCCATCAATATTCTATCCAGTTGTGGTATCCCTTGAATTCCATATTCTTCCATATCTTTTCTATATCTCAATTGTGTCTGTAGATATGGCCACCAGTCTAATTATACTGTTTTTTTAATTCTTGATTTGATTTAAGTTTCCTCTGGCTATCTAATAATTCTTTATATCTTATCATCTTTTTTTTATCCAATGTGTTCGGATAGATCGTTTCCTCCATTGGCGAAACCCAGTTTGGCAATTTCGTATAATGTTTCCTTTTAACCTTTCCCCATGCCCATATCAACGCTTCTCTTATTTGAAGTAGGTGGAAGTATAAATGTGCCTTTTTATGTTTATCCCATAAGTCTTCCAGTTCCATTTTCAACCCTTAAGTTCAGACCAACAGCCAGGTTTCAAAAGTTGTTTCATGCTTGGGGATAATATTGCTATTAGAATAAAGCTTTGGGGAATTCACCAGTTTCTCGGGAAATGGACTCTCAGCTATAAGCCAATAAAATGTTGTTTCCCCGCTGCATTTAGTTCATCCCAGCCCTTAAGTGAATGTTGATAATCTTTTAGAATAATTCAGTATATTGATAAAAATGAAGTTTTACTTAGCTGTAGCATTATAATTCTTCCATGGTCAAAAATGATGTATTTGAAATAGCAATAGCACTTAGACTTATATACTATTTCACAGTGCTTTACAGCCATTGCTAATCAGTTTACAGAATTAGCATATTGTCCCCTACACTCTGGGTCCTCATTTTACCAATATCGGAAGGATGGAAAGTTGAATCAACCTTGAGCCGGTGAGAATCGAACTGTTGAACTGCAGGTAACTGGCAGTTAGCAGAAGTAGCCTGCTGTACTGCATTCTAACCACTGAGCGACCACGGTTCATCCAGATACTGGATGTTACACCAATATTGGAGATAAAAGTGCTATATTAGCACTTGGTTTCAGATTATGTATGGGGGTTTTGACCAAAGTATTTGACAAGGAGACAATAATGTTAATTAATATGTTATTAATAAACTTATTAATTATGCCACTAAAAACATAAAAAAGTATTTTCTTAAACAGTAATTTGTAGCCTACATTATTAGTGAAAGCCATAATGCATTTGTCTTTGATTTTGGACATGAAAATAAAGCAAATGTTTAGACCTAGGCATCTTGTAATCCCCCTGGTAAACAAAGCTAAAAACATCACGATAACCAAGTTAAAAGATCAGATACAGAATTTTATTTATTTATTCATAAGATGTATTGACTACCTCAATCTCAAGAGACTCTAGGCAATGTACAAGTGTAAAACATGAGAACACAATAATATATAATGATATATAATAAATATAATCTACGGTAATTGAATAGAAGTAACAAAAAAAATCCAACTATTTTGTACAAGGCTATCCACAACTATCTGTGGAGATTCTCAGTCAGCCAGGTCATAGATGTCTCAAAGGGTTTCTTTCAAAAGGCAACTGGACTGGTTTTTTGTTTTTTTTGTTTTTCATGTTTTGATTCTCATTCAAGAAGCTTCATCGGTTCTGGCAAGATGGTGGGGTGGTGGAAGAATCCTTCCATCACCCTCACCATCCTGCCAGAACCGATGAAGCGAGGAAAAACAGTCCAATTGCCTTTTGAAAAAAACCCTTTGAGGTTGTCCACAATCAGCTCCTAAAGGCTTTATGAAAGCCAAGGTTTTCATTCACCTTTAGGAACATAGAATAATAGTGTTGGAAGGGACCTCAGAGATCTTCTAGTCCAATCCCCATCTCAAGCAGGAGACCATTTCAGACAAATGGTTGTCCAGTCTCTTTTTCAAAGCCTCCAGTAATGGAACATCCACATTACAGTACCCTTGCACCAAGATGCACACTGTTCTGGAGATGTTCTCCAGTAGAAAATGGTATAGTTCATCCCTCCTGTCACACCACATGATAAGAAGAGATATAGTAAGTGTCCCTGTTTGTCTGAATTGGGCTGGAAAAATCTATTTGGGAAATTCAGTAGCTATCCTGACCATGAACCATATAGGACTTTATACTTGGCATCCATGTTATAACATCCATATTATACAACAGAATTTCAGTTCTAATTTCTATTTCATTAAAATTGAAATAGAAATTTCGTACCTGTTCTGTAAGTCCATTAATAATAATGTATTGTCCTAATTTCAAGTGCATTTGGTAGGAATCAATTAGTTAATGGATTTTAGAACAACTTATTATTTTAACTTTCCATTTGGAAAGCCAAAATTGGATTGTTTTCTTACTGATGGTCACAATTATAAGCTTTCTCAGGGATAAATTTAACCTAATCTTCTTTTGTTATGATTCTTTTAAAAATATTTTAATTTTATTGTGGGATTCATTTTAATTACATTTTTATAATTAACTATGAGTCATTCATGAAAATGTAATCTGTACATAAAATTTGCATTACCGGGAAAAGGATAGACAGAAATGAATAAGAGAACTACAGGATAGATGGATGGATGGATGGATGGATGGATGGATGGATGGATGGATGGATGGATGGATGGATAGATCAGTATCTGGGTGGGTAGATGAATGAATGAATGAATGAATGAATGAATGAATGAATGAATGAATGATGGGAGGAAGGAAGGAAGGAAGGAAGGAAGGAAGGAAGGAAGGAAGGAAGGAAGGAAGGAAGGAAGGAAGGAAGGAAGGAAGGAAGGAAGGAAGGAAGGAAGGAAGGAAGGAAATTGTTTTCAATGTCTGCAATTCACTAACAAAGTTGTGGTTCAGTGTGGAAGAAACAAACTTGTTGCTAAGGTAGTACAAGAATCAGTCATTACTTTACAATTGCTATTTTCAAACTCGCAAGTTAAAATTGACTTCCTGCCACTATTATTTGCAGAACACAAGACAGACAATAGGAAATATAAACTCAAATTGCTTTAGCTTAAAACATCATTGATGGCAGCTAGATTGAAATTGTGTAATTGCCTTACTTACGTTTATCCCAACAGTGCTGAAAGTTTATACTCTTAAGAGCCTCAGCCTTTCTTTCAACAGTGATTTGTAAAACACATTTATTCCAACTTGCCTTGAAACCTATATAAGCTTTTGTCTAATTCATAGAAGGACATAATTCTACACTTTTATAAGCAGTGAAGATACCAATTACATAATGTTCTGTCAGTTATATCCCTTTATTAATCAAAAAAGGAAGAGGAGCTTATGGATAGGACTTTGGATCAAGACTTACTGTAATTCTAGCTGTTGGAGTGGTATATGTGACTTCTTTTTTTTAACTTTACTTCTTTTCTTACTCACTCCTTATGTACCTCTATGCCCCTGTTCCCCAGTCTTTCCTGATTCATTAAAGCAAACCCTCCTGATCTTGCTGCAGAAAGAGAGTTGTGTCTAAATTCACACTTCTAGTTAGGGCTGGTAGAGCAGTTCAGCTAGATGCAGGGAGAGTCTGATGAAGACAAGAGAAAGACAAGAATAGCTAGGTTTACAATCAAGGGTGACCAATGGATATTTGAGGAAAGTGAAACTCTCTGTTTAGTTAAGGCACCAGCTTACAAACTAGATAGCCTTGAGTTCGACAATTAAGGGTGTTGGTTTGGTTTGCAGAGTGTGCTGCGACTTCTTCGAGAAATCGAAAAACGATGGCAGTGCAACTGGTTGCTCACATGAAAATCAGGTCTGGCGATTGCATCAAAGTGAAAGGCCAGATAGGAGTAGATGCCGAAAGTTTTGCCATCAACCTGGGCCAGAGTGAATCTGAACTGGTCCTTCACTTCAACCCTCGCTTTGAGAGTGAGGGGGATATTAGGACCATTATTTGCAATTCCAAAACGTGTGGAGAATGGGGGATGGAAGTCAGGGAGGCAGCATTTCCTTTCAAACAGGAAGAAGAATTCAAGCTCTTTGTCTGCTTTGGTGCCAAACAAATCACTGTGAAAATGCACAAGGGGGAAGAACTCAAGTTCCCAAATAGACTGGAAATAGATACTGTGGAATACTTCTCTATTGTTGGTGATCTGAGAATTAGAACGTCAGATTTGATTGAGCCCATCCCTTGTTTTGAAGCCTGAAATAAAACTTGCATGAATAAAGTGAGGAAAAAAAATAGATAGCCTTGAGTTCTAGTGCTCCCTTAGACATGAAGCCAGCTGGATAACCTTGGGCTAGTCTCTGTCTCTCAACTCTAAGAAGAAGGAGGCACTTCTGAAATCTTGCCAAGGAAACTACACCTAGTTAGATGAGCATACATTTCCTTATTTAAACATACTGTGCTACCCCGCTCACTCACACACATAGCTAATTATGGTTTAGTGAGTTTATTAATATTCTCCAGCAATTCCCTTCACCAAAAAACCCAGAACTGTCCCAATTAAGTCCAGCCACGAGCAGACCAATATTAGTCCATAGAGCAATGGCCAAAGAGTCCACAAAGCACTTGAAAGTTTCTCAAACAAAATAAATCCACCAGGCAAACTTAAATCCACAACACAAGAGAAATCATGAGGCAAGAAAAGTCCACAGTTTCCAAGGCACGATTCAAGTCAAAATGCAGTGTAAATCCAAAGTGAGGCAGGAATCACAGCAACTAGAAAACACACAGCTAGAAAACAAAACGTTGTTCCCAGCAATGTCCTACCTGTCAATGAATACTTCAGCTTCAACCACAACAATACATGAGCACACAATAGATACAAACTGATAGTAAACCGCTCCAAACTTGATTGCAGAAACTACGACTTCAGTAACAGAATTGTCAATGTCTGGAATGCACTACCTGACTCTGTTGTTTCTTCCCCAAACCCCCAAAACTTTAATCTTAGACTGTCTACTGTCGACCTCACCCCATTCCTAAGAGGTCCTAAGAGGTAGGCGCGCTGGTCCATAAGCGCACCAGCGTGCCTACCGTCCCTGTCCTAATATTTCCTTTTATTTGTATCCATTTCTTGTATTCATAATCATGTTTATACTTATATCTGTTATCTAATACATGCTTGATGAAGTAAACAAACAAACAAACAAATATACCTTCATCCATCTGCTTTCATAGCTAGCTAGCTTCTGTGCAGCCCATCAAGATGGGTGAGCTTTTCTCCTGTTGAGTAGTCTGGCTGACCTTCTCTACTCCTGCCTTTTCTCTGCCCTACGTGTTCTTGGCTCAGGTGAAGAAGGCAGTTCCTCCCCCTCTTTGCTGGCTGTCTGCAACCACAAGCTTTCCCCAGCTGGAGCCTGAGCCAAATCCCTTCCAGACAGCCATTTGGAGCCATCAATTAACTCAGTTCCTGATGTGCCACATCTAAAGAGGTATCTGGGGAATCATCCAAGGGAGTCATCACACATGCCCTGTGGTCACCCAGTCTTGTGCTTTCCTGTTTCATCTATCATGGAGATGAATGAAGCCTCCAGTCAGGAGCAATTACAGCTAGGGATGTGTGTGTCAATATTACTCTAGTTCAGTTTATTGTAAGGACGTGTGTTTTTACAACCCTAACTGATGTGTTTTATGGATTTTTTAAAAGTTTCATTAAAAAGTTTGCAATTTTCCTCAACCGAAAAAGCTTTTTTTCTATAATTTTCATTAGTATGGAGGGTTTAACTTAAATTATGATTAAATTATAAATTATTTTGCTTAGGATGATGGATAGTATCAGAAATTTTCTGAATGTGTATCTTTAAAATTCTGTGATGCTATACTATTTTCCCTTTTTTGTTTATCAGTTTTATTTTTCCAGTTAAAGGGGAAAAATTGTACAAAAAGAAAATGCAAATGTGACAGGACAAGTTACAGCACCTGGACAGAAATACTTTGAATCCAGATCATGTTCTTCAGTGATATAATTTTGTAGAATATTTTTCACTTCAGTGCTCATTTTAAACAGCATTTTAATATTCCTAGATTTTAGAGCACTATCTTTTAGAACAGTAAGTCTCCATCAATACAAGAGTGGGAGTAAAGAGTCTATTCACAACATTTAGTGCATTTTTCTATAGTTGCCTGGCAACTATTTTACTGAAAGCATTGCAATGTACCTCTGTACAGTTCAGCAAAACTTAAATATATGTAATTACCAACTAAACGGAAAGGAAATCGCTTCCTAACTTAATGCTTGGTGGGCTATCTCCTGGCTTCTGATTTTAACTTCTGTGGAAGTGACAATCAGAAGGTGATTCACATCAAATTAGACTAAACACTCTGAATAGTGGAATTTTTTTAGGAGCACGAAGGGTTGGTTTTAATATAAAACAAACATGAAGTTCAGAATTGTCAAAACAGTGCATAGATTTCTAGGGCAGACTTTAAAGCTTCCTAACTTTACTTAATTATGTTTGTCTAATCTAGCTCTCCATTACCTTATGCCCTCCTTGCCCATTCTGCTACCTGATTTTCACATATTCAAGGAGGAGGCCTGAAGAGACATTTATGCCAGATGATTGCAAAACCTGATAAAGTAGGGTATGCAATCACACAAAGTGTTACATTCATCTTCGACTGAATGTTCATTTAGCTCTTTAGTTCTCCTTGATGAAATCATGGAAGTCAGGTAGACAAAGGATTGGAAGAGAGTTATCTTCGGGACCACATCCTACCTCATACATCCCTACGACCAGTTAGGTCCCACAGAGTCGGTCTCCTCCAGGTCCCTGCAATCAAACAATGCTGGTTGGTGGGCCCTAGGGGGACAGCCTTCTCTGTGGGAGCTCCGGCTCTCTGGAACCAACTCCCCCCAGAGATCCTAATCATTCCCACCTTGCTGGCCTTCCGGAAAGCCATTAAGACATGGCTGTTCCTGCAGGCGGGGTGATTGTGACTTCTGATTGTGTTGTTTTTTATCGCTTTTAATCACTATTTTACTATTGTTGTTTTTATTGTATTTTTTGATACTATTTAGCTGTTCTTATATATGTTATATGCCACCCTAAGTCCTCAGGGAGTAGGGCAGCCTATAAGAATTGCAAACAAAATAAATAAATAAGAGAGGAGTACAAGATCAGCATAATTCTTCCTAACTTCATATTTGTAACAATCAAAGGCTTCTCACAGGGCAGTAGTGAGCTGTGTTACCTTGTAGTTGCTAACTTTGGTGTAATGGAAGTTGACTTGGCTTCCTTTGATCAAGAAAAGGGAAAGCAATAGACTGAATTGATCATAAAATCAAATGATAATAAATATCCTTAATTAATGCTAGAAAAATCATCCAATGCTTAGGATCAAATCAGAGTTGTATATGAAAGGGAAACACCTTTCCTGGTTTCAGGAAACCTCAAAAAGCAAGATTTAATTTAATTTAATTTAATTTAATTTAATTTAATTTAATTTAATTTAATTTAATTTAATTTAATTTAATTTAATTTAATTTAATTTAATTTAATTTAATTTAATTTAATTTAATTTAATTTAATTTAATTTAATTAAGATTTGTATGCCGCCCAACTCCCAAGGGACTCTGGGCGGCATACAAAGATCTATTACTGTTGATGTAAGCAAAAGAATATCAAAAACAATGTCAGTATGTGCTTCATGATGGAAAGGCATTCAATTATGCTGGCCATGTCAAGCTGTGGAAGATGCTTAGAAAAATGGGAGTTCCAAAAGATCTTAATGCAAAACCAAGATACATGGCAGGAAGCCACAGTTTGGACAGAACCCAGAGGAAGAGTGGCTCCAGGTAGGTAAAGGAGTGAGGCAAGGCTATATATTCTCTCTCTCTTTATTTAATTTATATGCTGAATATGTATTAAGAGACTGTGGATTGGCAGAAGATGAACATGGTTTTAAAATTGGACTAAGATACATCAATAACCTGCACTATGCTAGTGACGCTATGCTGGTAGCTGGAAATGCAAAGAATCTGCAGCATCTAGTAATAAAGATCAAGGAACAGAATGAAAAAAAATGGGCTAAAAGTAAATATAAACTAATGGTAACAGTCACAGCAATCTGCCTTAGAATTGACAAGGCAGACATTGAAATGGTAGATAATTTTTGTCTGTCAGGTTCAACTATCAACAGTAAAAGAACCAACAGACAAGAAACAGGCCACAGACAAGCACCCAGGACAGCAATGAAGACCTTGGAAAATATATTTAGATGCTGTGGCATGTCTATCAATAATGCTCAGAATCATGTTATTTTCCCTGCGACACAGTATGAAAATGAAAGTTGAACTTTGAAGAAGCAAGGTAAGAAAATATTGATGTTTCTGAACTTTTATATTGGAGACTATTCTTGAGGTTACCATGGATTGGCAACCTAGAACTAAGATGAAATTTCCTGACAGTTAGAACAATTAACCAGTGGAACAACTTTCCTCCAGAAGTTGTGAATTCTCCAACACTGGAAGTTTTTAATTTAATTTAATTTAATAATTTAATAAACGTTCTTATAGGCCGCCCAATCCCGTTGGACTCAGTGCGGCGTACAGCATAGATAAGAAACGTACAATAAAAACAGTAAAAGCAATTTAAAAGATGAAAACATTATTTTAAAAAACATTCATTCATGGGGGAATCTGATCTTCTTTTTCACCCCGCCTGCCGGAAGAGCCATGTTTTTACGGTTTTACGGAAGGCCAATAGGGTAGGGATAGTCTGGATCTCTGGTGGGAGTTGGTTCCAGAGGGATGGGGCTCCCACAGAGAAGGCCCTCCCCCGCGGCCCCACCAACTGACATTGTTTGGCCGATGGGACCCGGAGGAGGCCCTCTCTGTGGGACCTAACCGGTCATAGGGAGGTATGTGGTAGGATGCGGTCCCGAAGATAACCTGGCCCTGAGCCATGTAGGGTTTTAAAGGTCAAAACCAACACCTTAAATAGCGACCGGAGACTAATAGGCAACCAATGCAGCTGGCGGAGAATGGGTGTTATGTGGGTGTATCTCGGCACACCCACCACAGCTCGCGCAGCTGCATTCTGTACCAATTGCAGTCTCCGGATGCTCTTTGAGGGTAGCCCCATGTAGAGCGCATTACAGTAGTCTAGCCGTGAGGTGACAAGGGCATGAGTGACTGTAAGCAAAGCCTCCCTCTCCAGGTAAGGTTGCAATTGATGCACAAGACGGATCTGTGCAAAGGTCCCCCTAGCCACAGCTGAAAGATGTTGCTTTAAGAAGAGATTGTACAACCATTTGTCTGAAATGGTATCGGGTTTCCTGCCTGAGCAGGGGGTTGGACTAGAAGACCTCCAAGGTCCCTTCCAACTCTGTCTATTCTATTCTATTCTATTCTATTCTATTCTATTCTATTCTATTCTATTCTATTCTATTCTATTCTCTGGATACTATTGTTATTGTTGATTACCAAGGAAAAAACACACAAATGGATCAATTAATTCAGAGTTCTCACTTGAGTTACAAATTACCAGGCTCAAATTATCATATTTTGTAAACATTATGCAAAGACCTCTCTCCCTTGAGAAGCCCAATAATGCTGGGTAAGTTTTGGAAGGAAAGAGAAGTGGAGGACTGCCAGCAATAATGTGAATAGTCTTGATTGCAGAAGTGAAGGGCATGCTATTGGGAGTGTTTAAGGGCCAGGTTGGGGATAGTCTATCTACTGTATGTGGTTGTGGTTATTGAGTTAATGCCAACTTAGTAGCAGATAATCAGTGGTCAAGAAAAAAAGATCAGGTCAAACAAACACACAAAAGCTGTCTCAATCACTTTATCTGAAGGAGGGAACAAACCATCTAATGGCAGTATAGTGTTGGCCCTTGCTGCCAAGATCATTAATGGCAAGGTGTTGAGTCTGGCTAATGAAAATGCTCTTCTGTGCAGGACACAAAGGATATTATAAAAGTAATAAAAAGTCTATCACAGAGACTACTGGTGTAATAATAAAGGCTTTGCTCCTATGTTTCTACAGGGCCAGATTAAGCACTTGCTGTTTAATGTCTGGGATGGCTCTCTGAGGCCCTGACATCATAAAAAATTAAGCTGATAGGGCACAGTAAATCAACTGCAAGGCTATGCTTTCTTAGTAGAAGAACTGAACTTATTGGCTGGGATTAAGTGGGCCAAAGAACCATCCAAAGAGACTAACTTTAGCCAATATTTTAGTCAGCAGGATTTCATATGAGCCCTTACACAGGCAAGGCTGAGGTCCAACGAGAGAACAGCATTAAGAATCCAATGGGGAAAATGCAGCATGACATGTAAAAACTCAGGCTGTGTTGCTTCCAATACTTTTCTGCCTTTATAAGCAGAAAACCGAGCTCCATAAAGCTCAGCAGTTTAGCTGGAATAATTTCACTGCAAAATTGTTGCCACTGCAGTTAGCAAATCGAATAACAGCATTAGAAACCCTCTGAGCTTGAGATACGATTTCTTTTCTTTCCTTCTAAGTAGAATTATTTTGTTATATTCTTTCTAAGCAGCAAACGCCAAGATGTTTAAAGTCCTTGACTTGTTCAGTGTGGGTATCATTTATTTTCCAGGAGTGAAGGCAGTTAGCATGCCTCTCGGTGAATAAGATGACTTTTGTTTCAGAATAATTTATATCCAATTTTTCTTTGCCACCAAACTCTGCTCGGGCTTGCAGGGTCTCCTGAAGGCTGGCCTGTGTCAAGGATAAAATGACTGCATCACAGCACAGAGAAGAATGAATATGGCTTTATTGGCCGACATTGGAGGAAAAAAACTTCCTCTCTTAATAACTCCATTATTAACAGAAAGTTAAAACCTGAGTTGAAATAAAAGTTAAAGAGGAAAGGGGCCATTGTGAACCATTGTTTAGGTCCTTCTGAGATGGGAATCAAAGCAAAAATGTCACATCTAAACTAGTGTAGTTATTTCCATGTAGTGTCATTATCAACTATAGTAATAGCTGCCCATAACCTACCTCTGGACCAGAGGTGGGTTCCTGCCTCTGATTGCCGGTGCGGCTAATAGCTGTTCTTTGGCGCAGAGCCGAAGACGCTGCTGCCGTTCGCGGATCCAGAGCCTTCCCCGGGCGCTTTCCCCACCCGCATGGATGCCGCCAATTGCGTTCTTTTGCCCTCTGCGCATGCGGAACGCTTTGCACATGCGCAGAGGGCAAAAGAATGCAATTGGGGGCATCCATGCGGGCGGGGAAAGCGCCCGGGGAAGGTTCTGGATCCGCGAACGGCAGCAGCATCTTCGGCTCTGCACCGAAGAACAGCTATTAGCCGCACCGGCAATCAGAGGTAGGATCCCACCTCTGCTCTGGACCCTGAATCAAAAACAGCCTTCAAACCAATCAATGTGGGAAAAGAATGCAACACAGATGTCTACAATCCTTTTCCACCAGGTGATGCATTGATCAAAGGTTTCTGGAACCTGAAGCCAGCTTGCTCCTCAGCTAGCACCTGACTTTAATTAGCAGACTTGCAAGGTCCCATACAGGATGCTGGTGTACAAGTAGCAATAGCAATAGTACTTAGACTTTATACCACTTCACTGTGCTTTACAGCCCTTTCTATGCGGTTTACAGAGTCAGCATATTTCCCCCAACAATCTGGATACCCATTTTACTGGTCTTAGAAGGATGGAAGGCTGAGTCAACTTTGAGCCAGTCAAGATTGAACCCCTTGCAGTTAGCAGAATTAGTCTGAAATACAGCATTCTAACCATTGAGACACGATGGATCTTCCCATGGTAGCTACTGATTTGTAAAGGCTAATGTGTCAAAAATTGGACCAATCTTACCAGGCTTCTTCTAAATTGGGACAATGACCTACCTATTTATTAACACATACACACATGTTTATTTTTATTTATTATTGAACTTCTAACCTGCCTTACTGTTTCTTCATCACCTAAAATAGTTTAAAGTGACAGAAAAAGAATACAAAACCTAAAACAGTATAAACACAGTTCAAATCAGAATTAAAATGAACCATTGGAATGAATTAATTGTTAAGAGCATGGAGGAAGATTCACCATCTTCTGGAAACCTTGGGATAGAGGGAGACAAGTGCATGTCCTTTGAGAGAACGTTCTTTAGCTTGGAAGCCAGGCAGAAGAGCCTTTTCTATGTACTAGATCAGTGATGGTGAACCTATGGCACGGGTGCCACAGGTGGCACGGGGAGTCATATTTGAGGGCACGTGAGGCTTTGCCCTATGTCAACTCCAGCGCGCATGTGCGTGCTGGCCAGCTGATTTTTGGCATTCTGGAGGGATGGGGGGAGGCCGTTTTCACCCATTGGGCTGTTTTTTGCCCTCCCCAGGCTTCAGGAAAGCCTCCGGAGCCTGTGGATGGCAAAAAATGGCCCAACAGGCCAACCAGAAGTTCGGAAAAGCAGGGACAGTGCGGGGGGTTGTGTGCACATGCACGAGGGGAGGCCATTGCATTATGGGTGTGGGCACGCGCCATCACGCCATCGCACGTGTGCGCGCCCTTTTGGCACCCGAGCAAAAAAAGTTTTGCCATCACTGTACTAGATTGATGAATTTCTGGAAGTACAGCTACTCTAAGGAGAGAAGTGGTTTGATAGCCAGAGAAGCATTTCTACTGCTAGTCATTTTCCAAGATCCGCCATGCTAACTCCACTCTCCAAGGCCTTCCACACTGATGTAGCCATGTAAATATATCTTTAATACTCAGTCCTTAAAACAAACAAAAGTCTCCAAGTCTCTAAAGTGGCATACAGTCTTTGCCTCCATCCAAAAGTTCTTCCACTGGTTGGGATGAGGTTCTGCCTCAGTGTCCTTGCTCCATTTCTGATTGCTGCCAAACTCAGGCCATGCCCCAAGCTCTGCTCTTAAGCAGTGTTGCTTCTAAGTACTTCATCTAAGCCAAGCCATAGGCAAAAAATCCCACCATGATATGCTGTTTACCATAGCTTCTGGTCCTGACAGTTGACTGATAACCCTTTTGCCTGCCTGTAATAGTTGTAGATTTACAGATATCGCCTACCACTTCCTATCTGCTTACAGTTTGTTTATCTCCCTTTCTTCTACATACCCACAAACACTGTCTTAGCATTCATGTTTGTAAGTTAAGGACTTGAGTTGGGTGAGGCTGCCTCTGGACATTGGCATGTCCCTTAAATCACCAAGATTTTACAGTATTATAGCATTCCCAAGATTCCACGGCATTACCTTACTTTCATTTTCTGCTCATATCCTTCTATTTGCTCCTCAACAGCTAATATTTTAAATTCCACACAAAAGGCAATTGGCAGCCAGTGCAGCACAGTCGCCCTACAAAATCTGTACTTTGCATGAACTAGCTGCTCGCTGCTCCTTTTTGCATTCATTACTATCTCCACACACTTTTCAAAGGTACTGCATCTCCATGTAGAGTGCATTTTTGATAGGCAAATCAGATATAACCAATGTGTTCTGCTTGCTCTGGAAGAACACAAATTGTACCAATGTGCTTTGTTTTGTTTTTTGTTACATTTGCAGATCTTGCTTGGGACCTAGGACCACACTCAAACTGTGAACCTGCTCCTTCTAGGAGAATATATCTCCATTCAAAGCAAGCTGCATCTCAATTCTTTAATCCAACATTGTTCTTACCGGCAGTGCTTCTGTTTTGTTGGGATTTAGTTTTAGTTTGTTTTCCTTTATCCAGAATATTATTAAGATTTGGCAACATTCAAGAACAAACTAATTGCTTCTTTGGGATCAAAGGTAAGGCGCAACAGAGGAGAGAGGAGAATGTTATCAACATATGAGGGCACCTCACTGGCAAAGCTCTGAATGACCTCCTCTAATAGTTTTATGTAGATCTTGAATAACATAAGGGCAAGACAAAGTTCTGCAGATTACCATCATTCAGAGACCTAAGGGTCCAGCACCATCTTCTGAACACATTCTAGCAGAAATAACTGGAATCATCACTAAATATTCCTCCCAAGACCCAACACAGCCAGATAACTGATGGTACTGATGGTATCACCAGTTTTGGTACCAACTGATGGTACCAAAAACCATTGAGCTGTCCAAGAATACTTGCTTGGTTGCATTCCCATTTAAGTTCCAGTAAAGATCATCTACTGTGACTTTCTACTTCCACTGAAGGTCATCTACTATGATAACCCAAAGCTGTCTCAGTACCATATATCCCTTATAAAATCCTGATTCTGGTGTGGGATCAGAAAATCAATCAGATGCAATCAAGGCTGTGTGCGTGTGCCTGTGTGCGTGCGTGTGTGTGTGTGTGTGTGTGTGTGTGTGTGTGTGTATGTGCATGCTAACCAACTTACCAAGAATGGAATACTAGAAATGCCTATAAATAGAAAATTCTACTGACTTAATAAAGGGCTTTTTCACTAAAGGACTCATAGCAACTTCCATAAAGCATGCAAAGACACATTTCCACTCAAGGAGACAGTTTTCTATATCCATAAATCTAGTCCCAACCTGGTTGATTTAATCAGCTACGAGAGGCAAGTGTGAAACAAATAAGTGGTGGCCTTCATCATCTACTCACCTTATCCATATTCTATAGTTCTACAAACTGAACTGAATTCATATGAACTTAACAAGTTTATCAAGGTTATCTCTTTATGACCTGCTCCAAAACTGTTTCCCAAATCAAGCCAAATCCTTTCCACTTTGCCTGCAAAAACAAACAAACTTATGATTTTTGTTTTCATAGTCAGCCCTGTAAATTCTGGCTCCACTCCATCCAGTGTCAGATGATATGGAAAAACATCCTTGGCCTGTTCTGTGTAGATGCAATATATGCAGAACAATGGCTCTCTGTGCTGCACAAACTGCCATTGAGTAGGATTTAAAAGTATCCTTCGTGGTTGAATTCATCACGAGTGTGCCTTCATTTACACTAAGTCTAAGCCCCTTAGTGATCTCCTTCATTGTTTCAGCAATCAGATGAACTAAAGTGCTGAATGAGGACTTTATTATATTTATGGAGCAATAATGTGAAATGTTCAGACCATCTCCATATACGACAGACCAGGCAGAACTTCAATAATCTTGCTTATAGACATTATATTCAAGATGATTCAGAAGTCCAACGAGATCCCTCAGGCACCGGGTCTGCGGGGATTTTAATTTTATTTTAATTGCAGAGGTTTAGAGCAGTTATTCAAAAACTCATAATTAATCTTCACAATAAGAAGATAGATGATAGCACTTAGCAATAGCACTTAGACTTATATACTGCTTCATAGTGCTTTTACAGCCCTCTCTAAGTGGTTTACAGAGTCAGCATATTGCCCCCAACAATCTGGGTCCTCATTTTACCGACCTGAAGGCTGAGTCAACCTTGAGCCTGGTGAGATTTGAACTGCCAAATTGCAGGCAGCCAGCAGTCAACAGAGGTAGCCTGCAGCACTGCATTCTAACCACTGTGCCACCACACAGTGGTAGATAGAGATAGATACAGGGGTGAAATCCAGCAGGTTCTGACAGGTTCTGAAGAACCAGTAGTGGAAATTTTGAGTAGTTTGGAGAACCAGTAGAGGAAATTTTGAGTAGTTCAGAGAACTGGCAAATACCACCTCTGGCTGGCCCCAGAGTGGGGTGGGAATGGAGGTTTTGCAATATCCTTCCCCCAGGAGTGGGGAGGGAATGGGGATTTTGCAGTATCCTTCCCTTCCTGTTCTGACCCAGCTGCCGAACCAAGGAAGATAGCACAAACCGCGTTCAAACAAACCTTGTTTTAATATTTACAAACTACTAATTCACTTTCTTAGTAGTTGTTTTTTTAAAGTCAATGAAATGGTAAATCAGTCTTTTCCATGCAACCGCTGTTAATAACCCTTCTTAACAGCTGGCAATAGTCCAAGCAACAAGAAGCCAGAGTCTGTCTGATAACAGGAGATAAGCACTCAATCTTATTGTGGTTGGCAAAATGCCCAGAAGCAATTTGCAGGAAACTGGCTGATTTTCAAACACAAGCTGAACAGGAGTTTTGCAATCAAAGACCAACATGGAATGAACAGAGTTGTTTCCTGCAAATTGGCCAGTCCTTTTCCTCACTTAAATAGGCTATGGAAGTGGCCAATTATCCCCAAGCCTTACTCCCGAGTAGTCCTTCTCCTCAGGAGCCATTCCTGCCTTTTGGCAGCTCTGCACTCGCGCGCATTGAGAACAGGATCCCCTCTTCTTCTTCCTCTTCTTCTGCCCTCATGACAGTCTCTGGAAGTTCTGAAGGCCCTGGCTGAAGCCCTGCCTCTGGCACCAAGTCTTCTCCAGCCTCCTCACTGTCTGACTCGGGTGCCAGCTGCACAGGCCGCTGGCGAATCACCACACCAACCTCATCTCTGTCGGAATCAGCTTCCAGCTGCACATGCCACTGACGGGCCACAACACTTCCCCTGCCACGCCCATCAAGGCACACCACACCCACCAAACCATGCCCACTGAACTGGTAGTTTAAAAAATTGGATTTCACCAATAGATAGATAGATATTGTAGATGATAGATAGATAGATAGATAGATAGATAGATAGATAGATAGATAGATAGATAGATAGATAGATAGATAGATAGATAGATAGATAGATAGATAGATAGAGATGGAGAGAGGGGGGAGGGAGAGAGGGAGGGGTAGATAGACAATGACAAACAAAGACAGACTGACAGGTAATAGATAAATATAGTACGTATGTGTATGTGCATGTACAGTATGTATTTGTATCTATATGCATCAGCGGCAGGTTGCTGCCTTACCGGTGCCGGTGTGCTGCATGCGCATCTCCACACTTCGGGCACGCACTTGCTCACTATGCGCATGCGCCCCCTTGCGCAATTTTGATTCTGAGCATGCGCAGAAGCAAATCGTGTCAAAATCTCGCGAGGGGACGCACATGCATGAGATTTCAGCGGAATTTTGTTTCTGTGCATGTGCAGAAGCAAAATCTCGCCAAAATCTATCTCTCACGTGCGTCCCCTCATGAGATTTCGGCGCAATTTTCCTTCCGCGCATGTGTGGAAGCAAAATCGACCCAAAATCACTGGGAAAAAATGGCGACGCACACGATGGACTGGCAGAGAGGGCTCCGGAGCAGTTGCGCAATCCGCCGCGCCCTACCAGAGCTGCGCACCAGGCAACTCCGGCAGGAACCCACCTCTGATATGCATGTAGGTATATACATATACATACCTACATAGTTTGTTCTCTGTCCTCTCTCTTTGAAACCCCTTTGTTGTCTTTTATTTCAGTTCTAGTATGGGTTTATCTATATTCTGTTTAAATTTTTCACTCCCAATTTGTAAACCAACTCTACATTTCTTCCCTCCATGTATGATTTTATCACCATACTTTCAAGTCCACCCTTTAATTTTATTCCATTCTGCTAGTATTTTGTTTTTGTTTTGTCTTTATGCTCTGCTCAGTTGCCTGTATTCTGATTCCAGCAGAGTGCAAATAATTTATCTTCCTTTTCAGGTCAGCCGAACTATTTGAGAGTAAGACAGAGCTTGTAAAATGTGAAATGGCAAAGAGATGTATTATTCATTAGCAATGAACTTGGGTGGAAAAAAAAAGTCTTGTGTGCAGAACGATTAATGACAAATGTTCATGGTAGTATGAATAATGAGAGATACCGAAGAGAAGGTAATTCACAAATGGAAAATGGTGGGAATTTGTAAAGCTCTTAAACAAGACAGCAAACATTTCATTTTAAGTTCCTTTAATTTATTGTTTTTTATCTTTACCGGCCTGAATGCAAGATAAAGTAATATAGAAACCAGATGCGAAATGCTAACAATGAGCATGAAAATGAATAACACTGAATTATTTAACACAAAAGAGAAAACTTTTAAAGTTTTAAAGTAATGGAAGTGAAATGCCAATGGAAAAGAGAGACCATCAGATCTTCAAATTTTCCTGACCTGCAAATTCCAGAAACTGACTACTCAGCCCTTTGCAGTAATATCTGTTCAAACAAAATAGATTTCTCTGTAAGCATAGTCTTCTTCTGAGTTCAACAATTCCTAAACTCCCAAGCCACAAGTTATAATTATCCAGAAATCTTAATTTCATCAAAACAAAATCAGTGAGTGTTACCTCTTCTTTAATCAGCTCATCAATCAGCCTGTATTTGTGTGTGTGTGTGTGTGTGTGTGTGTGTGTGCATGTGTGTGTGTGTGTAAAGCAGGACGCTCAAAACTTTCTATCTCTCTGTAAACATTTATTGATTCATAAATTAAATAACCAAGCCTGAGAAACAAGATGCAGAAGCAAACTCAAAACAATATTGCGTTTTATTTTCCAAAGCTCAAAATAACTATAATCCCAACTAAGTCTGAAAAAGAAGTATCAGTGCCCTGATTCAATATAAATATAGTCTTTCCCCCCCCCCCTTTGAAATGAGCAATGTTATGCAGAGTGCAGAAAAGGTGTAAGAAACGTTAATAGCAATAGCAATAGCACTTAGACTTATATACCGCTTCATAGTGCTTTACAGCCCTCTCTAAGCGGTTTACAGAGTTCAGCATATTGCCCCCAACAATCTGGGTCCTCATTTTACCGACCTCAGAAGGATGGAAGGCTGAGTCAACCTTGAGCCTGGTGAGATTTGAACAGCTGAACTGCTGAACTAGCAGTCAGCTGGAGTAGCCTGCAGTAGCTGCATTTAACCACTGTGCCACCTGGTCTCCTAAGCCAAAGAGATTAAGAAATAAGTTAAAAAAAAGAAAATAAATCAAATTTTAGTTTATGCAAGCATCTGAGTAGATCTCTCTATATATCGTCCTTGAAAATTATCCTTACAAACACCCTGTTCATACATCACTTTATATACTGCCTTTTGTTCATTAAATCTATTTCTCTCCTTTCTTATCTCTCTCTCATCAACTTCATCCAACCATGACTGTCTCAGTGTTCCCCTTCCTCTCAATTCATTCACTCTTCAGTCATTTATTTGTTTTATTTATTTATCTAATTTATATGGCTGCCCATCTCACACAAGTTGATTGTGGGTGGCATACAGTAACACATCTAAAACGTATTATAAAACCACTTAGAACACTTAAATATTTAAAGATAAATAAAAACAATATTTTTGTATGCCAAAAATCAATATACTTCTTTTGTACTGGTCACTCATTTTTGTATTCAATCCATATTCTTCTTGATCCTCTCTCTTCTTATTTTACACCCTTACTTAATCATCCTATTCTCATTCAGAGGTGGGTTCCTGCCGGTTCGGACCGCTTCTGTAGAACCATTAGTAACTTGGCGGCCTGGGTCGCTGGACCCGGCAGCGACCCAGACCTGCCACGCCTCCAAGACGGTTCTCTCGGCGGCGCCAAAGGCACCGCCATCTTGTTTTTTGCTTCGGCGCATGTGCAGAAGCTTTTTTTAAGTACTGTGCATGCGCAGAGGGTCATTTCCAGGAAGGGACGCGCACGCGCAAAACATGCATTTCCATCGCAATGCGAACCAGTGGGGAAGGTAAGTAGAACCCACCCCTGTTCTCATTCCATGCACTGTTTTGTCTAATATACTAAATCTCCCTTCCATGTAATGGCAGAAGAATGCTTTTATACAGTCATATTTTCATTTTTTTTCATCAAACATTCCTTCTGTCCAATAGCGCATACTATCCACTATCTTTTTACCAGTATTTGCATGTCTTAAGATGTCTCCATTCATTTCCCATCTTTTGTAAACCATTCTATCAAACTTCATACATTCATCTTTTTACTTCATTTTTCACAATTTATATATCTAACTGGCAATCATTCACTTCCTTTTTCCTGTCAAGCATATCTACCTGGGTCTTTGATATTTACATTTACATTTTCAGATTCACATTCTTTGTTGAATTGTTCAGTCTTTGCAACATTCATTGAAAAATACTCAGATTCACAGTGAACAGCATCCTCTTCATCAAAAAGTACACGTGTATTGAAAGTCCAGCCTAACATTTATTTATTTATTTATTTATTTATTTATTAGTTGCATTTGTATGCTGCCCACTCCACAGAGACTCTGGGCAGCTCACAACAGTAAAAATTCACATGCAACAACAAATATAAAAAGCATTAAAAATAATAGATATTAAAACATTTAAAAACATTAAAAACCACAATTTAAAAACCCATACAGTAAATCATTCATGGGGCCAAGAGTGATCGGTGTTGTATTAAAATCATACCATACATTACCATTAATTACATAACATACCATTAATGACAAGACAAATGTGTTATACATTTATTAATGTATCTACAGAGAGGTCAATCCTAGGCCATGGCAGATGTTTCTCTATCAGGGCTCAGAGAAAATATCTGCTGTGAACTCCACATAGGCATCAGGAAGGGCATCTGGCCAGTAAACGTTCAGCGCCATTCAGTCACCCCAAATAAAAGGATTACAGGGTCATAAAAAAAGAAGAAAATGTATCTGCAGAGATATACTGGCTACACTCAACTTTCATAGAAAATGTATAATAGTAAGAGAGACTTAAGCACAAATGCAAAGGTTTCTCCTAAGGCAATTTCCCCAATACGCTTTGGTGTAGTAGTTAAGGACAAGGCTAGAAAGTGGCAGATGTGAGTTCAAATCCAGCCTTAGGCATGAAAGCCAGCTGGATGACTTTGGCCAATCATTCTCAGCCCAGTATACTTCACAGGGTTGCTGTGGGAAAAATAGGAAGAGGAAGATATGTTAGATATTTTCACTCCTTAAATTATCTGTAAAAATAATAAAAGCAGAAAATAAATAGATAAATAAATAAAATAATAACCCAAGCACTGTAAACAAATATTAGCAGATGATTAAGAAGTCAACTAGCCAAATTAAAGTGAAGTATTTTTTTTTAATGTATACTGTTGCTTGGAAAAGTAACGGGGTTCAAAGAGAAAATAATTTTGTTTAGAAATTGCTAAAATATTAAATTGATTTAAAATAAAGTATTTGAATACCCAAGCTGTTAATACAAAATTTAATAAATAATTTATAAGCATTTTTCTTTGGTTGGGAGTGGGAATGAACAAATAAGTAGATATTTGTATTTGTGAAAGTATTGTTTCATGACAAGATTGACTCTGCTCAGGATATAAGTGAAATAGACTTATTTTTTATTGTTTGTAAAGAGTAGTTTCATAAATATAATTACTGGTACTTAGAAGGAAAAAAAATCCACAGATGCGCTGCAAAATGGATGTTATTATTTTGGGGGGTTGACCTGATACCTCCATATCTTCTTTTCCTATATAGTGAGCTTCCCGAATGAAACTCAATCTTAGAACAGAATTGATTTCCTGAGGACAATAAAATCAAATTAGATGCCATGATCCTCAATAAATTGTTGCTTCATCAGGTGGTGTTCCGCAGTACTTAAGTAGACTCTAACCCTTGGAGAATTCCAAAGAAGATATGAGCTGCACAAAGTAGTCTCTTTGCTTTGAAGATTTCCACTTCAATCTAATCAGCAGCATGATCAGGAGCCGTTATTATGATATAGCAATATTGCAAAACAGTTTAACACATTATAGTGCTGGAGAATTTGCTTTGATTTTGAACAACTTCTAGACCTGTGGACATTAACTGAATTATTGAAGGCATGTTTAAAATATAGTTCCAGCATACATATTCTATAAAATCAATATAGACTCACTATATTGACAGCAGGGTTCCCCATCCTTAAAGTCAAAGTATCTTGTTTGAAAACACTGCATTATCTTCCTAGCTTTAAAGAAATTCAACAAAATCCTAATTATTTACATAACACTTGTGCCTTCCTTTGAGGATGAAAAGCTCAAGTGAGTAAATCTTTCAAACCAAGTATTGACAACTCAGATGAAAAGGCATTCTGAAGTTAGTCATAAAGCCCAGTGTTTGAGTTGAGAATAATCAATATCTCTTTTTTTATTCATGGCATTATGCTTACTTCTATTAGAGTCTTGTATTTATTTTTATATCCCCAGCATGTTATAAGCCTGCTGATGAGAGCAATGCTTTGCCAAGTTCATGAGTCTTTGGACTTAAGAGAAGCCTTTCAAATGATAAACTGGGTTTGCTGTCTGGAGATGGCGGATATAATTGATCATATTCTGGTAAGAACAGAGCACTGTGAAGATCAATCTATCCCACTCCAAATATTCTGTTTCTTTATTAGTGATAAATGTATCCATACATTCTGGGGCACAAGGACAGTATTTCACTGAAGATAACCAATGTAGTTTCGTTTTGATTTAATGTATGGGTACTATATCAGTGCCTCATAAATGTCCATTGGAGGGGTAGGGGCCAAAGTAAGGCAAATGACAAAAAAATGCATTGCAACATTGTGATTCATATTCTGACCGTTTGGGGCTTACATTATAATGTGACACCCAAGTATGTAAGGATGGAGGTTTATCATTTTCACACAACTCTCAGCTTTCTTCCGAAGCCCCTGGAGTTCTTCACAACTTCCTAATTTAAATTCCAACACCTTTTATTGTTCACTAGAGTGGGTAATTTATTCTATAGCCCAACTGAGCCCAATGTACTGTATAGGGGCGGGGTATGGGGAAAGAAACAGAACATGTCAGACAAAAGTTGCTGTATGAAATACAGATTTATCACTTTGGGGTCTACAAAAGTTTGTTTTCACCTACAGTGTTCCCAGTGTGTGGATACTTATCTTTTCTTCCCTTCTCAATAAAATTCAAATATTAAATCTCAAAGTTACCTTTGGGTCTCCTAAAATCTTACCAAGCTCTAGACAACTCAGTCCAATTTACTAGGAGATTAAAGTTTCTTCCAGATGGTGTTCCTAACTATAGTCCATATGCTACAAGAGAAGGTATATACATTGATCCTCTGGTGGTTGTTTGTACATTCTAACTGGTATATCTTGCTTGATAGCCCGTGTTGAGCCTACTAATCTCTAGACTAGTATTGATCACAGATGTTCTCCTGTGGCTTTTGAATGACCAGTGCTTTGATTTCAAGCAACCTCTTCACTGAAAACATCATTTCAAGCAAAATCCTACAAGCCAGGGAAGCCCATCTCAGCTTTGTGGGGAAATGCTGCTGGATTAAGATAAAAACAAACAAACCTGGAAATCTTTTATTAGGGCCATGCACAGAAATAAGATATTTTTTCTGTGTTGAAATTTATTTTGTGTATTGAGGGAAGATCAGTTCCAGTTCTTCCTTTCCCTATCCTTCTTCTTATCTGCAACTTAAAATAAAACAATTCTGACAAGAAAATATTTTCTGGCAGAATATTTTTTTCTCTCCACTGGTAAAGTTCAGAAAGTGCTCCAGATCCATTATCTGGACTGATCAATGCAAAATTAATCCAGGAAGTTGGGGGAATTCTAATTCCAGAATCCAGCTGCTGTCTCTGTTCTGCATAAAAATAGACATCAAAACACTTTGTTTGGAAAAAAAAGAAAATAAATCAGCTAAAGAAGATAATGAACATTCCTGTAAGCAGTGTGAGAACCAACATAAATCCATGTTTTCTGTCCAAAGTAATCTATCTGTATTGATCTTCTAAGTTAATTTTCTCTTAGAAATTCTGTTTGGAAATGTTGTAAAGTACAACTTGGTTTCATGTTATTAGATCATGTTCAAGGTTTTTTGGGGTGAAAAGGGATATATTTTCCCCCATGTATAGGTAAATATAAATATATATCTAGGATAACTACCTGACCTTTGCCAGTCCGTCTGATCTATTGCAGCCAACTTCTAAAGGTGGTTCAAACTCTCAAGATTTAATTTAATTTAATTTAATTTAAAGTTCTTATAGGCCGCCCAATCCCGTAGGACTCGAGGCGGCGTACAACAGAGATAAGAACGATACAATAAAATAATTTTAAAACATTACATTACGTTTAAAAACCATTCATACATGGGGGAATCCTCTCTTCACCCCGCCTGCCAGAAGAGCCATGTTTTCACGGCTTTACAGAAGGCCAGTAGGGTGGGGATAGTCCGGATCTCTGGTGGGAGTTGGTTCCAGAGGGACAGGGCTCCCACAGAGAAGGCCCTCCCCCGCGGTCCCACCAACCAGCATTGTTTGGCCGATGGGACCCGGAGGAGGCCCACTCTGTGGGACCTCACTGGTCGTAGGGAGGTATGTGGTAGGATGCGGTCCCGAAGGTAACCTGGCCCTGAGCCATGTAGGGGTTTAAAGGTCAAAACCAACACCTTAAATTGCGACCGGAGACTAATAGGCAACCAATGCAGCTGGCGGAGAATGGGTGTTACATGGGTGTATCTCGGTACACCCACCACAGCTCGCGCAGCTGCATTCTATACCAATTGCAGTCTCCGGATGCTCTTTGAGGGTAGCCCCATGTAGAGCGCATTACAGTGGTCTAGCCGTGAGGTGACAAGGGCATGAGTGACTGTGAGCAAAGCCTCCCTCTCCAAGTAGGGTCACAATTGGTGCACAAGATGGACCTGTGCAAAGGTCCCCCTAGCCACAGCTGACAGATGTTGCTCCAATTTTAGCTGTGGGTCTAGGAGAATACCCAAATTGCGAACCCGTTCTGAGGGAGTCAATTTTTCTCCCCCAAGAAACAAGGAGGGGCAGTCGACATAATCCCTGTGGGGGCAATATCCATAGGCACTCAGTCTTGTCAGGGTTGAGTTTGAGTCTATTCGCTCCCATCCAGACCCTCACATCGTCCAGGCAGCGGCACATTACATCGACTGCTTCACTGAACTGACACGGGGTGGAGATGTACAACTGGGTATCATCAGCATACTGCTGATACCTCACCCCATGTCGTCGGATGATCTCACCCAGTGGTTTCATGTAAATGTTAAATAGGATGGGCGAGAGGACCAAGCCCTGCGGCACCCCGCAAGTCTGCCCTCCTGTCAACACTGACTGCATCCTGTTGGAGAGGTAGGAGGAGAACCACCGTAAAACGGTGTCTCCCACTCCCACCTCCCCAAGACGACGCAGAAGGATACCGTGGTCAAGATGCTTACTGGAGGAAAACAGAGTAGTGGAATAGATAGGGAAAATCTTTCAAAACTAGAAGCCTCCCCTTTTTTGAATGGTTGAAAACAAGCATTACTTCTTTAACCTAATATATTTCAGATTGCTTGAACAATAGTTCCTAGAATTCTGATAATATTAAAGCAGTCTTCCCGGAACTTGGTCTTGTAATAACCTGGCCTTCTTGGTTTCCTAGATAACATGGCCAAGAGTTTTTCTTTTCTCAAAGCATCTAGAGAGCATTAGTTTGGGAAGGCCTACTCTAGTTGGTTAGCTTTGACATGACTTGGAATTTAAGTAGGATTACGCCTGGTAAATATTTTGATGAGACATGAGCAGGGAATCCTAAGTCTGTAGACTAGATTGGGAAGTTATTGTATTCGGAATGAGAATAAGATATAGTATAGTATAGGAAAGTGGTTATGGTGTTGAAACAGGAGTGATTCAAATCAATGTTCAGCTGTGTGATATTGCTGTAGAGAAGCTGTATAAAACCCAGATGACTCAGTGAGATCCACCATGACTCAATCAGAAGAAAATTCAGATACACTGCTTGGTGACCACTATGGGAAGAAGATACAGGTATACAAGGAGGAGAGGGAGGCGGGGGAGGAGGGGGGAAGAGGAGAGGCTATGAAATCTAACTCCTAAATTACTTACATTCAAGATTTGCAATTTTAATATCGGGGTGGTTTGTTGTTGTTGTTGTTGTTGTTGTTGTTGTTGTTGTTGTTGTTAAAGTGGCGTGCTTATGCCTAACAAGGGCCATCTTTGCATTATCTAATGCTGTCTTATATAGCAATAGCACTTAGACTTATATACCGCTTCATAGTGCTTTACAGCCCTTTCTATGCGGTTTACAGAGTTCAGCATATTGCCCCCAACAATCTGGGTTCTCATTTTACCGACCTCAGAAGGATGGAAGGCTGAGTCAACCTTGAGCCTGGTGAGATTTGAACAGCTGAACTGCTGAACTAGCAGTCAGCTGGAGTAGCCTGCAGTAGCTGCATTTAACCACTGCGCCACCTCGGCTTTTATTAAGGTTTTATTAAGAAAGAATTACAGAATTAAAATGATTATATAAAATATAGTATAGCTACATAAGGTCATAAACATGTGCTCCATTAGATTAGTTGGGATTTTATCTTAATAACATTTTAAAATTTTAATTATTTTCTTTGAAAAAAAATTGAAGATTTGTCATTACTCAGCAAATGTATATTTTTATCTCATAGTTTTGTTTTGGAATTGACTGAGGAAAAGAAAACATATTGCTGTTAAAATATCCTGCAATCCATGAACCGTCTCCCCATAAAAGATTACCATACTTAATAAGTCTAAATGTATTTCCGTAATCTTTTCAAGAAATGTTGATTGCTTAGATGTTACCTTCTAACTAATTCTCTTAAATTTACATTAAAAAGTATAAAAACTAGCCAATTTACCCAGTTCAATTTGTAAATAGATACATTTAATGCCTCATTAGCAATTGCAAAACTCTCTTCCCTCTTTCTAAGCCATAAATATTTTATAATAGCAAAAAAGATTTTAAAGTAAACTCAGATGCACCACCCAGGCTTCTTTTTTATGGGGTTTTTAATGGTGCATTTTAGCTAATGCTGAAATACACTGGGATTCCTATAGAAGTACGTATGACATCCATATTAATATCAAATTCATTCATTGTGATTAATGTTGCTACTGTGAACAGCAAATGAATTAATTAAATCGGACAATTAAAATAAAGTGCTCTGTTTTTATTCAGCTATTTCTCCTATTTTAAGCTTTAATTATTTCTCTTGCAGGATTGAACTAGTTTTCTATCTCCTTCAGTGCCTGACACAAATTTAAGAGCAGGTTGGCCCACGGGGGACAATGTTTTTATTCTCTTGAAGTGTTAGGGAAGGAAAATAATTGGTAATTTGAGTTGTGCAAAACAAGAATGTTAATGCTGGAGGAAAAACAAAAACAACCAATACGCAATGACAATTGAGATAACCGTACCCTCCCAAAAAAGTTCACCAGAGAGTAGCTACTGAGCACTAATAACTATCAGTTAAGACAGACATAGAGATGTAAAAGCAGTTGGGTTTTTCATTCAAAGTAGATCTTTGGAATGATAGATGCCAGTATAATGAAGACTGGATAAGTCATGTGGTCCTTTGTACTAGTTTATTAGCAAAGAAGTAATATATGTGCAGATGTATTACTTCATAAGCAATAATACATCTGTGACATGGGAGTTAACATCTGGACAAAGAAAATGGATTTTCTGTACTTTATTTATAGCCAAAGGATTTATTTTTTAGCATTAGAAAGACAAAATATGGTTCCAACTATTCAGTTGCCTGTAGAATTGATTAATGCTGTATAGATTAGCTATGGAAGACTGTAACAAATTATGGCTTCCATTTATTGAAGTTTACGATTCAACATTATACATGTACATTTTATGAATTCATATCCTGTGTCTTTTTGTTTCTTTTTTTAGCTGTTATCTTCTTTTATAATTTGATTTTTTCCTTCCTTCCTTCCTTCCTTCCTTCCTTCCTTCCTTCCTTCCTTCCTTCCTTCCTTCCTTCCTTTCTTTCTTTCTTTCTTTCTTTCTCTTTTTTTCTTTCTTTCTCTATTTCTCTCTTTTTTAGTGAAACCAGCAAAATATATTGGTCAATTCTGTTGCTTTTTCCTGAAAGCTTCTCTGCTTCGGGAAAATAATTGATGTGAGATTTATTTCAAAATCTACATTACAATACTTAACAGTTGCATATTTTCTATGCAACAATTATTAATAACATAATGCTAAGAAATCATGGCACACATGCCCAATCTAAATATGGATTTTAAAATGGCAAATGGTTGTCATAAACCAAAATAAGTTTTAAAATATGGTTTGTAAAAGACACAACTTAGATATATTTGGGGATATATTTTAAATTTAGAATATAATACAATTTCTTCCATAATATTCCATTTTCAACATATAGAAGCTGAAAGCTTTTTTCTTTTTTCTAATTGGTGGCCATACTATAAAGCCCAACAGTTCTGGAAGATGATCTGTTACTGAATGTAACAAATTCTAAAGGTTTGAGTCTCTTTCAAAACAGTCATTTTTCCACCATTCCAAGTTCCTTGAATGTTTCCTTTATTTATGTTGATGCAACTTTTCTGTTGTAAATGAAAAATAAACTGCAGCTTTTGGAAATTCCACACTTTTTATTAAAATAAAAGCATAATTCAGGAGTGTCAAACACTGCTAATGTGTCAGACTCAAATTATAAGTTCAAGCGATGTTTCACTTGAATACAGTTTTATAAACAATTTTAGGTAATTCAAATTATTTTTGCAAGCATAAATGTAGCATCCATATGTTCTAAATATTGTAAAGATTAAGAGGTGAAATGGCTACCCATGATGAGTTCCAGTAACATCTTTATGAATGAAGAAATAATTCTATTTATGATAACTCTCACTAACTGATTAGAGCATTACATTTTAATCCAAACAAGATTGATAGTAAAACCATATTTAGACAGGATCTGTTCCAGGGGTGGGTTCCACTTACCTTTGCCACTGATTCGCATCGCGACGTTTTGCTCACTCCACTCGCGCACGCGCGCGTATTCCCTCATGCAATTTGGCTTCTGCACATGCTTAGTAGCTTGAATCGGCCCAAAACACAGCTGAGGAGCTGATCAGCTGTGCTTCGGGTGAAGGAATAAAGGTCAGTTTAAACCCGGGGGTGGGCAGGAGGGCCCTTTTACAAGCAGCAGAACAGGAAAAACCTTCAAAACAGTAAAAAAAAGTTGCAAAAAATTTCAAAAAAAGATGGCGGCACCCACGGACCGGCACCAGCCGATCCAGTTCAGTGACGTCACCAGCGGGTCACTACCGGTTCGGGCGACCTGGTCCAAACTGGGAGGAACCCACCCCTGATCTGTTCCAAACATATAAACCATATCCTATTGAAGGTTTCCTCTGCCTCTAGCAAAACAACCACAGTGAATCTAATTTACCTGAATGTATCAACAATAAACACTAAAAGTCTAATATTATCAAAGCTTTTATATAACTAGATTGTGAAACTATTACTATTTGAAGTCTCTGAACTAAGACCAGAGTCAAGAATTTAGCATCTACAGTATGCTTAGCATAGAAATTGAGCAGTGACTAACATGTTCTGCAGGATACCTTTACCCACCTTAGATATTAGAATTACAAACCTAATTGCTAAAGGAAAAGAGAAAAGTTTCGTACAAAAAAGTATAACAATAAACCTCTAAGTCAGAAGGTCAATAAATACCTTACTCCAATCTATAAGGCAGCCATCTGGATTTGGTACCTTACCTAGCTATATTGATTTAATAATGTACATTATTTCTTGCAGAGATAATGGTGCAGCTAAATAAATTATTTGATCCAGACTAATCTCTATCTTATTAAAAAGAAATTTTAAGCTTCTACATTTCAAACATTGAATCAACACTATAAAGTTGAGAATAATTAAAAAATGCTGATTATTCAAATTCAAGTTATTACTGTATATACATTTGAAAATCGTAAATTATACAGAAAGTACTATTTTGTTGATATTGTTTCAGTGTAAAAGTAATTAACCAGATTTTTCTGCTCTCTCCCAGTAATTTTGCTTCATACAATTAAATAGATTTTCTTTGTCCAGTGCATAAAGATGATTGAACTACATTTTATAGACATAAAAGCATTGACTTCCGGTTTGGCTCTGCAGACATCGCCGACGCTCCTCGCTGAGCGCCTCCTCCAATATCCTTTAAAAGCCGCCAGAACAGCTGTCTGGCGGCTTGACAATCTTCTCCCCGGGTGTAGGGGAGAGATGAGAGCCTGACAGGTGGGGTAGAGCCCCCCTAGTGCCCTAGGAGCCAACTAGGGGCGCGAAGGGTGAGGGCTCCCCAGGTAGCCTGTCTCCTGCTCCAGGACTTCGGATGCCTCCGCTTATGCGGAGCAAGATGCTGCAACCACCACTGCTTTTACAATGGGATTTATAACAACTTGAAGCACTAAAGAAAGCAGACAGAGAAAGGCAGGAGTCCAGAAGGGCAAGTATCTTAATCTTTAACTCCACTGCTGACTTTCACTTCAGGAAGTAACAAAGTAGTGCTAATAAGCAATAAAATGGTGATTGGAGATCATGGGCGTGGAAGTGAAAGTGATTAAGTTTCGTTTTGCCAGCAGCTCTTTTTATGGAAACTTTTGATCCTGAGAATTGGCTTTTTTCTTCTTGTTTCCTGATTTTCGATTAAAATAACAACTTATATCTTTTTAAAAACAAAAGACTAACTGGTTTTGTATTTGGAAAGAACTTTGTCAATTAGAGACTTGGCTTTCTCTTTGTATTCTTCTGGAAATATTGGATTTTGATGAGCATTGCTATTTTTTTTTAAATCTAATACCTCAAATGGCTTCTAAACCTGGAAAGACTGTTTCAAATAAAAGAACTGAATATTCCTCTGGTTATACTTCAAGAATGCAACTTACTTCTGAATTAACACCCCCACAGACTCTAACACCTGAAAATTTATACAATACTCTAAAAGTTATGAAAAATGAACTGCTTATGGAATTCAACTCAAAAATTAATGAAATTAATAAACAAATGCAGGTTGCTTTAGAGAAGATGGATCAACAAGTGAGGAAGGATGTGTTAGATGTTTGTAATGTATTAGCAGTAAATATGGAAGTTCTGAAGAATGATGTGGAAATAACTAAACAATCCTTGATAATCTCGGGGGAATACATAGACAAAACTCAAAGTGATATCGCAAATTTTGAAACAGAGGTGTTAATGACTCAATTCAGAAGCATGGAATTTGCTATAAGGGTGAGGGGCCTGAAAGAGGAAAAATATGAAGATTTGAAAGGAAGGATGGTGGAGGCTTTGGAGCAGGTGTCTGGAATGCTTAAAGAGGAACTGGCTATGCAAATTGATAAGATATACCGAGTCAACTCTTGTTTTGCAAAACAAAAACATCTGCCAAGGGACATTGTAATATATTTTACCACAAGGGCTCTACGGAATAGAATCATACAGGCGACTTTTAAGAATAAGCTTCAGGTAAATGGCCAGGAAGTAATGATATTGAAAGAAATTCCTCCTAAAATGCTTAAAGCCAGAGGAAAGAAGCATGAAAGTAACAGAAGAGGAGAAGGAAAAGCCCTCTATATTTGTTCAAACGGAAAGAGTTTTGAAGATTCAAGGTGATTTACAGAGCCAGACAGATGTTTATAATGTGGAAAAGGAGACAAAGGATCAAAGTCAGATGGGAGGCGAGCTGACAAACCTAAAACCATCAAGCTACAAAAGGCTGCAAGAACCAGATTTAAAATTTGATCGAGAGGAAGGAATAGTCAGAGTTTGGTGTTAGTGTTGGAATCTACAGGATGGATGGAGAGACTAATATGTTTTTTTTCTCTTCCCTTTTTTTATCAATATATTTTAAAATAATTAATGATTCAGAATTTTTGTGAAGTTAATAATTTGATATATTGTAATATTAGGTTATTAATATTGTGTTTGATTTTTATGATCAAGTTTAAGGTTTTTGAGGTGTAAGGGGTTAGAAATCTTAAAATACTGGAATTAACAATTTGATAGAATATTTTAAATACTTAGGTATTTTGAATAGGTATAAATACTTAATATTTATTCATTATTTATGCAATATTTACTCAAGTTTTATTTAATACTGAGATAATGTTGCGATGTTGCAACTGATTGAAATGGGGAGGAAAGACTCTTTTTTCTTTTTTCTTCTTTTTTCTCTTTTTTCTCTTTTCCTCTTTTTTCCTTTCTCTTTTTTCTTATTTTTATTAGATCATATATAGATTATATAAAGGAAAGATATTTAGTGGGGTAAATTATCAGCCTGAGATACTGAATGGTGTTTGATTAATAATATGCTTGATTTTTTTATTATGTTTAAAAAGTTTTGAATAATTAGGAGTTAAAGACTCAAAGAAATGTGGAAATTAAGAATTTCTTTTAACTTAATTTAAACTTATTTTATTGAATATTATGCCCTGTACTTTCTCTGGGAAGTCCGGGGGGTGGGGGGAGGGGAGACGGGGGAGGGTAAGGGGGCGGGTAGGGGTTTGGGAGGAAGGGGGGGGAGAAAAGAGAAAAATGTTTGTACTTTGTACTAATAAAACTTTTTGAATTAAAAATAAATAAATAAAAAAGCATTATATAATTCCAGTGAAAGTTGTTTGATACAATTTTTGAAACATTCCTTAACCCTAACTTTCCAATTTTTTATCTACCGATGTATATCTTTAAAATATCTAAATCTAAAATATATAGATTCTCGTGTCTAAAAAAACCTTGAAGCCCTTATTTTACTTGCTTTATAAAATGTGATACATTTTAATAATGTATTTAAGTACCCTTTTCATGTTTTTTTTTATTAACAGAATCAAAAACTACATTTAAACAAATATTGTAATTTCCTACCAGATTAGATGAAAATTGAAAAGTCAAAAAGTAATCCACCTAGAAAGGAGTTTAATGAAGAATAGGGAAAAAAAAGTTTAAACAGAATAATATAGATTCAGAAATAAGCATATAGTTATCAAATTAAATGCCAATAAATCATTTGTAGTATCATTTGTAACTTCCATGAATTAATAGCAATAGCAATAGCAGTTAAACTTATATACTACTTCATAGTGCTTTACAGCACTTTCTGAGCAGTTTATAGTGTCAGCATATTGCCTCCAGCAATCTGTATCCTCATTTTATCAACCTTGGAAGGATAGAAGGCTGAGTCAACCTTGAACTGGTCAGGATCAAACTCCTGGCAGTGGGCAGAATTGGCCTGCAAAGAAAAACCAGAAAGTCCTGTTGCCTCTTCAAAAAGCACCTTGGAACAACCATGACTTGGATGACTGAAAATCTCCATGGACGGTCAGAGAGAATGTAACTTCATAGTACCTCAGCCAATGGGGAACAAGGAGGGATGGGTGGCCAGTGTAGGGAAGATATAAAGCTGTTGAATTGATATGATGAACTTTGAAGAGAACCAAGCTTTGAAAGCTTCTCTTCCACTTATTGCAATAAATGAAACAAAAAGACCTTCACTGAGTCTTGGCTGGTTATTGGTCAGGCGATCTTACCTCTGGTCATGAAGGAAAGTAGCCAGGAACATATAAGAAAATAAATCATAAATGTATTTTTTACATTTTATGCAAAAATGTCTGTGAGTTTCCAATCAGCCATAAACATAGGTATTGTTTTTTCTCTGATCAAAGAAGATAATTTAGCATCCCTGCAAGTTCCACCATCTTCACCAAATATTTCTTCATTAAGGGTAGTATCAGACTTTTCCACTCTTTGAATATAAAGTAGCCTTGCTGCTGGTCATTTATAAATTGATTGCCTATCCAACAAAGATTTAGAAGTTTAAAAAATGCTGCTTGCTCCCTCAGCCACTCTGATCCATGTATCATGGAAAGCTAATTTAAATTTCATGTACCAAATTTATACTGCATGTGGAAGGAAGAATTGGTAACCCAAATGAAGTATCCCTAGGCAGGCAACCCACTGGAATTTTGCAGTTAGTTTAATGTTGTGATAACGGATAGTCCTCGTTTAGCAACTGCCTTAGTAGGAGCTGAAGTGGTGCAGTGGTTAAATGCAGCCATTGCAGGCTGACTGCTAGTTCAACAGTTCAGCTGTTCAAATCTCACTAGGCTCAAGGTTGACTCAGCCTTCCATCCTTCCGAGGTCGGTAAAATGAGGACCCAGATTGTTGGGGGCAATATGCTGAACTCTGTAAACCGCTTAGAGAGGGCTGTAAAGCACTATGAAGCGGTAT
Organism: Diadophis punctatus similis; assembly: GCA_023053685.1. Taxonomy (NCBI): domain Eukaryota; kingdom Metazoa; phylum Chordata; class Lepidosauria; order Squamata; family Dipsadidae; genus Diadophis; species Diadophis punctatus. The sequence goes on along the minus strand of JALIGW010000001.1, from coordinate 105,351,562 downwards.
ATAAGAAAAGTGCTATATAAGAAAAGTGCTATTGCTATTATTTAATAACCATTAATTTACACTGACAATAAAGAATAACTTTATGACCAACTCTTGCATGTATGACCTTTGGAGGTCTGTAAAGCAAAGGAAAGTTGAAGTAAAATCATGAGCAAGTCATAGTTTAATTTAGTGACCTCTTTACTTAATGACTGAATTGTCAATCTCAAGTGTGGTCACTAAATGAGAGCTATTTTAATTGTCATTAAATTATTATTATTATAGTGGCTATTGAAATTCTGGCTGTTTTTATAAATAAACAACAAATTGGTGGGGTAAAATTAATGTTGTTAAAAATACAATTTACCTTTTATTATCAATCTACATATATGTGGAATGAATATCAATTATAATATCAACCTTTGTGAGCTCTGCTGAAAAGTTTTTATGTACTGTACTTCCATTAAGGTCCTGGCAATTACAAAAGGTATTACATAATAGGTAATATATTTTATTCCTGGTTTTGGGCCTTGAATCATAGATTTTGATGTTGAGGTTCATGAATATTGATAGAAAAACTGCTGTAAAAATTCTAGCCAGGACGTCACCCATTCCCAACCATAATGTTCCTGTCAGGTATACTAATATTAAGTAATCTCTGCTTTTTGTAGAAGAAGGTCCAAATGGATTTGTGGGAAGTTCATCTAAGTTTATCCCTTAATGTTCATTTCTTTTGCTTGAAAAATCTGACAGATTTTCACTTCTCTGCTGGATTCAGACAGCAACAGGGAGCCTTGGCCACAAATGTGTCAAAGTCAAATGGACCATCAATTTGAAAGTATCAAAAGAGCCATTGAAAGCAAATAACATTTTCCCCGCTGAAAGTCCTAGTTATGACCAATGCTAATTTCAAGCTTCATGTTTATTAATGTGCATCTAAAATAGCAATATTTCTCACCAAGCGTCCTACACAAATAACTCAGGTGTAAATTAATGTGAGCGTGCTTTTTTGCATCCTATTAGATTTGTCTTTTTAATGTACATTCAGCCTTTAGGAGAGGATCAAATTCCACTTTTGCCATAACAGTTTCCCCTCCCACTTTGGATACATGGACTATCATTCCAATTTTTTAAAAAAAAAATATGCATCAAAGGCAAACTGGGAGAAGAAATGTCAATTCGTCTAGGTGAACTGGGCATTCAAGCAATGCCTATCACTCAGCCCAAATTATTAAGGCAGCAGGCAGCTATTGTGAAACTGTCAGCATGAGATTACATAGGCCAAGAACTGGTAAACAACATAGGGAGCAGCCATCAGGCAAGCAACACCTGGCAACCAGATTGCGAATGGAGCAGCAGGAGAGCAAGCCAGGAGCAGGTGGATCAGCTGCAGGACACCACACCAAACAGACCATAATTGAGTGGGCAACAATTAGGCCATATACTATAACAGGGAAGCATAATTGGAACAGTGGGGACTGTGAAGCCACAGAGAAGAGTTTTCAGTCCTTGGAGGGGGAGGGGAGGGGGATTTCCCATCCCAAAGCTCAGGAACCTTTGTCCTGTGCAATGCAAGACCTGGTGTCATTTTAACTTTAGGTAGCCAGTGAAGTACTTTTGTTATACTCAGCATGGATTTTCCTCTAATGAATTTTAAGGAAAATAGAAAACAAAGAAGAAGACCAGAAGCCCCTGAGATATCAGCATCAAAAAAAAAACAAAAAACCTCCTTCTCCCTTGTGTGTTTACTAAATAAAATCTGCTCTTGAACGATGATGGATTTGAGAGTCCCCATTTACAGCGGTATTCCATTAACTTAGCTCTGTGGGTGATTACAGAAATCTTTATTTAGATATAAGTCTCTGGAGTACCTAATGCATTTAACCCACAATACATAAGAAGATAATTGTTGCTCTGAATCACATCTTTAAATCTATAAAAGAGAATTATGGGTGAAACAAATACAAACAACAACAAAACAGAATGCAGGCCTGACTGGAAATGACATGAATCATAGGAGCTCATAAAGTGTATATTTAATTATCTAGATGTAGCCATATCAGATCTGGATCCAAGCTTGCAATGTGTTGTCATTGCATTCTGATGGTATATACAGGAATGATGGATCAAAGGCAGGGAAAAACGGAAATCAAATCCTGTATTATTATTATTATTATTTATTTATTAAATTTCTTTGTTGCCCGTTTCATTAATACTGCAACTCTGGATTTTACGGATAATATAAAGTAAAGGAAGCTGTTATAGCATAGATTTAGATTTAGATTTAGATTTATTAAATTTATATGCCGCCCAACTCCCGAAGAACGTTGGGCGGCATAAGAAGAGAAAGCATGGTTATTATTTCCAAGAGTATATTTAAACTGTCAGGAAGAATTTCATGCTAGGCTATTGGGCTGAAGAGTCAGGTTTTGTTAGTAGAAGTTATAAGTGAGATACAGAACTCAAGTGAGCATGGCAACCAAAAGCAAGTTCTTGCAGAAGGAATCCGATTGCTTAGAGCAGTGATGGCGAACCTTTTAGAGACCGAGTGCCCAAACTCTAACCCAAAACCACTTATCGCAAAGTGCCAACACGGCAATTTAGCCTGAATACTGAGGTTTTACTACCTAAAAGAATGATAAAAAAGGCAGAGTTCAGCTAATTGTTCTAAGAAAAATGTGATAAATGCACTTTTATACCCCTTCATTTTTTTCTGCTTTTGAAATATTACGTTTAGCAAAAATAAAAAATAAAAATGTTTGTAATATTATTTCTCTCTTTCCCTCCCTCTCTCTTTCCCCCCTCGCTTTCTCTCCCTATCTCTTTCCCTCCCTCTCTTTCCCTCCCTCCCTCTCTTTTCCTCCCCCTCTCTCTGTTTCTCTCTCTCTTTCCCTCTCTCTCTCTTTTCCTCCCTCCCTCTCTTTACCTCCCTCCCTCCCTTTCTCTGACTCTGTTTCTCTCTTTCTGTCTCTCTGTTTCTCTCTCTTTTCCCTCCCCATCTCTCTCTGTCTCTCTCTGTCTCTGTCTGTCTGTCTGTTTGTCTGTCTGTCTGTCTGTCTGTCTCTCTCTCTCTCTCCATCCATCCATCCATCCATCCATCCATCCATCCATCCATCCATCCATCCATGCTCTCCTGCCCAGCTTCACATGTTGTGTGAATCCAACCACTTGGGCTGTGGAAGGGGAGTGAAGGCTGGCAAAACCAAGCATTTGAGATTCATGCAAAATAAGGCAATTCCAACCTGGATCCTGTTGAGGAGACACCTCCTCCCTCTTCCTCACTCCCCCTGGGGGGGAGGGCGGCCGGCCTGAGCATAGCTCCCTCCTCAGAGGTGGCCAGCAAGCAAACAAATGTGGTGCTCCGGCTGGGAGGCGGTGGCACAGAGCCCCACCTCTGGTTGGCAAGAGTGGAGCAGGCAGGGCGCGCACTTTCCCCGCCATGGTGCTGGCCGGGAAGGACGTGGGAGCTGAATGTTTGGAGATGCACTCGGCGGAGTTTCCAAGTGGGCTTGGTGGGGCCGCTTAGTGGGGAGGGAGACCCCAGCCCATTTGTTTCACTTCAGTGTGTGGTGGGAATGCAGAAGGCAGAGGAAATCCATGCCTCTCAGCGTTCAACCTCAAAGACTCCTTTGGGGTGACTGGAAGGGCAGGGCGAGGGGCGGGGCTAGCCAGTGGTGGGATCACCCGACAGGGAGCCGCAGCGGAGGGACAAAAGAGCCTGCGACTTGCTGACTCCTGCCCTATGGCATACTCTGTGCTGGGGCGATGGCGCGCATGCCCATAGAGGGCGCTCTGTGTGCCACCTCTGGTACACGTGCCATAGGTTTACCACCAGAGGCTTAGAGTATTCCAGAATAAGGCTAGTACAGAAGATAAGACATTAAAGGATGGCTATTAAAAAGTCTGAGTATCTTAAAGTACAGAACTTCTTTCTAAAACCGTATTCAGTGGAGTGCTGATAGACGAAAAATATCTTAAGAATGTGGGAATGTTGGCACCTGGCGAGCCCGGGATGGGGGTTATTCCTCCATCCTGGTGCTACTTGACCTCTCAGCGGCTTTCGATACCATTGACCATGGTATCCTTCTGCGTCGTCTTGGGGAGATGGGAGTGGGAGGCACTGTCTTACGGTGGTTCTCCTCCTACCTCTCTGACAGGACGCAGTCGGTGTTGACAGGAGGACAGAGGTCGACCCCTAGGCCCCTGGTTTGCGGGGTGCCACAGGGCTCGGTCCTCTCGCCCATCCTGTTTAACATTTACATGAAACCGCTGGGCGAGATCATCCGACGACATGGGGTGAGGTATCAGCAGTATGCTGACGATACCCAGTTGTACATCTCCACCCCGTGTCAGTTCAGTGAAGCAGTTGATGTAATGTGCCGCTGCCTGGACGATGTGAGGGTCTGGATGGGAGTGAACAGACTCAGGCTCAACCCAGACAAGACTGAGTGGCTCTGGATATTGCCTCCCAAGGACTATGTCGACTGTCCCTCCTTGGTTCTCGGGGGAGAAAAATTGACTCCCTCAGAACAGGTTCGCAATTTGGGTGTCCTCCTAGACCCACAGCTAAAATTGGAGCAACATCTTTCAGCTGTGGCTTGGGGGACCTTTGCACAAATCTGTCTTGTGCACCAATTGCGACCTTACTTGGAGAGGGAGGCCTTGCTCACAGTCACTCATGCCCTTGTCACCTCACGGCTAGATTACTGTAACGCGCTCTACATGGGGCTACCCTCGAAGAGCATCCGGAGACTCCAGTTGGTACAGAATGCAGCTGCGCGAGCTGTAGTGGGTGTACCAAGATACACCCACGTAACACCTCTCCTTCGCCAGCTGCATTGGCTACCAATTAGTCTCCGGTTGCAATTTAAGGTGTTGGTCGTTACCTTTAAAGCCCTACATGGCTCAGGGCCAGGTTACCTGCGGGACCGCATCCTACCACATACCTCCCTAAGACCGGTAAGGTCCCACAGAGAGGGCCTCCTCCGGGTCCCGTCGGCCAAACAATGCCGACTGGCGGGGCCACAGGGGAGGGCCTTCTCTGTGGGAGCCCCGTCCCTCTGGAACCAACTTCCACCAGAGATCCGGACTATCCCCACCCTGCTGGCCTTCCGTAAAGCCTTAAAAACATGGCTCTTCCAGCAGATGGGGTGAATAGGACAATCAGATTCCCCCTGAATGTTGTGTTTATAATGTTCTTTTTTAATTATATTTTAATTTAAATTATGATTGTTTTTAAATGTACGTTCTTATTCATGCTGTACGCCGCCCTGAGTCCCACGGGATTGGGCGGCCTATAAGAGTGTTTAAATAAATAAATAAATAAATAAATAAATAAATGTGGATTTTTAAAAGGACTAAAACTAAACAATCAGCAAAACCATTATACTGTAATTAAGCTAAGAGTATAACAAAATCAATCCCATACTTTGAATTGTTGGAAAGTCTATAAAATGTAGTCCAAATGCACATCCCAGAAGGTTTCCTCCGAAACCTGAAATATGACCTCTTGAAGATATGGCACAAAGTAGGTCCTTCATTGATACTGTAATAGTGAATAGAATCATATAGTAGGATGCAATCTTTTCAATACCTTGTTCAAAAGTAATAAAAGCTTTATGGTAATTATTTAAATAGCGTCTGGGGAGTGTTGTCATCCAAGCCACAATACTCTGAAGGATTTTGGAGAAGGATGGAGGCTATATTGGAAAGAAGGATGGGAAAGGTTCGCTGTAAAAGCTTCAGCCTCTATTTTTATTTTTGTGATGAATGCTTTTAGTGAACCTGTGAGTTTTCAAGGATATGGAAGACAAATTTCAGACATTCAATTAATTCAGAAATGGCATAGGTCCAAAATCCATATAATGGCTGTAGGTATGTTCTTTGAAAGCTATTTTTAAAGCTAAGGACTCAAATGGAATCTACACCACAACTGATGAGGAGCAAACAGCTGTTGTTTTGATTGCTATTAAACAATGAATCCTGGGAGGTAGGAGATGAAATGGGAGGCGACAATGTACATCTAGTAATTGTTCTTCATTGAAAAATACAGATCTCACAGAGTCGACTGTGAGATCTGAAGTCAGAATGTTCATTCGAACTTTCCCCTTCCCTACAACTTTCCTCTTACTCCACCTTACATCAATAAGTTTTTAGGAAGGGGTGCCCCCACTAAAATCATTTATGAGGTGCATTTACTGTTGTGAGCCGCCCAGAGTCTCTGTGGAGTGGGCGGCATACAAATGTAACCAATAAATAGATAGATAGATAGATAGATAGATAGATAGATAGATAGATAGATAGATAGATAGATAGATAGATAGATAGATAGATAGATAGATAGATAGATAGATAGATAGATAGATAGATAGATAGATAGATAGATAAATAAATAAATAAACCTGTGATGGAAAAAAATGTCCACTTAAATAAGGAAACAAAGCATTTTGAGGCAGATGCAACAAGTTTTTTTTTATTGGCATCCGCAACTACAGTGATCACTGGGCTTATAGATACCAATAGCATGTACCATAAACAGAGACAATTATTGTGCCCATATGTTGACTTCTTTCACACCAAAGAAAGACAACACTCCAGCTATAACCCTAATTATGAACTTTAACTGCAGAAAAAACAATTGCTGCCAACCTGCTTTCCATTTATTTATTTATTTATTTATTTGGTATTCTTATATGCCGCCCAACTCCCGAAGGACTCAGGGCGGCGTCTTGAGGACCTGTACACTGCACGAGTCAAAAAGAAGGCCGTGAAAATATTTACTGACCCCTCGCATCCTGGACATAAATTGCTTCAACTCCTACCCTCAAAACGATGCTATAGAGCACTGCACACCAAGACAACTAGACACAATAACAGTTTTTCCCGAATGCCATCACTCTGCTAAACAAATAATTCCCTCACCACTGTCAAACTATTCACTAAGGCTGCATTACTATTACTATTAGTCTTCTCATCGTTCCTATCAGCCATCTCCTCCCACTTATGACTGTACGACTGTAACTTGTTGCCTGTATCCTTACGATTTATATTAATATTGATTGTTTCCTGATTGCTTACTTGAACCCTATGACAACCATTCTTGACAAATGTATCTTTTCTTTTATGTACACTGAGAGCATATGCACCAAAGACAAATTCCTTGTGTGTCCAATCACACTTGGCCAATAAAGAATTCTATTCTATTCTATTCTATTCTAACCAGTACTCTTTTCAGTAATTTGTTCTGGGGCCTTTATTACTCTCTTAACTACATGCAAGCACTTCCTACACTATCAGATAGAAATTTTTTAAAAAAGTATTCTGGCAGTCAGATATGTTTTAGGACAATCACATGGTTAATAATGATGCCAGCTATAACTTTCTCATTTCTTTGCAATAATTTTTGGTGGACTTTTCAATTGTTTCAGATAGTGGGTTGCCTTGAGACAACATACTAGATATGCACAAATTGAAACCCCGAGATCTACAGTATGCGGTAGTCCAAATCTTTTTGCATAGCCTCCAGAGTTCCTATAAAAATTGCCATTACATTTTAAGATTTCATGTGGTAGAAAAGACATGTGATTAAATACATTAGGAATAATGGCATTTCCCCCCAAATTAATTTAATTTCAATGGTGTTCAAATTAAATTAGGAGTCACTTTTGACCAGGCCTTCCTTACTTTTCCGAATATGACTTTCAGCACTCTCTTCAAGTACAACTTATGCCCACCCCAATTGGGCAATTCCACAAACCTCAAAACTATCTTTTTTTATGTGACAAAAAATGACATTCTTTAAAATCTGATTGGTGCCAAGATCTTGGCAGACTTTCAAAAGGAAGCAAGGCTCTCAAAGAGCTTTTTCTGACAGGATTCATTGAAAGATTGTAGAATAGAGTTAAAGAAATCTCAGCAACTGATCTGCTTTCACTTTAGAAGCCAATTTATCTCACAGTTATTAAGGCAGAGATCTTTTCAATCGTTTAATAATGGCATTTGTGGCTCATCTAAACAGCGAGGAATAACTAGGCAAGGAGGATGTGACTCTTTTTCTTATTTTGTACAACTGGAGGGTAATTGTACTATTTTTTATTTAATTGTACAAAAAATAAGCATAAATAAAATCTGGGGGGTTTTTTGTCCTGAATTTATCCACCACTTCTGGAAGACTACTTCCTGGCATGTCGAGGTGGCGCAGCAGTTAGAGTGCAGTACTGCAGGCCACTTAGCTGACTGTGAATAGCAGTTCAGCTGTTCAAATCTCACCGGCTCAAGGTTGACTCAGCCTTCCATCCTTCCGAGGTAGGTAAAATGAGGACCCAGATTGTTGGGGGCAATATAAATATACATTGCTTAATGGTGTAAACCGCTTAGAGAATGCTTGCACTATGAGGCGTTATATAAATCTCATAAATAAATAAATAAATAAATAAATAAATAAATAAATAAATAAATAAATAAATAAATAAATAAATAAATAAATAAATAAATAAATAAATAAATAAATAAATAAATAAATAAATGTCATTGAAGAGCCAAATGTGACTCATAGACAGCCAAAATCTGTGCATGTCCAAGTTAAAAATACACCTTAACAAAATAATAATATTTTCATCTAAAATAAAATCAATAAAAGTGTGCCTTTTATTTATTATAACATCAAGTAAAGGATAATTTTCCTTTCCATTTTTTGTTGTTGTTTAATCAACTCTCTCTTCATTGCTGTTTGTTTAAAACCTGCTGCGTTAAATGCATACATACATGCGACATATTGTCTAGTTTGCCTTAAAGTGGAGGAGTGCCTTCCCGGCTAAAAGTTGCTCGTCTTTCCCAAACCATGCAATTATAAGCATACTTTATGGGGGGGTGGGATAAAAACAAGCTTATAGTTATTTTCACCAAGAACAAGAACTAACAACTAACTAACAAGAAAGCAAAGAGCATTATACAATTTTTCTTTTGATCCAAACAGATCAGAACAGTGTGGGTGGGGAACATGTAGGTTTAAATTATTCTTTTCAAATACTTCATTCTCAAGAATAGATCTTTTGTAGACAGTTTCAAGAAAACTGCATAAAACAGAGTAAGACTGGATGTACTTCCGTGTATGTGCAAACACATATATAAACACCCTTGAAGAGCGTGAATGCAAATGCCAAATCCTTCTGAGTACTTCACGTTAGCACATAAAGCCATCCTAACTGTAACAGCCAAGACAAGTAATACGGTGTTTTTTTCCCCAAGAACAAAAGAAAGAACATTTAGAGACGCAAAGCATTATCTTGTGGTTTTTCAGGTATCAAAGTGATAGTTTTTCCTATCGCTGAATATTCATGATGCATCATAAAACTAATGATAAACATAAAAACTGATGTGAACGTTTGACTAATCTGTTCTTATTTGTTTGGAAGAGTTGGAGTAATTGCCTGGTTTGTAAATTAAACATCTGCTATGGGAATAAACAAAAACATAACTGAGCGTATTCAAATAAATTGAATTCACAGTGGTTTCATAAATTTTATTTTATGGGATCATCAGTTTTATTACACCTGAGCATTGTGTAGCCATGAAAGATAGCTTGTCATTTTTTAAGATGTTCTATTTGTAAAAATAAATATTGCTGAGTTCCAATAAAAAAAAGTTTAACTAAGAACTATTTAAGTGGGTAAGTATAAAAGCAACTCAAGGAGATCAATGTGGTTTAAGTATTTTTTTAAGTCATAAAATTATAGAAGATTGCCGTATTCAAAAAATAGTGTTCTCATGAAAAGAGATGGGTCAATTTTTAATACATGGAAGTATTGTTATGTTCTTTAAACATTTATAGCTTGAGTGCTTCCAAACATACAATATCAAAACAAATACACATACAAATAGATACTGACACAGACACCAAGGAATTCAAACATTTTTATGTTTGTGAAAGCCTCCCCCCCCCCCATGGTACTAATTTTTCTCTGGCTTTTGTTATATCTAGTCAGCATCTTGTCCAAACTCTACCTGTCATAGAAGCAAGCCCAAGACTCAGAATAAGCTGGCTTTTCTGACAAATCTTTATCCTGGATGTAATTCTCTCATCAACAGGCATGTCCTTAGAGAAAAGTACAAATAAGACCATATGAAACATCCCAATAAATTAAGTAAAAATCATTCGGTTGATTTTTTTCCAAAGCCAGTCGAAGAATGAGTCCTCCATTCTGAGCTGCATTTAATTTGATGTCATGGATGTTGCAAGAGGGTTAGAAGGCACAAAGAACACAAAATGTGTGACAATGACGGTATGATTTAACACTTTCATGACATATCGGCATGCAAGTTCCTAATAGTGGCATTTGGCTCATGACATCACCATTCCTATGTTGACTTCTTCTCTTTTTTTGCATCATTGCAGCTTGCGGCAGATGCTCTTCACTTTCTACAGCTAGCTTCTGTGGAGACATAGAATGGTTTGAAAGTGCATTTTATATGCCTAAAGCAAATCAAAAGGTGTCAATGGTCTCCTTTTCCATGATGATAGGGGAAGGCTGGAAAATCATCTGTAATTATCAGAAGCAAGAATAATGTACTTGCCTGTCCCTAATCTTATGAAATTCTACAACCACTCTGTTGATGGAAACTTCATTAGATCCTAAAAGATTGGGCAAAAAAATCAGTTTTCATAATACAGATAACTGGGAACTTTGTCAGAACAAGCAGACCTTTTTAAAGTGCTGAAATCAAATGAAAGTTTGAGAGTTTTGTGCTGAGCATTTCCTGTAAATATACTGTACATTCAACTATGCATGCAAAGATCCCACCAGAATCTTTCTATACCCACACTACAATTATTAGGAAAGGATTGCAGAAATCCAGATGATCATTAGAAGTCCATAAGAATGGCTCTTATAAAGCTTTGAGACCCTGTTTTAGGAATAATAATGAACGGCTAGTGCTGCTTCGGCCTGTTTTTGAAGCACTTAGAGCAGTGTTTCTCAACCTTGGCAGTTTGAAGATGTGTGGACTTCAACTCCCAGAATTCCCCAGCCAGCGTTCCCCAGCCAGCGTCTGGGAGTTGAAGTCCACACATTCTGGGAGTTGAAGTCCACACATCTTCAAACTGCCAAGGTTGAGAAACACTGACTTAGAATGTTCCTTTGAGGAGGAGAAAGTCAATTCATTTTCCATAACTTTTTTTAATGCAAATGTTATTTAAAAATAGGACTTGCCAATTTTTATTTATGGCTGTTCCTGCAAGTTTTCACAGAATTTCTATCAAATATATTTGTTGTTGTTGTTAGTTGCGAAGTCATGTCCGACCCATCGCGACCCCGTGGACAATGTTCCTTCCAGGCCTGAGTGTCCTTTCGGCTTTGACCCAGTCACTTCATTCTTTCTGGCACTATTAGTACTAGCCCTCTGTTCTTCCCCAGTAGCATGAAGGGCTCATCTTCCAGCATCATATCTTTTTGTCTTTTGGTACTGTCCATGGGGTTTTCATGGCAAAGATACTGGAGTGGGTTGCCATTTCCTTCTCCAGTGGATCACATTTTGACAGAGCTCTCTGCTATGACCTGTCCATCTTGGGTGGCCCTGCATGGATAGCTCATAGTTTCATTGAGCTACACAAGCCCCTTCTCGACAACAAGGCAGTAATCCATGAAGGGGAATGTATTTGTATATCACATAATATTATAAAATATTATAAAAATATAACAGGCACACCCCTTCAATTGCCTGAGTCTAATTGTTTATATTATTGATACCTGTACAATTGGTTTCTGGCCATAGTCATGGAAGAAATCTCTAACTTTTTTTCTTTTTTTGTTCCCTACTGAAAATTCTATACTGACTCTTTCAACAGTTTAAACTCAGTGTTATTTGTAATGCTCATATCTTCAAACCTGTTTCCCAAATGTCATCAAAGGACTCTTAGCTTCAAGTCCGTTGAATTCTTTAGATTCCATAATTTTAAGGGATATATTTTCTTCTCTTTTTTCCTTTGCAAAATCTGACAGACAAGAAGCTCATGTTATGCTTATTACAGACGTACAGATCTAAAACAGAATGTTTGCAAGTTTAAGTCTCACAAACTGAAGAAGTCAAATGCAGATATAGTACCTACCATATCATAACATTAGTCCGTTGAATGAAAAACCTACAAATCCCAAACCTGCAATTGTTTTTCTTTCTCTTGGTAGCATTTAAGTTTGTAAACTATGTTGTCAAATAGCTACATTTCCCAATTCACAGTGTCAGCTGTCTCTGGTTGGAGGGCTGATCCACAAAACAACATTAGACTTTTTCTTTCCTCATTTGGACAGTGTGATTTAACAGACTGATCACATTGTAAAACAGTTACCATAACAAGCTCAGTAATTTCAGCCAATTTTTGTTTATTTACATTTGATTCAAGCACAGCAGGATCCAGTTGGAATTAGCCTATGCTTATGTGTGTGCACATGCTACAATGAAGCAGAAGAATACTAACTGCAGTGAAGCTGAATTTGGAGGGAGAAGTGATAAACAGGATAGAAATTATGAATTGGGCATATATCTGTTGGCATATGTTTGGTAACTTATGGCCTTTCTGGCCTGGTACCCTTGTTGATGTCAATCTTCAAATGGCATTTTTGCTGTTGTAATTATTATCACTTTTCAGCTTGCCAACGAACTATGAGGAGAGGGAAGGGAGAAATAGAACTAAGGTCCAGACATCAAGATGCCAGCCATGGGAACCAAGGACGTTTCAGCAAGTGGTTACCAGAGCCAAGAAAGACTTTCTCATAACAATACCAGAAGTCTCCATTGGACAATGGAGACCTGGTCTAATAGTGGGAGAGGGAAGATCTGAACTTTAACTATGTGGGTTTGCGTGGGAAATGGTTAGAACTGGTTTTGCCCTCACTGCAGGCTACTTTAGCTGACTGTGATCAGCAGTTCAGCTGTTCAAATCTCACCGGCTCAGGGTTGACTCAGCCTTCCATCCTTCCAAGGTAGGTAAAATGAGGACCCAGATTGTTGGGGGCAATATAAATATACATTGCTTACTGGTGTAAACCGCTTAGAGAGTGCTTGCACTATGAGGCGGTATATAAGTCTCATTAATAAATAAATAAATAAAATATGTTATTTTATTTATTGATGTATTCAATAAGGTTTTGCATTAAGAGATTGGATTGTCTCGGCTGTGCTTGCTTTGGTTGGGTTTGTCAGTCAGAATGTTGATAGTTGAGATTATAGTATAACTCCCATCCTGTTTTTCTACTGGAAACCCGTCTGGAGGAAAGCATGTAGAAGATTTTTTCTTTCTTAAAGACATAGCTCAAAAAATGCTGCACTGATTTATCCAACAGTCTTTGGCAAGGGTGATTTGTGAATCTGATTTATTTATATGGTATTTTGATTTCTTTTTTTCCTTTCTTCGCTGATAGGGTGGTTTACTGTTTCATTATGATTATTGGAACTTTTTGTTTTTTTGTTTGATTGATTGATTTTGTGATGCGTCCTAACTCTGAATTGTCACATTAGGATTATGATTAGGTCACCTATATAGCAAATAGATTATTAAGTAAAAATAAAGAAATATGATGGATGTCAAGAACAGAAGTTATTAATTTTTATAGATACTAATTTTACTCTGGAAGACACATTGGCTTTTGTAGATTTTTTTTGGGGGGGGGGATGCTGACAGTTTGGTGCCTGACAGGAAGACAATATAAATATTATATGCTTTTATGATTGCAGAAAACATGATAGATATCTAGTAAGTTATCCATTCTTTATCATACAGTGATCTGGAGAACTAACATCTGTATTTCAAAACATTAATTTTACCATCAGAAGGGAGAACAATTTGGAGATTTAGGATTGTATATATATATTTTTAATATGCTTCATGTCTAATTTTTCCCACTGTCCAATTGACATACAGACTACCATATTTTTTGCACTATAAGACGCTCTGGACTATAAGATGCACATTAGCTTTAGAGGAGGAAAACAAGAAAAAAAATCTGCCTCTGCCTCCCAGCATCCATCCAGTATTCATCTGGCTAGCGTCTTTGCAGCAAACAGCAAACAGCCTGCCTCCTCCGTGTCTGCTGCCTCTGGAGCATGGGAATGCTGTAGCCTTCGCTGCTGAGCAGCTGATTGGTGGTTGGATCAGCCTCCCAGAATACCACTGATCAGCTGTTCTAGCCACTGCTTATCGCTGCCTATTGCCGCCTGTCATTGCCGCTGCCATCCATTCACCACCACCCATTTGCTGCCGCCACCCATTTGCCACTGATCGCCACCACCCATTCACCACTGTCAATTGGCAGTGATAGGTGGCAGCAAATGGGTGGCAGTGATCAGTGGCAGCGGCGATCGGTGGCGGCGAGTGGGTGACGGCAGCGACAGCGAACAGGCAGCGATAGGCAGTGGTGATGATTCCAGCCACCTAGAACAGCTGATCAGCGGTATTCTGGGAGGCTGATCCAACCACCAATCAACTGCTCAGTAGTGAAGGCTCTAGCATTCCCTGACAGAACGGATTGGAACACCAACCCCTCTCCCCCCACTGCAATATTAGTTCTATAAGACACAAAGACATTTCCACCCACTTTTTGGGGGGAGTGCATCTTATAGTGCTAAAAATATGGTAAATTAATTTAATAAATGTATGGTTTTGTATTTTCCTTTTATATTTTTGTATAAAACAATTTGGAGATGAGGTCTGATTTTATGCAAAGCTCATTTCACTGTAACTATTTTGGAATTCTGTTTGGGAGGCAAGATGACAACAAAGTAAAATAAATAAATAAAAGTTAATAATTACAATCTAACTCCAAACCTCTTTCAGGTTTCATTTTAACAAATACACCAAATTATATTCATTTTCCATTGCTTCAGAACTGATGACAACTTGTGTATAAACACACACATCTCAAAATTAACGGGGAAGATATATTTCAATGGTATTGACTTCCTTATCTGTTTGTATATTACTTCTCTTTGGAATTGTATGTTAAAAACAATCAATTACATGATTGCCTCAACAGATACATTTCTAATTATGTTTCTGTTCTGCAGTTTAACACATGAATTTAAAGGGGGGAAAGGACAAATAAAGCTTCTTCTGTCTTGCTAACTTGCTATTTAACAGTACCCAGAGCCTTGTGAAAGAGGGATATAGTTGCTGTGGTACAAATGAGAAGGTAGAGGAAGAAAAATTGCTATACTTATAAGTAACTGTTAATCTGATGCAGTCTGGAAGTTATATCTAAGATAGAGAATTAAGACTGTAAGTTGCCCTGTACAATAAGGCTTCCGTATGTGATGTAAGGGTCCCTTTTCAACTTTAATATATAAAACAAGATACAGCAGTTGCATTATTATTTTTTACCTGGTTCCTAATTTTGCAGCATTGGAGATTTAAAACTTTGAGTTTAAATACACATCTTTAACCTGGAATCAGTGAGGTGTAGAAATTAAGGTGTTGGGCAGAAGCTCATTGGCAGGAGTCTGGCAGCACCTATTCATATTAACACATTTTATTAAAAAAACATTCGTTTTCATGACCTGTAGTACTCTTTATTAGTTTCATGGGCTGGTTAAACTGATGTAGGATTTAAATTGGGAGTGGGGGAAAGGAGGGGAACACAGGATGGCTATTCATGTTACATGAGACATAAATTCTCAACAATTATCAATTGTAGTGTGATAAAATTCATTGTATTTGTTAAAACCTCCTGAAACAACCTAAAATCCACTGATCTAAGTGAGTGTCACAGCCTCTTACGCAATATTACTGGTCCAGTTTCTTTGTTCCAAAACAGCTACCTTGAAATCTGTAATCAAGTACTTGGGAGGTAATGTTACTTTGGCTTTGAGTCTGATGTCAAACTTTCATTAAATCTTTTGCGCAAAACTTGTCCTACAGAGGAGCATATATGAGGGTATGTATCACATTTGAGGAAGAGTGCAGAAGTTGTCTCTAATGTTCTGTATGACTTTGGTGGAACATGTGATAGTATTGTTGCTGCAAATGTAGGGACCAAGTAAACATCTACATATTGTTAGAGACACAGTCCTATATGCAGTTAGGACATTCTTTCATCAGATTGTAGTTTTTTCTGATAGGTTGCTATGGGATCTGAGGATAAGAATTTGTAGAATGTAGTGTAGGACACTTGCTTACTGCTTTTTTTTTTAACACAAGTCACCTTATTCTTTGTCAGCTTGATTATGATCTTGTTGGTTTTGAGATCTTGGATGGTACAAGTGGTTGGTTCACTTACTCTCAGTGCAAACTATCTCAAATAGATTTGTTTGTGGGAAAGAACAGAAGAAGGAAGTGCTATGTATATCAACTTAAATTCCTGAATTAAAAGCACAATACATATTTAACAAGAAAATAAATGAATAGTAGTAAAAGACAGTAAAACTGTTTCATCAACTTATACTTGTTTACCGACACTTAGAGCAGAAAAGACCTTTAAATATACACCAGTTTACAGGAAAAAGCTCTTAAATCATTGCTAGTATTTTAAGAGCTCTACAGGAGGAAGAAAGTTTTAGATGAACCACACACATTTGCATTCTCATGAATTGTAGCCTTAGGGCAATCAAAAGGTATAGCTTTATCACATCATGACAACACATTATGAAAAAAATTATTAATGTATGATATCTGTGCTATTTATGACAATTTGTTAAAAAAAGGCTCTGAGCAATAGTGTAATTATTCTATCAAATTAGCAAGCTATCAGATAATTTGTGTTTTAAATTACATACTACACATCTTTATTTTATGAATAAGTAAGGTATGTGATAGTGTTGCTCAATTTGAAGGAGTTTTTACCTTTTTAACTGGGAAATTAGAGATAATAGCTGATATAGTCAGTTACCTGAGTAAGCTTGTACGAATAGGTTAGATTTTGAAGTTCCTTATGCTGTAGTAATGATTCAGGAGAACTTTCATCATGTGCCGAGGTGTGTGTATAGACTTTTTAGAATGCCTTGTTTCTAGCTAGAAATCTTGTTTTTGCACAATACAAGAGTGGTGTTTGGGAACACCTTATGAAGAATGCAGATAAAATCAGAGTAAAGAAATTGAGAGAAAAGCATGAAAATTTTGGAGCTTTCAGTCAAAGCTGGCATTTTTGAAAATATGCTAGTGGGATGCTAACTATATACCATTTAAAACACAAATTTATATTATGGAAATAGGCAAGAGTGAACATCCAGGTGGTCCTCGACTTAGGACTGTAATGGAGCCCATTGCGGTTGCATGTCACGATGGCCATTAAATGAGGCATCTCACTTAATGATCCCTATCCCTGCTCTCCCAAATGAAGCAATTGTTAAATGAATGTATAGGTCATTAAGTGGAGTTTAGGGTGCCTCAGTGGTGAGGGAGGCTCTTGAAGGTCTAGCTCAGGCCCAGGTCTGCTTGCCTGGGCCTTCCAAGGCCTCCCCCACCCATGAGGCATTCAACGGTCTGCTCCCTGTACCTTGGGATTCCCCATGCTTTTGCCTGCTCCCAACCTGGCTATTTGGCCAGGCAAGAGAGCCTAAATCCGGGCAGCAAAAGCAACCAGCCTCTAGAGAGGCTGAGGACTACCTCTCATTCCAAGAGACTTGCAGGACTCGGCCTGGTTCTCACCAGTTCCAAGATCCAGCAGTACCCAACTTATCTTTTTTGCTTTTTACAGAGAAGCCCAGCTGATACATTGCAAGGCCAGGATTGGTCGGGGAGATAGATGGGGGTGGGCACTACAGCTTCTCTGTGGTCAGTCATAAGAGTGAACAATGGTGAGGGCACTTGGAAACTGGGTCATGTCGGCCAAATGTGGTTTCTCGGAAAGTACCTTGGTATGCTGGACCCCAATTATGCTACTGAGACAAGGAAGATCATTTAATTTACGATTTAAAAAAACATTTCAAATAAAAGAACTCTCTTTTTAATATTATAAGAGAGAGCAAATGATTAGTTATACATTTGAATTCGAACAAATTAAAATACTTGAAAATCCAGTGCAACAGTACTACAAAACCCACATTGCAAGTATTACAAAGTCCATCCTATGTGGCCCTCAGTCATAAGTACCTTTGGTGGGGGTCTATTGTACCTTCAAATGGTAGCTAAGCAACCGATCGTAAGTCATGTATGGCTTCTAGAAATGATTGAAACTGTACTATAGGAAACTGTCCTGTTTCAACAAAGGGCAGTTAACATTAATTACCATATAAGGTTGTAGGGCTATTTATTTACTATATTTGTATATTGTATCCTGGACATAAATTGCTTCAACTCCTACCCTCAAAACGACACTATAGAGCACTGCACACCAAGACAACTAGACACAAGAACAGCTTTTTCCCGAACGCCATCACTCTGCTAAACAAATAATTCCATCACCACTGTCAAACTATTCACTAAGGCTCCATTACTATTATTGTTAGTCTTCTCATCATTCCTATCACCCATCTCCTCCCACTTATGACTGTACGGCTGTAACTTGTTGCTTGTATCCTTACAATTTATATTAATATTGATTGTTTCCTGATTGCTTATTTGTACCCTATGACAATCATTAAGTGTTGTACCTCATGATTTTTGACAAATGTATCTTTTCTTTTATGTACACTGAGAGCATATGCACCAATGACAAATTCCTTGTGTGTCCAATCACACTTGGCCAATAAAGAATTCTATTCTATTCTATTCTATTCTATTCTATTCTATTCTATTCTATTCTATTCTATTCTATTCTATTCTATTCTATTCTATTCTATTGTGATAATAAAAACTGACTCCAGATGATGCTAAACTGCAGTTAATTGAAAATAGAAGTAAATGCTTCAAATTTCTGCTTCCTAACAATACTTCAAATAAAGAGTGGAAAATAACAAAATGAACTAAAGATGCATTCCTATTTCTATAACCCAGCTTAGTATTTCATTCAAATGAGTTCATAGTTATTGATCTACATCAATAAATATGATCAACAGTGGCTGTGTGATGACAGATAATACAGCTGTCACTTGTATCCATACATATATAAAAAAAACACATGAACAATAACTGATACTAATAATAGCATATATCTTGAATGCTGATATAATAGCTTTTGAAAACTTGGGACCAGATTCAGGAAGGTACAGATAAAGTATAACACTAGATATATAATTTTTTCCACCACTTAAGTCATGAAGAAAATTATTTTAGTAATGTGTCTGGAAACGTGCCAAATCTGTGGAGTCACATTTCCTACTAATTATAATCTGTGAATCTCATTTGCAAAATGTTCATCTGACAGTACTTGTTATGTACAGTTTCTAAATGGCTTTGTACACTAATCGTGATAAATTTGTTATTTCAAATTAAGCACAATTCTTCCGTTCACACAGTGGGCATAACAGTTTGGATACAATCGAACTACATGTAAGTGTAAGTAACCTGAATTTTGCAAAGTCTGAGGACAGTGATCCAATTCAGTTTAATTAATTAACCTCTCAAAAATTGCAGCACTGATCAGCGGATTGAGAGGGAGAACAACTAATGTCTGCTACAAATTATGTCAACATTCTGTTATGTTTTATTCATACACAACTTCACATAATGTAATTAGAGATTAAAAGCTTCTAATTCTACCATTATTTATACCCTTCATGTTATACTTTTCCCTGATTAATGTAACAAAAGAAGCTACTATTCCACTTTCTCATTTAAATTACTTAAAGACACAATTCTCCTCCAACAAATAGTATGGTTCTGAAGAACCTTGTTTCAGGTCAATGGAGCACAGGTGAAAGAAATTCAGGCAAAGCACAGGAAAAGGTTAAATTGTCCCCAGAAGAGCAAAGCAGCCATCTAGAAGCAGTGACTAGTGGAAAGGAAAAATAGAGTGAATACTCATAATTGCTTCCACCTTAGAATTGTGAATTGAAACTTTATGTGGAAAATATTCTGTATTCATTCTAAATCACTTATAACCACAGCTCTGTTGAAAACTTTATCATTAACAGAAATAAATGAATAATTTCTAAAGCAATAATAGGCCATTAGCGAAGTAGACATAGACCAGAAAGTGTGAAGTGTGTCATGGCTGAGAACAAAAGGACCAAGGAAAGTGGTAGAAGTCTAATGAGTCCATGAATCACAGGAAACAGAGAGAGAAGAACTTTTGGTGAAACAGTTGTGAGAAGGACTAACCATCCCTACATTCCATTGTTGTTCCTATGACAAAGCAAACTGGTCTTACCAACGACTTCATTCATTCTAACTTTCCATAGTCAGTTGGGGAAGAAGAACAAATAAAAATAAAACAATTTATCTTTGGATCATCTATTTAGTATAGAATATAAGGGAAAACAATTCTGCTTGTTATTTAAGTTGACATAATTACAGAGACTCTTTTTTCAACCCCAAAATGATGTTTTTTTATACATGAAGTACAATTAAATTAACAAGGTAAATGTTTCCCTACCCAGTCTGACTCTAGGAGGCAGTGCTCATCTCGTTTTCTAGCCGAGGGAGCCAGCATTGTCCGAAGATGCTTCTGTCATGTGGCTGACATGACTATATGCCGAGGTACGCAGAATACTGTTACCTATCCACTAAATAAGTGGTACCTATTTATCTACTTGTATTTGAATAGCAATAGTACTTAGACTTATATACCACTTCACAGTGCTTTACAGCCCTCTCTAAGCAGTTTTACAGACTCAACGCATTGCCCCCAACAATCTGGGTCCTCATTTTACTGATCTCGGAAGGATGGAATGCTTTTGAATTGCTAGGTTGGCAGGAGCTCAGACTGGAATGGAGCTCAACCCATCATGCCATGCTTCGGTCTTGAACCCGCCTATCTTCTGATTGACAAGCCCACCATCTTAACCGCATCCCCATACAATTAAATTAGCATTCCCCAATTCACATTATTCATAGTCCCATGTTTTTGAAAAAATTCCCACCCGTATTCCTGAGCTCTCAAACTACTGAAAATCACTATTTTACAATCTCATTGTGGCCAGACTCTGTGTGGAGTAAACTTGTGGGTGATTCTAGTCCTCTCCATGATCTGTAAAGGAATTCTGGGGAACCGATCTTGCTGCAGTTGTCAGCTCCATTCTCATGGAACAGTCTTCATTTTGCCATTGCTTTCCTTTTAGATGACAGGAAAGCCGATATTCAATTCCCTGGAAGCGGAATTCTGCCAGAGATGTTAAGTTTTTCTCTCTCCCGTGTTCCTTTGATGAACACAAATCTTTCCTTACTTGTATTCTGCCCAGATTGTGATCTTTCACTTTCCGAGTTCTCAGCAATGAGCATGCTGGCTGAGGAGTTAAAGGCCAGCCATCTGGAGAATGCCCTAAAATAGTCCCTCTTTTCCAATTGCACCAAGGCTGTATTCCTATCATCTCTTACATGAGTACTGAGCACTGAATGGATTTTACTGCTATGAAATAGTATGTAGTAGGCAAAAATGGGAAGAAGGTCACCAAGTACTAAACAAAGAAGACTGCATTGACAGGGGCAATATACAAGTTGTTATAAACTATGCCTGGCGACAGTTGTGACAAGAACACTGGAGAGTATACAATATGCTGGTTGGCAAGCAACTAGCTTTGTATCAGTAATAAAAATTTTAAATTGAAAAATCAAAGATTTAATAAATCAATGAGATACAGAACTAAAACAACATTCTGGTGTTTTAAAAAGGCATTTCAATAAATCCCAGCTCTCCTGCATCATTGCCCACATGTTCTGTGCCATTATTTTTCTTAAATGACTAGCAATCTGACTTTTTCTCCCCTGCCTATTCAAATTAAATCTCCTCCCTGCCTTCTGTTAAGCTGGACGTTATCTTTTGAGTGACTTTGAAACTTACAGGGTGCTGCTGACATCAATATGGCTCCAAGTTGTTGTTTTTTTGTTGTTTTTTAAAAAGTCAACATTCAGGATGCATTGACTTTCCACTCCATAAATCCCCTATGCTGCCTCCCAATGGCCTCAGCTTTCCTTTCCTTTATTTGTGAAAGCACTCATCGCGCACTATGCAGGATGATGTAGTACAAAACCAACTCTCTGTGGTATTGGGTTTTTTTTCTCTAGAAACTTAACATAGTTATAAAGAAAGGCTTCAATCTCATGCCATGTCTATGAATGTAAGATTATTCCAAGCTAAAATCTTGGCATACTGTATGTGTCAAACCCTGACATCCGGGGTTTGCCATAATGGGGCAGGGCGGGCAGCACTGGTGAAGGGGGTGTCAGAACCGTAGTGATGGACTCAGTGGAGCACCAGTGATGGGGGGTGTCAGGAAGGCTGCAGCAGTGACAGAGTCAGTGATGGGGCTCAGCTGCGAAGCAGGGAGGCATGGCGACATGAGGAAAACCGCTGGCAGGCATAGGAAGCTCCAGGCCACGACGAGCTGTTCCAGCTCGACAATCAGCTGTTCTGGATCAAGGAACAGCTGGGCGGAACCCACGGGCCAGGCTACCGCATGACTGATGACAGGGCGAGGCCAGTCAGGGAGGACAGGGCATGGCTCACCTCAATAAAGCGCGCTGGGAGGCGGAAGCTCCCAACACTGACTTCGCATCCTTACAGACTGCTATTTTGCTGCTGCTAGAACTCAATGTGTGCCAGAGTCTGGCTGAATAAAGCCAGTTAAACCTACAAGCGTGTGGCATTTTCATCCTGGTTTAGGTCCAGAGCTCGGACCGCTGAGATGCCTCTGTATGGTTGATCTCATACAAGGGAACTCAACAAATTCATATAGCTATAATGAAAGGGGATGATAATTGATTTCTTCACTCTGATTCTCACTATGTCAATAAAAAAAATAATCTATATGTCAGCCCTGAAGCCATTTTGGGGACATCTTCAGGGCTGCCACAGTGAGGCCAGGTGGAGCTGTGGAAACGTAAGGGGGGAAGTAGAGATAGCTGGGGGATGTGTAGCCAAAATAATATTTTTTCTTGTGGGAGCCAAGGACGCTCTGCCAGGTGTTGGACGAGCGTGGACCAAAGCTAGCGGAGTTGGGACTACATCCTGATTGGACCATGTGATGGACAGGAGGGCAGGAACTTTGGACTTTGATTTGGGTGGGGAAAACCCTGGGCCCTTCAGAGTTGGGTTTTCACCAGCTGTGCCAATACGACATCCCAAATAAATATATTCTTTGAGGAAATTCCAGACCTCAGAGTTTTGATTGCTTTTGGGGTTATTACTTGGAACTCTGACACTATAAAATTTGAGCTTAATCTTGATGCAGAAACATGAACCTAAAGCAGAGTCCATGGTATCATACATAATAGGGCAGTGATGGCGAACCTTTTTTCCCTCGGGTGCTGAAATAGTGCGCACGCGTGCTATCGGATGCACGTGCATGCCAACACACATAATTCAAAGCCCCCCACTTGCCCCAACCCCCTGCGCATGCGTGCACGACCCCCCCAACTCCCCTGTTTCCCGACTTCCAGTGGGCCCGGTAGGCTCATTTTTCACCCTCCCCAGGCTCCAGAGGCTTTCTTGAGCTTGGGAAGTGCAAAAACACTCCCACCCCCGCCACCCCGGAGGCCCTCCGGAGGCTGAAATCGCCCTCCCAGAGCCTCTGTGCAAGCCAAAAATCAGCTGGAGGGCACGCACATGCGCACTGGAGCTGAGCTAGGGCAACGGCTTGCGTGCCAGCAGATATGGCTCCACGTGCCACCTGTGGCACCCGTGCCATAGGTTAGCCATCACTGTAATAGGGTATTAGAAAACACACAATTTTTGGTTTCTAGCAATAGCAACAGCAATAGCAATAGCACTTAGTGCCTTACAGCCCCCTCTGTGCAGTTTACAGAGCTCAGCATATTGCCTCCAACAATCTGGGTCCTCATTGGGATGGGTCGCGACCTTGGAAGGATGGAAGGCTGTGTCAACCTTGAGCCTGGTGAGAATGGAATTGCTGGTAGTCAACAGAATTAGCCTGCAGTACTGCATTCTAACCAGTGCGCCACCATGGCTCATTTTTTCTAGTACTCTGCTAAAGACAAGAAAGAAAGAAAGAAAGAAAGAAAGAAAGAAAGAAAGAAAGAAAGAAAGAAAGAAAGAAAGAAAGAAAGAAAGAAAGAAAGAAAGGAAGGAAGGAAGGAAGGAAGGAAGGAAGGAAGGAAGGAAGGAAGGAAGAGAGAGAGAGAGAGAGAGAGAGAGAGAGAGAGAGAGAGAGAGAGAGAGAGAGAGAAAGAAAGAAAGAAAGAAAGAAAGAAAGAAAGAAAGAAAGAAAGAAAGAAAGAAAGAAAGAAAGAAAAAATTCAGCCTACAGTTTCAATATCAGCAAATCCTTGACCTTAATTCATGATATAATGAATATGCCTGACCACAATATCTGGAACAGCCACAATGGTAAAGAGAAAATGTAAGCAATGCGATTTTGCAGAACAATCAATAAGCAGCCACTAAGAGTGGAGGGCTCAGAGAATATGCATCTATTTTAGAGAATGCCTTTTCCAAGGGATGTTTATCAGGCCCCAATGTTGTACTCTGGAGGAGTAACAGAAACCATTTCTAAAACTTGGATCTAATTTCACCTTTTCTTAATAGTAAGAAATTAAAGTAGTTTAGAAGAGTTATTCCCTCCATTACAAAATTTTACAGTATATTGGGCAGTTTTATGTTTATGCTGTTTCATTCTGTATGCTCCTTGATCTCACTTTGTGAAAAAATGTTAAAGTAGATCCTTAACCATGTTTACTATTTGAAATTCAGTCTGTTTGAAGCAAGGGATAGGAAAGCAAATCTAAGATTCTTGGCTAACCCCAGGCTTCAACATACTAGAATGAATATCTACCATGCAAATTGGAAAATTGCAAAGAGTAGGGTTCAAACTATAGATACAGAAACTGAAGTAATTTTTATTTGGAAGTAACACTTTTCTTCTTTATTCTAAGTTTGATTGGTTCAGATCCAACAGTCTATCCCTACATCACAGTGGCTCTCTCACTTTGTCAAAAAATGTGATAATGTTTAACATGACATTTTCTACACTCAAATATTTTTTCTGGAAACCAATGCTGCATTGAAACAGTATATACCGTATTTTTCGGAGTATAAGACGCACCGGAGAATAAGACGCACCTTAGTTTTTGGGGAGGAAAATAGGGGAAAACAATCTGCCTACCAGGTATTCATCTGGCTAGCATCCTTAGTCTGGTCAGCTTCAGCACATTATTTTATCTCCTGGTTAGGACTTAAAAAAACCTTCTTCTGAGAGTAACAATGAAAGAGCATGCAAGCCAGTAAGAGCTGGGAAGATAGTTAGCACCTGGTTAGGGCTAGAAAAAAACTTATTCGGAGCAGCTTCAGCACATTATTTTATCTCCTGGTTAGGACTTAAAAAAACCTTCTTCTGAGAGAGTAACAATGAAAGAGCATGCAAGCCAGTAAGAGCTGGGAAGATCGTTAGCACCTGGTTAGGGCTAGAAAAAAACGTATTCGGAGCAGCTTCAGCACATTATTTTATCTCCTGGTTAGGATTTAAAAAAACCTTCTTCTGAGAGAGTAACAATGAAAGAGCCTGCAAGCCAGTAAGAGCTGGGAAGATAGTTAGCACCTGGTTAGGGCTAGAAAAAAACTTATTCGGAGCAAGTAGAGCAATGAAAAAAAATTCTGCAAAGACTTAGGGCTGGAAAAACATTCTTTGGAGAGAGTAACAATGAAAAAGCCTGCAAGGTAAGAGCTGGGAAGATCTGTTAGCACCTAGTTAGGGCTGTGAAAAAAGCTACGTTCGAAGTATAAGACGCACCCAAATTTTCAGCCACTTTTAGGGAGCAAAAAGGTGCGTCTTATACTCCAAAAATACGGTAAGTGGTTCCCATATTATTTAAAGGAATTAAATAAAAATATTAAAAGTTAAATCAAACTACAGTGAATCCAACCAAATATTAATCACATGGACATGGATTAGACTCTAGAGAGAGAAAAGCTACAGCCCTATATACCGTATTTTTCGGAGTATAAGACACACCGGAGTATAAGACGCACCTAAATTTTAGAGGGGGAAAACAAGGAAAAAAGTATTCTGAACCAAATGGTGTAGTAATATATTATTTAATAAAATACCAGTGTAGCAGAATACTTTTTAATTTAATTTAATGGATTTCTATGCCGCCCACTCCCTTTTTACAACCATGTACACTTTTTACAACCATGTACACTTTTTACAACCATGTACACTTTTTACAAACTTCAAACTTGACAGCTTTAAGACTTGTGGACTTAAACTCCCAGAATTCCTCCTCCAGTCATGCTAGCTCAGGAATGGGAGTTGAAGTCCACAAGTCTTAAAGCTGTCAAGTTTGAAGTTTGTAAAAAGTGTACATGGTTGTAAAAAGTCTTGCCAAGTTTGAACACCCTTGCACCCCTAACCCCTAACCCAGGGGTCTTCAAACTTGACAGCTTTAAGACTTGTGGACTTCAACTCCAATTCCTGAGCTAGCATGACTGGAGGAGGAATTCTGGGAGTTGAAGTCCACAAGTTTGAAGACCCTTGCACCCCCTTGGCAAGTTTAAGCCTTGTGGACCAACTCCCAGAATTCCTCCTCCAGTCATACTAGCTCAGGAATGGGAGTTGAAGTCCACAAGGCTTAAACTTGCCAAGGGGGTGCAAGCGTCTTCAAACTTGTGGACTTCAACTCCCAGAATTCCTCCTCCACTTGGCAACCTTAAAAGAAAAAACCTTTTAAAAAACCCTTAAAAAAACTTCTCACCTGTCAGCTCTCTTCGGACGGCAGCAGCGGTGCCTCGGAAGCAGGCTTCAGTCGGGGGGGGGTTGGGGCAGTAGCGGCGGTGGCGGCTCGCTTCGGGTAGCGGCGGGGACGCCAGCTGGGACAGCGCTTGGGGCGGGGACATTGGCGGCGGCTGGGACAGTGGCTGGGACAGCGGCTGGGACAGCGGCTGGGACAGCGGCTGGGACAGCGGCTGGGACAGCGGTGGGGGTGGGGACAACTGTCCCCGCCCCCACCGCTGTCCCCGCCCCCACCGCTGTCCCCGCCCCCACTGCTGTCCCAGCTGCTGTCCCAGCCGCCGCTGCTGTCCCTGCCCCAAGCGCTGTCCCAGCTGGCATCCCCGCCACTACCCGAAGCGAGCCGCCACCGCCGCTACTGCCCAACCCCCCCCCCCCACACCGACTGCGTCGGCGTTGGGTCCTGCGGCGGGGGTGGGGGCTGCAAGGGGGCAGCGGCGGCGGCGGCCCTGCGCTCTGGCGGCGGCAATGCGCTCCGGCGGCTGTGGCGGCAGCGTCCCTGTGCGGCGGCGGCTGCAATGTGCTCCAGCAGAGGAGGCGGCCATGCGCTCCGGCGGCTGTGGCGGTAGCGTCCCTGCGTGGCGGTGGCGGCTATGCGCTCCAGCAGAGGCGGCGGCAATGCGCTCCAGCGGAGGAGGAGGCCATGCGCTCCGGCGGCTGTGACGGCAGGGTCCCTGCGCAATGGCGGCAGCGGCCATGCGCTCTGCCGGCGGCATTGGCTGTGGCAGCAGTGTCCCTGGGGTCCGGCGGTGGCGACTAAAGCAGGGTCGCATCAACTCCCCCCCCCCAAAAAAATGCACCATTCAGTGTATAAGACGCACCCAGTTTTTGACCCTCTTTTGGGGGGTAAAAAGGTGCGTCTTATACTCCGAAAAATACGGTAATCCTTCTCTAGGCAATTCAGTGCAACTTATTTCTAACTATACTTTCTGGAACAAAGCTGTTGTTGGGTGGAACTTGTAGCAAGAGATGTGTTCCACTATGTCAATGACATAAACTTACTCTATTTACAATAAATAAATTTGTTGTATCACAACCATTTTCAGTGTGATGATGCTCCAGGAAGTCAAATAGGGTTAAAGCCAATCTTCACCCTTAATTGAAGATTCCTCAATGAGACAATGAGTAATCAGCCTTCATTCGTCGTAAGAGAGGTAACTGATCACTTCAATAATTCCTGTATAATATACACCTATATAATAAAGGGACATTTTAGTATTCAATATCATTTTGCATTGGACAATTTCATTCCAGTAGACTTTGAGCTCTGTGGCAGGTAGTTTCTTTAAAAAAAGAGAGAGGAAGAAATCAAGAAAGAAGATCTGAAGCATTGTAAACCCCTCAAAGACGCATACACAGGCCTTTTTATAAAATATTTGATTTTAAGTTATTTTATAGGTGTGATATAAGGCCCACTTTGTTGTTTTATTTTAATGAACAAAAGATTTGTGTTTTGATTTGATTCTGATCATTTCATTTAAATAATGAAATCCTTTTGGGTATATAGAA
This sequence comes from Diadophis punctatus similis, assembly GCA_023053685.1. Classification (NCBI taxonomy): domain Eukaryota; kingdom Metazoa; phylum Chordata; class Lepidosauria; order Squamata; family Dipsadidae; genus Diadophis; species Diadophis punctatus. Next base: position 105,323,311 of record JALIGW010000001.1, on the reverse strand, counting down.
ATTGTGAAAGTTTTGCCAATAGTGAAAATATATGCAAATGATGATTAACAAAGCTCAGCAGATCTTTTCAAATATCAAAGGTTGATTGATCGTAGATGTGAGGGTACATTTCTCAAGGTATTGTCCCTGAATTTTTTCTGGTGATGTCTTCCTAACATTCACATTTCAAACTTATCACATCTTTTAACATTAATTGTGGCAATGACTTTCAAAACTGTAGAATATTCTTTAAAAACAAATTCCTTTTTCATGCTGAAAGCAATACGCTAGTTCTCAAACCTAATTTAGGGCATCTATGCCATTGTCCCCATAAATCTTCACCCTGGCCTTCAGATGAACCATGCATAGCGCTTCTTACAGATTGTAACTACTGTATATAAAATGCAAGGCAGTATCAAAGTCTTTCTGAAATAATCAGATTCAAGTCAGCTCTTATTTTAAAAAGATCATGGGCTGAGGGGGGGAGGAATAATAGCATCTTATAAAAATCCCAAATACTGCTAGGATGACTTATACCTTGCAGAGACTCTTTGGAGGCTGACTTCATCATACGTAGATCTAAATTTTATTTATTTATTTATTTATTTATTTATTTATTTATTTATTTATTTATTTATTTATTTATTTAATTTGTCAAAACGTGTACAAGATAACAGGTATGGTATAAACATAAACAAAAGCAAAGTAGGTATAGGTAAATTTGGACAGTAGGACAGAAGGACAGGGACGGTAGGCACAGTGGTGCGCTTATGCACGCCCCTTACAGACCTCTTAGGAATGGGGTGAGGTCGACTGTAGACAGTCTAAGGTTAAAGTTTTTGGGGTTTGGGGAAGAAACCACAGAGTCAGGTAGTGCATTCCAGGCATTGATTACTCTGTTGCTGAAGTCGTATTTTCTGCAGTCGAGTTTCGAGCGGTTTACATTGAGTTTTACAAAAAAAAGGCTTTACAAAAGTCTATGTACTTTTGTAATTTTGTGTCAGCCTAAGTTACCTTCTTGACAGCCTTCAGGGAGAAAATGTAAGAAGGAGACCTCCAAACATTTCAAGGGTTTTAGCCTATTTCTAATCCCATTATTTCTTTCATTTTATTACGACTGTCCATGTATGAACATCACTTCCACATTTGAGCGAGCATTGGGAAGGAAAAAACAACAACAGAAAGCTGGATGGTCTCAGGTATGAGCCATATTTCTCCCCCTTTTTGTAATTGCTTTTCATTATACCGCACACCTGAATATGAAAGGATTTCCTTCAGTCCATAAACCAAGCTGGCTTTTTATTATTCATTTCAGCAAAGCAAGCCAGGTTGCCTCTCTTGAAATAGTTTATAACTCCAGGTGCATAAAGCATTTGTGTATGTGTATTTATTAACACCCGATCTAGGCAATAACCTGACACATTTTATTCCTCAAAACTTTATTTCACACATATTATATTAGCAGATAAAATGCTGAAGGATTGCAGAGAAAGGTGTTGCATGAAGACTGGGGGGGGAAGGGGGGTAGAGGTCAGGTGTGGATCAAGAATTGAAGTAATTATTTCATAACCCACACTCAAAAGGAGTTTTAGGCTATCAGTCACCAGGGGCTTTATTGTTTCTCAATCTAATAAACCACTGTTGTGAGATAGGCTACCATTACCTTGATTTTATGGGTCTGCAGATTAATGATTTGCTCGTGACACCTAGTCAGCCCTCTCTAAAAAAAATCTGTCTGCATACTCCCCCTTCCAAAAGCTCAAGGTAATACTTAGTCCTTTATTTAAAAGAAAAAGAAAAACCCCTTCCAGATAAATCAAAGGTCAACTCAGCAATATCCTCTTTTTAAGTGAGAAACCCTCACTTGTTATTTTCATTTGCAATGAAAATAAGAATGATCCACTGATGTCCTCTATTATATTCTCCTTGTGGCAGTGAAGCCTCGGATCCTGGTTCATTGAGCAGAAAGGAACATTTCAGCCATGAGGGAGCAGGGCTGTCAGTCTGCTTGCAGATGAAGCAGGCAGTGGAGCAGAAGTTCAAGACCAAGAGCAGAGAGCTACCTTATGTGAAAACTACCATGTATTCTCATTTCTATGATTACCATTTGACTCAGCAGGACAGCTTCACATACAGTATCTTCCCCCAAAACCAGTAGGACTACAACCCTCACATAATCCTTAGATTGGCTTCTACAACTCTTTGGCGTTGCTCACTTTAGGGTCATTGTCATCAGGGCATCAGGCTTCTCCACAACTAATACTGGGACTGGAAGCCTTATGAGCTGACATTGAAAGACACTGTGGTTGATAAGCTAATTGCTATTGCATGCACTACAAAAGCCATGAATGAAGAAATCCAGCAAGTGCTGAATGTAAGATGCCAGATGTATATATAGCATAAACAGAGTTCAGTTCTTGCACTTCTTTCCTATGACAGTGTGAATTAACAGATTGGAAATGTCTTACTTTGGGGTAGAAGGAGTCATTTACACCTGTGCATTGTTATTGCAATGGAGCAGTTTGTATGATGTTTGCTTTTGATCTCATGAATCTAGCCTTTACACTAGCTTTGAATGCAGCCATCTCCAAATAGCAGCCAATGGAAAGTTGCTAAATAATGTACCTCTAGATAAAGTCTTCCAACTGGTTCTGAGTAATGGCGTTTCAAATTCAGAGAAAAAGGAAGACAATTTAGGAAGGGGCAGAGAAAGACACATGTATAAGATTTTAATTGGGATATGGAAGGAAAGACTGAGCAGGTAACTGAGAACTTTGTGGGCCAAAGAGCTGACAGTCATCTCATTAACACTGTTGGCATAGTTGATCTGTGTAGACCAGGGGTGTCAAACTCATGGCGTCACATTGTCATCACGTGACATATTGCGACTTTTTCTCCCTTCGCTAAACTGGGGGTGGGCGTGGCTAGCGGGTGAAGCATCCGGCCCATGGACCGTGAGTTTGACACCCTTGGTGTAGACAGTTATATTAAACAATTTTCTGTACCTTTAAAAAAGAATCTGCCAAGGGAGAAGAAATTTTGGGGAAACACCATTTTGCTAGTACTGTGGGATTGTCATCATGTTGGAATAATTGGTCTGGAATATAGCAGTTGCCATATCTTAATTTTGGAAGGTGGGAGGTGACAGACCTGGTCTTCATCCATGAGATGTTTACAAGGTGAATCGGAAATATGTTCTACAGTATTATTTCTGCAGTATTGCAGTATTGCAGACAATTAACCTTGGGGTGGGGGTGGGAATGAAGAACAAAAAGAAAATGAAGGTTTCCTATATAGATTGAACAGATTCCATGACTGCAGGCATCTAGTAAAATCATGTTGTGAAATGTTGTAAACACGGGAATATTGTTAACAGGAACTTAACAGTCCATGGCTTTCTTTGCTGGCACCTAAAGCTCACATCTTTGGACTCACCAAGCAGCTGTTGACTTGCCAATTTTGTTGTTCTTTTCCCCAAGTGTTGAAGTTAATATCATTGCAAAGCGGAGCAAGAATGCCTGGTGCAACATGATCAAAAACCAGCTTGTATTAAATCATTTCCTAAGGCTATGACGTTTGCTCTTATTTTTGCACTTAATTAATATTGGATTTTTCTGTTCTTATGCCCTATATAACTTGTGTCAATTTTTCATAAATATTGAATGCCAATAGTTTGTGAATCGTTTTAGATGCAGTTTGGCTTTGGTAGTATTTGGAATTCAGTGGCATTTTCCATGGGACTTGAACATGTGGAAATTCATTAATATTTGGAAAATTAAATGGGCAATACATTTTCATTTGTTCTTTTACCAGAACATTCATTTGTTTGGTTTTTAGCTGCCTCTTCCATTTGAAATTCCACTGGGTATCAATGCTAAAATATTCTAGCAACATAATAACATCCTGCCAGAAAGCAGAGACCTTGACAAAGGCAAGGGCTGTATTTATAATGAGGGTAATATACCAAGCACAGCTTCCCATTCATTCAAATGAAGTCTCCCTATTGAAAATGACATCAATACTAGATTTCCCAGAGAAGAAGAAAAAAAAATCATACCAATCTATTGTTGTGTAATACTTTACTAGGAAATAAGGAGTCTGTGTGCATGTGTTTTAATCTGTTTTCATTCTGTGCTGTCTACTATGAAGTATGGAGACCTTTACAGATAATATCATGTAGGTCTACATGACCCAATCAGCTTCAGTACATAGGTGGACTCAAGAATCTTCCATTTTTTTTGGAGACTGCCAGCAATTCAGTTTTTCATTATTTTGGTTCAGCAACTTCCTCCACCGTCTATTCCCCTTACTTTCAAAGAACTCCACAGCAGAACAAGTAGCTATTTCCAGATCCATCAACATTCTGAGGCTTAGCACCAGGTTTGAAACTTTGCCCTGATCAGGTATGAGTTTTTGGCCAATAAAGAAATAGAGCCAAATAATGCTTGCTGTGTTAAATATACTTTAGTAAAATAAATAAATAAAACTCCAATTCCCAATTCCTAAAAACAAGAAGAGGAAAAAAAGTGTAACATGTTGGGTATGTTGTTATAGAAACATGTCATTTAGTTCTTTCATTGCTCGCCCCAAACGGATGGTATGTGTGTGGCACCAAAGCAACAACAACCAACCCTTAGAATTTGTGACCTTTAATCTGCATACTTCCTGAAATTAAATTATACCAAGGCTTATTTCAGATATATACTTCATCATTATTTGAGCAAATTACTATTTGAATACTTACTTTAGTGCTTTTTGGGGGGGCATGACATTGTTGGATATGATGTTCATACTGATTGCATTATTTTGAGAGCTGCTCAGAAGTAAATATAAAAAGTCCTAATGGATTGGGTTGTGTGTGACAATTTATATACTACCCTATCCTTTTTGCATTCAGTTTTTCTAACTTGATACCTTTCAGATTTACAAGGTACCAAACCCATTTACCCCAGCTGGATGACTAAAATCCAATTCTTTGGAGACAGGTTGTTCTATAGAATGGTCCTTAGCGCACTTTCTATCAAACAGTAACTAAAGTTTTAGTGCAATGGGCAATTACAGAAAATTGTGTCTCAGCACTCCAACTCTCAGAAATACTCCAGGAGCCACATTAATCTAACACATGTTAAGAAACATAATCAGATCCCTTCCTGGCTGTTATTTTTTATCGCTTTTAAGTCTCTCTTCCTCTCAAAAGGCCTAAAAAGTCTCTAATATTATTCTTGAGCTTGCATGCTAGGCAGTGAACAGATTGGTGTTGTCAGGAAATTACATCCAATCTGTGTTGAACTGTGAAGGGGAATTGTTTATGATTAGGTGATTTACACGTGAAGTAGGCAGAAGATGGCAAGGCCTGTAATTAAGAGGAGGGAAATTTATTTCGCAACAGCATGTTCCCCCTTTTGAGCAGAACCCTGGAGTCAGTCAAGGGCAGATTCAGGCACATTTCTCCTCAAGCTCGCTGAATCTGCACATGGACCCAACTGAGTGCACTGAACAGTTGCCAGCAACAACATTTGGCCCTTGTCCTGCTTCCAAAAGCAAAACTCAGATGGTTCTTACATCTTCAGTGAGCTCTTCAGTGCTGTATATAAAGAAGCTTTATACATACCCATCTGTCTCTTTCTCACCTTGTTGGCTTAAAGTTTCTGGATTGGTTGCACATGCTTGGGTTTTAAATTACAAGCCAGAGCTTGTTGTCATTTCAGGGCATGCAAAAGTCACCAATAGTGATGGGGTATATGCATGTGTACATGTGCTAGAGATCTTGGACTTGGATAGTTATTATACTATTTACAACTGTTATAAGGAGTATCCTTCTGGGTTCAGTTCCAAGTGGGTCGCCAAATTGTTGTAAGGAGTATCCTTCTGGGTTCAGTTCCAAGTGAGGAAAAAGACACTGGATGCATGGAAGTTGCTTGGAAAGAAGGTTTAATGGTGGACAGGAGCACATGGCATGAGCCCCTGTACAGAAAAGGTAGATCACATGCTTCCAGATGTGGGTGAAGAGAAAAAGGAAAGGGAAAGATGCTGAGTCCCTTGCTTTATACTCTCTCTTGGGCCCCTCCCTAACTGTTTCCTGTTCCTATACAGAAATGTATTCCATTGGCTGTCAGATTCCCAGGGGCATGCTGGGGCAACTCTTGTGGGCTGTCCTGAATCCCAGGGGCATGGTTGATGGAATCTTACCAGGTCCCACGTGGTGTTATGAAAGGGCTTTGGGATTTCTATTATGGTTCTTTGTAGAAGACTGTTCCAGGCTAGGTGGGAGGAATGTGGCAAGGGTGGGGGCAGGGAGCTGCAGGAAGCTGCTTTGTATTTAAAACATGTTTCTCTTTTCCTCATTCAGGGAAACATATTCTTTCCTTTTTCAATATTTCCTAGGATATTTCATTTTTCTAGGAGGGGGTGGGTGTTAACTTCCTACACAACAAAACCTTGTTATTCTTCTAAAAAGAGAGTGAGGGGAAAGATGTGGAAGCAACCTCTGAAGCTAATTTTGAAAGTGATCATTTTGGATTTCTGATAGAATTCATCTTTTCTCTAGAAGCCTGTTGTATAGGAAACAAAGCATTTCAGGGAAAAAGAAATGGAATAAAAGAAAGCGGGAAGAAGCAATAAGTTACACCACACACTTTGGGCTTTGGCCCTATATGCATTTGCTTCATTGTATACCACAATCGCCTGCAGCCTCTGGTAGATTATTCTTAAGAGAATGTGTCCCTTAAAAGAAAATGTTGTCAATTCTCTTCTAGAACAATAGAACCATCTGATGATCGTATTGTATGTCTTCTTTTTTCTGATGCAAACATCAGATCTCTTTCTAGCTTACTCATCCACACAAGCATAAAAAGATAATTATTCTCATCTAAAGTCAAGGGTTTGATTTTAAGTTTTTTTCCCTTCCTTGCTGAATTTTGAATTGTGCTGCAAAGTGTGCAGAAGTTTCCAATGAGTAAGATCTAGAATCAGTTTTCCAAAGAAGGGGGAAAATTCTCTTCCCAAAAGACTTATGATTCACTAGAGAAATCCAGTTAGGGCAGAACATGGACTCTGTAGTTAGGAAAGAGATGCTAGGGGAATAGATAAAGAATTAGTTTCTCCTTATTTGTCAGCAGAAGCATCTTCATTCTACCAATAGTTGGCCTTCAGGGTAAGCCAGTGAGGTGACTGCAAGGGACTGGTTGTGATGCTATAGCACAAGAAGCCATTACAGCCACTTTATTCAAAGAAAAACTCTGGCAAATGCATAAGGGAGCATTTGCTCCACTCAGCCCCCCCCCCCAATTAAGATGATAGGGGGAGACAAGGAACTCAGACAAGGCCTGACACCAAGTTTCTAAGGTTTAGGATAGGCACTCTAAGAGGATCTAGGAAATATATAGAGGGGGGTTAATCTCAATACACTTTTGCAGTGGTGAAATCCAATTTTTTTTACTACCCACAGTTCTGTGAGCGTGGCTTGGTGGGCGTGGTGTGGCTTGGTGGGTGTGGCAGGGGAAGGATACTGCAAAATCTCCATTCCCACCCCACTCCAGGGGAAGGATACTGCAAAATCTCCATTCCCACTCTACTCTAGGGGAAGGATACTGCAAAATCCCCATTCCCTCCCCACTCCTGGGGGAAGGATATTGCAAAATCTCCATTCCCACCCCACTCTGGGGCCAGCCAGAGGTGGTATTTGCCAGTTCTCCGAACTACTCAACATTCCCGCTACTGGTTCTCCAAAATACTCAAAATTTCCGCTACCGGTTCTCCAGAACCTGTCAGAACCTGCTGGATTTCACCCCTGCTTAAGTTTTCTGGCCTTTTCTTAAATGAATGTTTCATCCTGCCCTGAGGTATGGTTGGCCTCAACATTGTCCCAGCATTTCAAATATATTGCAATGCTGTATTGCAATTTATATTTCCCGAGTCCTTTCTCTCCTGTATGTAAGGAAATACTTCCACTTATCACTTCCATTTAAGATAGTTCAAGCCAGCCAGCAGAGCTAACTCTCTTGCACAATGCTACATGTATAGCACTTGGTGAAAATCAGGGTCATTGTTGAGAGAAGTCTTTTCATGCTGGATTTTTATACTGGATTCAATTACATATTGCCAACTTTATGGTTTGGGATCAGATTCCAAGATGCATTTGGATACATGTCAGCTTGAACAAACAGCAAAACTTTGACTGAAATTAATTGCTACTGCAGGCTGTAAGACAGGAAGACAAATCTGAGGAAGAAACCCTCAGTGTTTATGCATGCATGTGTTGGACAGTATAATCTCACAAGTGAATCTCAACAGTATTATCAAAATACTGTGTCAAAATAAATTAGTGAAATAGCAGTCTTTGTTACATTTGGCCTGATTCATCTGACTATGCCAGCTGGGAAATTATTTTGTACAAAGATCTCATGCAGCAGAGCTCCATCATTTGAGATTTGGATTAAATACTGAAAATAACTTTTACATCAGGATATTTATACCATGTAAAGCATTGATTTTTCTAAAACTTGAACAAATGAAACTGTTTTCTTTTCTATTTTTTTTAACTTGACTTTTCCTACAATTCAGAGCAAATGGAATTAAAGCGGCTCCACCAAAGTTGTGATTCAGCCACACTAGCATCATTTACATAATTTAATGGATCAAATAATAGAATATGAATCAATTTCATTAACAGTAAATAAAGCTCTTTTTTAAAAAGAAATATTTATTTATTTATTTATTAATCGTTCTTATAGGCCGCCCAGCTCCCGTGGGACTCAGGGCAGCTTACAACATAGTGAAAGAACAATTTATAAAAAACGATAACAATAGTTAAATAAATTACAAAAATTAAAACAAATCATCATTCATACATGGGGGATTGATCTCTGTTTCACCCCGCCTGCAGGAAGAGCCATGTTTTAATGGCTTTACGGAAGGCCAGTAGGGTGGGGGTAGTCCAGATCTCTGGGGGAAGTTGGTTCCAGAGAGATGGAGCTCCCACAGAGAAGGCTCTCCCCCACGGTTCCACCAACTGACATTGCTTGGTTGATGGGACCTGGAAGAGACCAACTCTGTGGGACCTAACTGGTCGTAGGGAGGCATGCGGTAGGATGCGGTCCTGCAGGTAACCTGGCCCTGAAACTGGTTTCCAAAGTTTAAGGAATGCAGAAAAACCAATTGCAATCAGCTTGCCTTCCATTGAGGACCTGCATACCACACAAGTTAGAAAGAAGGCAGAGAAAATATCTACAGAACTCTCACATGCTGGACATAAATTGTTTCAACTCCTCCCTTTGGGATGCCACTACAGGGCAACTAGATATAAACAGCTAAACAGAGAGACATCTCACCCCTTCACTCTGCTGAATACCTAATTGCCACAGTATTGTCCTATGTCTAAATATATTTGCCCAGTAGTATTGCTGTATTACTATTATACTTCTCATCTTTTACACTACCTTCTCTTATTATAATTATTTTTTGTATACTGAGAGCTTATGCGCCAGAGACAAATTCCTTGATGTTCTGTTCTCTCTCTCTCTCTCTCTCTCTCTCTCTCTCTCTCTCTCTCTCTCTCTCTCTCTCTCTCTCTCTCTCTCTCTCTCTCTCTCTCCTTTCTTTCTTTCTTTCTTCTCACTTGGTCTGTCATTTCTTCTCTATTTGCTTACTTTACTTTTCATTTCCTTTTTGTTTCTTTAAATTTGTAGTGTTTTTACTTTGTAAAAAATATTTAATAAAAATTAATTTAAAGAAAACAGTAAAATAGAAGGGAGGCCCTTTTGCAACTAGAGTGTTTCTGGACCATGCATGCTGTTAAGTCAAATTTTAATTGGAACATGCATGTTTTCAGTTTTTGTTCCAAATAATATGCAAAAAATTTCCCCAAATCCCTTCTCAAAAGCACAAAAACCAGAAAAAAAATCCCAATATGGCAATGTGTAGATTCTAAATTAATGTCATCAAATTTCTATTCCAAGTCAGCCTATCTGATTTTGGAGAAGATGTAAGACTGCTTTTGTTTTCTGTCCCTCCTCTGATTAAAAAAAAAAGCACACAATGTATATAATAGCTTCACATGGTCCAATACCTATAATATTTACAGTAGATTTAAGATCTGATGGTGCCATTGTTCTGTGATTGCATCTTTCAGCTCTTTGATTATACTAAAGCAGTCTGGAAATTACTTTCTCACAAGAGTGATCAGTCTCCCAAAGACATGAGTCCTATATAATTAAAAGAAATTAGATTCAACACTACCTAACCAAATTAATATTTGTTACGGAAAAACAGACTCCATTGTTATGTTCCTGTATTGCATCCTAAGTAAAAAGCACTCTACTTATCTTCAGTGGGAGTTGACATAGAGAATTTTCAGCTGAGTTTATTCAGAACTTTTAAACAGATTAAGGGGTTGAAGTAATGCACAACCAAGCTCCAATCAATGTCCAAACATGCATGAATAAGCAATAATGGCCTTCTTCTGCCATACCGGATCAGAACTGAGGTAAATTTAATGCTAACCATATTTCATATTTGAATAAATATGACAAATGTAATTTTAATTCTTCTCTATATATGCCAAATAGTACATTAAAATTCTTTCATTTTTTACTTATCTAGAAAACCATGGCAACCCAAATGCAAGCACTAAGCCATTAAGTGTAAGTTGATTTAATTCAGCAAAGGACTACATTCATATATATATATATATATATATATATATATATATATATATATATATATATATATATATATATATATATATATATATATATATATATATATATATATTTCAGTTTAGAGTTGTGGAATGACTGGAGAAGTAGTTAGTAAGTAAGGATGCCTCTTATGGTATGTATAAATGAAGAATAGCTTTATTGAAGCTGTGAAAATCTATGTATCTAAGACTCTATTCAACCTTCCCTTACTTAGGGAGGTGCACAGTGGTTAAAGTGCAGCACTGCAGTTCAGCAGTTCAGCTGTTCAAATCTCACCGGCTCAAGGTTGACTCAGCCTTCCATCCTTCTGAGGTTGGTAAAATGAGGACCCAGATTGTTGGGGGCAATATGCTGAACTCTGTAAACCGCTTAGAGAGGGCTGTAAAGCGGTATATAAGTCTAAGTGCTAGTGCTATTAGCAATGCAAAAAGCTTCAAGAATAGATTTCCAAAGTTATGAAAGCTCAGATAAGGTTTTTTGCAGAAAAAAACATGATGCCTTTATTTCAGAAAGCCATACTAAAACCCAGCAATTGCTATGTATCAAATGCATGCTCTATTTATATTGAAATCAAGATTCAAAACTCTTCTGCCAGTTTCTCCAGCTCAACCAATGTAATAGATAGACATCCATCTCTTTGGGGCAGGAGGCCCAATTTCCATATGTCTCTTGTTTTGGTAATTGATCTGATGTCAGGCTGATTATTGCTGGTTGTGTGAAAATTAGCTCTCATGCCCCCTACCAGTACCTCTCTGAATTTAAAAAGACTTGCTTTGGAATCCCAAAGGAGATTTGAGTGAAAATCGATATGAAAATCACATGATATTTATCCAGAATTAGAAATTATATTCCCCTTTTGCAGTTCTCATAGCTATTGGATGTACAAAAGATGGTTTCAGCAATGTTTTGGTTATTCTTTTATACATGACCTATATTTTTCCCTCTACTGCTTATTCTTAAGATTTCATGATTGGAATTGTAGGTGTAAGTGTGATGACATCAAAGATTTATAATAGCATTCTTATACTTCTATTTTTAATTTTTTCCAAAACATTGCTAGCATGGAATTTGCCTTTTGTTCTTGCAACAATTGCCCATTGCATGGATATTTGCAATAACTGTAACTATACTGTGGCTGATGTGAAGTATGCAAAAATTAAATACTTTACAGCAGGGGTGTCAGATTCGTGGCATCATGTTGTCGTCATGTGACGTATCACAACTTTTCCCCCCTTCGTTAAACCAGGGGAGGGTGTGGCCAGCACGTGACGCATCCAGCCCGCAGGTCGTGAGTTTGACATCCCTGCTTTACAGTATCAATGTTAATGTCTGTTACTGAATTGCTTTTGTCGTTTGCAAAGCCACTAAATCTATTTGAAATGATAGGGAACTTTAGAAAAAGATTGCATATTTTTCTTTGAAGATCAGGAATTTCATATCTGAGTTTTTCAGACTCTGAGACATATATGTCTGGATCTACAGATTTGTTTGTTGTTAATTTATCAATAGGCCTATACTTTTATCTCTTCACAAGTTCATTGGCATCAATTCTCACAATCTCCATCAATTCAGACATTGGTCTCTGCGTTATGTTCTCCAAGTGAAGCAGTAATTGGGACCCAGCACTTTCCATTGTTGTCATTAAGAAAGGATTGCAGGTCAGATCAGATCAGATTAACAGAGTTGGAAGGGACTTTGCAGGTCATCTAGTCCAACCCCCTGCCCAAGCAGGAGACCCTTACATCTGCCTCTACCTAGGATCGAACTCACAACCTCCTGATTGTGAGGCAAGAGCTCCACCTCTAGGCCACAGCAGCTGGGTTGTTAATTGAGTCACAGATAGCTCACAAGTCAGCCAGTAGACAGGTAATTGACTGCCACCTGGCTTCTGAGGGGGTGCAGATGCCTGTTTATGGGAAAACAACAATAAGAAACTACTTTGAGTAAATCCTTGTGTTGCTCATGGTTTCTTGTGCCTAACATTAATTTTGCCAAACTAAAAATCAATCTGCATAACTATTAGCTATACCCTGTAAAAGAACAGAGAGAATCCACTGTAGCCCAGATCTCAGGCTGATTTGCTTTTTTGTTCCTTGGAAAAGATCCACTCCCTTCTGTGACTCCACATTCCACCACAGGTAGTCAGTCTCAAGTGCCACAATTATGACTGAGCAAGGAAGCATAAAACATTTAACCCACTTTAAACTTTATTTTATTGTTAGAACATTTGGAAGCAGGCTATAATGTGAGATTGTGCATTTGGAGAAGCATGTTTTGCCCTTCTAAACTTGCTTCTTGAAAGAGTGCAACACTGTGTATTATCTAAGATGAGAGAAAAGGTCATTCAAAGGCATTTTCTCTTGTACAAAATACTGTATTTGGAATTGCTGTTAAAGTCAAGCACGCACATGTCTGAGAACCAGTTTGGCATCATGGTTAAGGCACCTGATGACAATCTTCCTAGGTCAGTGATGGCGAAGCTTTTTGTCATCGTGTGCCAAAAGTACGCACAAGCACGTGCACCAGCACCCCCGCATGCCAGCACCCATAATGCAATGCACGGCCACCTGCGCATACGTGTGCGCACATACCCATGTGCATCTGCACGCATGTGCCCTGCACCATGCATGTGCATGTCCACTGCGCATGTGCCCCCACATCCCATTTTGGATCAACCTTTGCTGGTGCGAATGGCCTGCCTTTGCAGAGGCAGCGGTGGCTCCTCCTCCTCCTCCTCCTGCAAGCCTAGTGCTCCGGGCAGCAGCCAGCCAGCCAGCAGGACTACGGAGGAGCGAGCCGCCCAGCCTGCTGCTGCTGGCGCACCACCCTTGGACCAATGCTCCACCCTGGGCACGAGCAGGTGCAAACGAGCCCGTGTGGCCCACCCCTCTCAGGGACCACAAGCTGGCTTGCCCTGCATGGCCTGGCTCCCAACCCCACTGCCAGCCACTCTTGCCTAAAGTGACCAGATTTTTTTTTCTTCAAGCAGGACACCATTGACGGGGGTGGGTTTCTCCATTTGAGTTTTGCCCTCTGCGCATGCGCAGAACGCTGTGCATGCGCAGAGGGCAAAACAGCAAATGTCGGCGTCCAGGTGAGGTGGGGGGGGAGGGGGGAGGCGGGAGGGCGCTTGGATGCCTGCAGCTCGCGACAGGTAAGCTGCCGGCTGCCTCCTTTCCCCGTCTCCCGCCTCCCGTTCGTTGCTTGCCAGCCCGGCCGAAGGGAAGGCGGGAGGCGAGGAAAGGCCTCCCGAAAGGAGGGGAGGCTTCGGGAGCCCGCCTCCCTTTCGGCCCGAAAGGGAGGCGGGCTCCCGAAGCCTCCCCTCCTTTCGGGAGGCCTTTCCTCGCCTCCCGCCTTCCCTTCGGCCGGGCTGGCAAGCAACGAACGGGAGGTGGGAGACGGGGAAAGGAGGCAGCCGGCAGCTTACCTGCTCCAAGCATCCAAGCGCCGCGGTCTCCCGGTCGCCCGCCCGGCCCCAGGGCAACGGCGGCAGCGAGGCGACGGGGAGAAGAAAGGGGAGGGGGACGAGGAAGGGCTGTTTGCGCCGCTCGTAAGCTCAAAGCGGCGACGGCTCCTCGTCCCTCACCCCTCCCAACCGCAGCGGCGCCTCCGAGGGCGGGGCTAGGGATGGGGCGGGGGAAGGAGAGGAGGAGCAGCCTCCCTTCCCCCTCCCCCCAGCTTCCAGCGCCCGCCCGCCGCCAACGCCGGCCCAAGCTGAGAGGCCTGCTGCCTTTCAGGCCGATTTTTTGAAAGAATGCCCTAGTCGGGCATTGTTTTAAAAAATCGGGACTTTTTAAGAGGGCGGGCGGGACGCGGGACAAATGGTGAAAAAGCGGGTGTGTCCCGCCAAAATCGGGACATCTGGTCACCTTACTCTTGCCTTACGCGGTGGTGGCGGCGCCTCCTCCTCCTCCTGGCTGCAACTTGCAGGCCGAAAACACAGCCCGGAGCTTCAAGCACGGGTGAGGCTACTCATTGACGCTCATACGGCAGGCGGCAGATTGTGGCTCTGCTGGGTGCTCCTGGGACAAAAGTGCACAACCCCCACTTGGGCACTGCCAGGCTGCGCTTTTGGCCTGCAAGTCGTGGCTAGGAGGAGGAGGAGGCGCCACCACCGCTGTGTAAGGTAAGAGTGGCTGGCGGTGGGGTTGGGAGCCAGGCAGGGGTGAAATGCTCCCGGTTCATGCATGCCTGCCGGTGGTCAGAGAGCCAGTAGCGATGGCAGCGTGAGGCTTTGCCCGGACGCTGCCATTTGGATTCTTTTATCCTCTGCGCATCCCCCCCAACCAACCACTTCAGACCACTTCAGACTCATGCCAAATTAGGCTGAGGGAGGGGGATGGTAAAGAAGAGGCGGCAGCCGGGCGCACAAGGATTCCCAACCCTTCTTTTTCTCCCTCTGGCATTGAACCTGCCCAACTTGCTTGCCCCCAACCAAGCTTCCTTATCCTGTTTGTTTTCATTTAGCTCCCACTCGAACTCAGGCGCATGGGGCAGCATTTGCTGGCTGGGTGGCCGGTGGAGAAGTTCTGAATGTGTGGCCTTGCCTGGGCTCCTCCCCGCTGGGAGCCACCAATCCCTGGGTGGTTGCTGCTGAGGTTGGGGGGCAGACAGTGCTGCCACTGGCCAGGGAATGGTGGCTCCCAGTAGGGAGGACCCCAGGCAAGGCCGCAAATTTGGAGATTCTCTGGCTGGCGCATGGCACTGCCAAAGTGGGGGGGGGACAGAGATAGCTGCCGCCGGCCAGTGGCTCCCAGTAGGGAGGAGCCCAGGCAAGGCACAGCATTCAGAGCTTCTCCGGCTGGTGCATGGCTCTGCCGAGGTGGGGAGGGACAGAGAGAACTGCCGCCGGCCAGGGTACAGTGGCTCCCAGCGGGGAGGAGCCCAGGCCATGGGGTCATCTGCGCAGGTAGACCACCACCCCGCCCTCACCGGCTGCTCATCCACCAGTGCTCTGGATCACCTGGGGCCACGCAAGAAGCCCGGGCAGGCAGGGAGGAAGGGAAGCCCAGCTTACCTTGCTCTGCTCCCTTAGGAAGCGACTGCCAGGATCCCCTCTTCACGTCTTTTGTTGCTGGTCTTTGCTCACACATGAGCGCCAGAAACCAGATCAGCTGGCTGGTGCGCATGCGCACTCTGGAAACAGGAAGTTCATTTTCCTGGAGCACACATGTGCAATGGGCGGGCAGCTGTCCTTCCAGTTTCTGGCGTGCCCGTGCACATGAAAACCAGCTGGCCAGCGCACAGGAACCCAGAAGAGCAAGGAGCGACGGCTCCGCGTGCCCTGAGAAATGGCTCTGCATGCCACTTTCAGCACACGTGCCATAGGTTCGCCATCACAGTCCTAGGTAATCCAGCTGGGAAACAAGACAAGATGAATTAATTCTACTTAATTGTTGCTTTATAATATAACAGAACCTTACAGGTATGAAGGCATAAATGTTACGCTTCCATTTTTAACTACTTGATCCATTAGGGCAAGTCCTTCCTAAGTTCCTTTCTCCCAAGGTTATTCATATTCAAGTTAGAAACTAGGAGACAATTAATTTTAGGCCTGACTTAGGCATGAAACCAATTGGGAAACTTTGAGCCAATCATTTTCTCTTAGTCTTCAGGAAGAGGCAATGGCAAATCACTTCTGAAGATTGGGCCAGGAAAATTGCAGAGACTGCTCCATGTAGTTACCAGTAATTAAGATTGACTCAAAGGTAAGGTGACCAGATTTTAATATTTGTAAAGCGGGACACCATTGACAGGGTGGGTGGGTTCTAGGGGAGCAAGATGGGAGGGGTCCGTCTCTCTTATCCTGCAGCTTTGTGCACCCCCCCAAACACCCCCCCTTCATTGCAGCCAGGGGTGGGTTCCTACCGGTGCGGTCTTGCCTGTTGGTCCCTGCAGAGCCGAAAAAGCTGGTGGCGTTCGCTGCATGGGGCTTCCCCCGCCCGCTTTCCCCGGCCGCCAGGACGCCACCATTTGCGTTATTTTCCCCTCTGTGCATGCGCAAAGCGTTCTGCTTGCACAGAGGGCAAAAGAACGCAAATGGCGGCATCCCGGCGGCCAGGGAAAGCGGGCGGGGAAGCCCCGCGCCGCGAACACCACCAGCTTCTTCGGCTCTGCGGCGATGAACAGGCAAGACTGCCACTGCCCCTCTCACTGCCCTCCCTCCCCGCCTGGCAGGAGGAGGTAGCGAGGCAGGAGGCAGAGGGGTGTGCAGGGCAAATTCAAATTTAAAAAGTGGGACTTTTTTGAAACACCGCGGGATGCGGGACAAATTATTCAAAAGCGGGACGTCTGGTCACCTTACTCAAAGGCCCAAAAACAAACCAACGATCCCATGCACGATTAGATAACATGGGGAGGTTGGGAAATACATAGGTACATCTATCCTGCAGGAGGATGAGATCCTTTAAACAACATAGTATGTGCTTTATAAACAGCTCTGAAAATGGCTTATATATCCTTACTGTATTCTTCCAAGTCTGAAACAAAACAAATGTTCCACCTGGTGTTTGGCTCTATCCAGGCCTGTCAAACTGGTGGCCTGCGAGCCGGATACGTCACATGCCGGATACGTCACACGCCCACCCCAGCTCCGCAAGGGCAAGAAACACCCCAATACATCACGATACATCACGTGACACGATTGAGTTTGACACCCGTGCTCTATACGGTTTTATCCTCGTCTTTTACAAACACACTGAGTAGATTTATTGAAATATTCTTTTTGTTTCCTTGAGAAGTGGAATGAGCATAATTCCTCACATGTCTTCAAAAGAACTGACGTTGATTAAATCCATCCTTTCCCCACCAAAAAAAAAGAAAAAAGAAAAAGGAAAAATTTATGACATGTCAAGCATCTTTTAATATATTCAAAACTGTAAGACTAGCATGCAAAAAAAACTGGATATATGTTATTTAGCAGGATTCCATCAATCATAGAAATGAACATCCTGTAGATCTCTGGGTCAATACCTTACAGCCCATTAAACAGAAGGAAGGGAAGCATGTTTTTTTATGTTCAATATGACAGACAGTGAGAATGAATAATAATAATAATAATAATATATGTTCATAGTTTCAGCTGTCAATATCAGAATGAAAAATTATCAAACATTAATCCGTCAAATAACGTTAACTTTGACATTCTTGATTATTACTTGCCACCTGAACTAACATGCATTACAAAAGTTTTATTTTAAAATATGAAATGGTTTTAATGTTTCATTTGAATAGTTCAGTTTGCTGGACTACCAGCAAATGCCACATGCTTTATAGCTGCCAGAATAATTGCAAATTTAAAAAAGCCATTTAAGGTAACTTAGAAAGAAAACAGAAACCAAAACACACCATATAATGGTTCAGTATATGTAGCATTCAGTTATTTGTGGTAATGATAATTTAGTATACTGTTAATAACTAATTCTTAATAATGTTTCAATTAGGAACATTCGTGTTTTCAACTTATTAAAATATTAATTCCTAAAAGAAGAAAATTTGATTAGCAACATGAAAGTGATTCAGCAGCAAGGAACCACCAAGACTACTCCCACCAACACAGGGAGTGCAAGCCACTAGTATATAAAATGAGAGCAAATCCCACTGATAATGTTATCTAGTTTGATAATGAAGTGTCTGCAAGAAAGCTCAGAGGACCCCACTGCTCAGACGTCCATCTGCACCAGTAGGAAAGAATGTTCTGCATAGCAGAGGCTACAGTGGACAATGTTGGTGGCAAGCTTAGGTTGAGGAGTATAATTGCTGATACTACTCTCTGGTAAATAACCAAATAACAGAATAACAAGAGTTGGAAGGGACATTGGAGGTCTTCTAGTCCAACCTCCTGCACAAGCAGGAGACCCTATATTATTCCAGACAAGTGGCTGTCCAGTCTCTTCTTAAAAACCTCCAGTGATGGAGCACCCACAACTTCTGAAGGCAAGCCATCCCACTATTAATTGTTCTCACTGTTAGGAAATTTGTCCTTAGTTTTAGGTTGATTGGTAGATTCTTTTGTCATATGATGTCCATGCAATACAAACTTGGACCTTGGACATTTTGTAATTCAAAACTTGCAAGTAGCCCAGTTTTTTTCACCCCACCTCTAAACAGCATGAGCATGAGACATGCTAATTTGAATTTTGTTTCAGTAAAAGCAGAACAAAACTGATGTTCAACCTGCAGAAAAAGCATAACATAACTGACTAATAATAAAGAACACTTAAAGCTCATACATAGTCACTGGAAATCTCAATTCTATTCTTTTGAATTGCATTTTCATTAAATAACATTGAGTCAAGGTACTCTTTAGCCGAGAGAGAGAGAGAGAGAGAGAGAGAGAGAGAGAGAGAGAGAGAGAGAGAGAGAGAGAGAGAGAGAGGGAGGGAGGGAGGGAGGGAGGGAGGGAGGGAGGGAGGGAGGGAGAACGCATACTAAAAGGAAAAAAAACCCTAAGTAACAAAAACAAAAGCACCAAAACAATTGTAGGAACTTGTATAAATATATTGCTATTTTTGTATAGTAAAACCTAATTCAGACTCATTAATAATAGCTACAAGTGGCACAGAGATCAGGGCATTGATTAAGCCCTGAGCTCATTGAATTTCTGGCTCCCAGCCTGTAGACTGTTGATAACTTGCTCTCCTCCTTTTCTGTGTAAGGCAAACTCAAGACAATTTGACATCATTTTAAATAAAACAAAACCTAAATTAAAATATGTTATATCAATGGAGAAAAAACACAGCAGAGAAGGCATTCATTATTATTATTTTTAAAAATAGATCTGCTCTGGGGAGCTTGATTTACCAAACGTTGGAATTTGAATGGATTCACTAGAACAACAAGCTGCTTTGTTTAAAGTGCCTGCATTATTAAGCCTTGTCCATCTGTTCTGTTGCTCATAAGTGACATTTCACACTGTCAATGCATTTCAAAGGTAAACAATGGAATCAAGTTGTTAAGGACAGTTTAATATGATTATTTAAATTCTGACATATGTACATGACTTCTTTGCTACTTACGTCTAAACAATATCTAGCTTTACAATTTGATTGTCCCTGGAGAAATTGAGAAAAAAAATTGTCAGACACAAGTCTAACATGAATTTAACCATTTGTACATACTATATGCATGTGGTATTGTAACCATCTGATTTCATCTCTTATTGTAATGCTAATGGGAAATAGGCTGGAAACGCCAGGTTCAGAACTGCTTATGGCCTTTGACCTGTGTTTTGTTTTGTTTTGTTTTGCAAAGAGTCAGATATAACCATAGTTACCTAATATTGGTGATATAGGTTTCTGCCACTACGTGGCATGAACAGTTAATCATTTGAGTTTAATCCCTAAAACATGTCATCATTAACAATTGTTGGTCATGCAGAATAATAAGGGACACATGCTGTAGACCAGTGGTTCCCAACCTGGGGGTCGGGACCCCTTTGGGGGTCGAACGACCATTTCCCAGGGGTCGCCCCGGCATCCTCAGCTCCCCCCCACTGCCACAAGCCTGGCCATATTGGCTTAACTCGCCCGAACCCTCCGATTGGTTGGGAGAGGTGCCATTCGGTGAGAGGCGTTTGTTGTGGAAGATGATATTCCTTGTGCTCTTGCAAAGACTGGCCCAAGAATTTCTGGTCTGGCATAATTACATAGTTTTTGTGATTAATCGCTATGCTTTAATTATGTTCAATTTGTAACAATGAAAATACATCCTGCATATTAGATATTTACATTACGATTCATAACAGTAGCAAAATTACAGTTATGAAGTAGCAACAAAAATAATTTTATGGTTGGGGGTCACCACAACATGAGGAACTATATTAAGGGGTCGCGGCATTAGAAAGGTTGGGAACCACTGCTGTAGACTATTCTAAGTCATCGTAACGCCTCTCTTGGTGCATATGATACTTCTCTATATTTGATAAACTCTTTACTATAAAATTCCCCTGTGTCTCAACCTGTTCATCTGCCCCCAGATGTCCTGCTATTGTTCCAACAAAATTCAACTAAGACTGCAAAAATGCTGTGCCTAGTTGTGAAGCCATTGCTCAAGCATCAAGGCATCTATATCTGTCAAAGGTTTGTCATGGCCATTCCAAGGCCCTTTCTTGATCTTCTGATGTTGTGTTGCATGCACCAAAAAGACTTCTATCAGGTTGGAATGAAAGCAGAAATATCTTGGCTGCAGGTGTACAGATATTCAGCAAACCATAAAAGGATCTTGAAGTGACTGTGCTGAGACTAGGGGACATGGCCATCTGTGTTCAATGATATGAAGAGGTGCTTTACAGAGTCATAGAATCAACGCTTGGTACAATTTTGTAATCAATATTCCATAAAATCAACATAATTATATCTGGTGGATTCTGTGTCTATTTATCCCTTTTATTGCAATATGCTGTCCAAATTAGAAGCATATTTGTTGCCACTCTTTAACTTTGGGCAGACCAAATAGTGCCTTTGAAAAGCACTGAAGGTTAAAAACATATTAGAGTAATAGTCATTAGTCTCCCAAACACAAATATGGGCTTTTAAAACAATCTCTAAAGTACAGATAATATCTGATTACTCAACGGAAACATTGCCACCCATTAACCCCTAGAGAACCAATTTCCCATAGGTTGCCTAGAGCCATGTCATCTCAGGTGCCCCCATTACTTTAAATGATGCAACAGCAGTAGAAGCAGGCCATGCAAAAATGCCATGCAGTCATACAATTTATATCGTCATTCGACACAATGTATTGTGTATATTACTAGAGTAAAAAATTGAAAGAAATGAAATAATTAGAACTCATTGAGATTGTAATGCATATCATTCAAAGGTATTCATGACCCTTGTTCTTTTATGTAAACTAAAATTCAGTGAAAAATATATCTTCTTTTCTATACTAGGATTGATTTTTAGTGTGTTCTTTCCATTAGTTATGAATATAATTGTGAAAGTGGTTCTTGCGCTAACAAGGAAACTGATAACTTCCTTAGTGTTCCATGGTGCAAACATTACCAGGTGCAAGCTGGCCCCAAACTACAGGTGAAATCTCATCATTATTAAAAGCAGAGGAGAATGAAAAGGAGATATTAATTTCTTTGAATGACATAGAGCAAGAGTGTCAAACAAATACATCACATGACGTAACCTGACTTTTTTCCCCTTTGCTAAACCGGGGTGGCGGGGTGGCCAGCACATGACGCATCCAGCCCGCGGGCTGTGAGTTTGACAACCCTGACATAGAAAGATAAATTTCACATTTGAAAGTGGAAGTACTATTTATCTTATTTATTTATGCATTAAGTGTATACTACAGTATATGGTGCTTATTTCACGGTAAAGCGACTCTGGGTGGCTTAAAATCATAAAAAACAGTGGTACAAACATTAAAACATTAAATAAACAGAAATTAAATGAGTTAAAAATGGGGTAGTACTAGTTAGAATTTTTAATGCAGTCACTCTGGGTTTTTTTTTACATAATCTAAATAATAAGAGTGCAGAGAAGCTTGTTTCCTTTGTTGATTTGTTCCATTATGGAGGGTTGTTATAGACTTCTGATAATAATGTAATTTAAATGAATATTTATGTAATAAGTCTCAAATTAAAACAGTTTCATGAGGTAATAGTATCTGTAGTTAGAAGATATATTATGCGATATTAAATTTTTGCTGATTTTTGAACCAATTTGATTTTATTAAAGTATAATAATCTAGGATTTTGTTTGTGAGATCTCATTATCAGAGGTTAAATCTAATAATAGTACTGCTTAATAGAAGCAATTTTACTTATTCTAGTTTGCATATGTTTGGATGATTCCTCTTCAATAAGCACTTGTTGATGATATAGTTGTTTATCAAATTTAAAAATCCATCCAATTATTCTTCCAAAACTTCAAAAAGCCAGAAAAGAAAAGAAAAGAAAAGAAAAGAAAAGAAAAGAAAAGAAAAGAAAAGAAAAGAAAAGAAAAGAAAAGAAAAGCATATTGTGGCAGGTTGAAGTGCCAGGCTGAAGGAAAGTAGCTAGACCTCTGCCAAGGTCATGAAGTTTTTTCAGGAAAACAAATGACTCAGCACTTGACCAAGACCACATAGGCAGAAAGAGGAAATGCTTGCAGGTACCTATATAGAGGCACGTATATATCTGGCCTATAGAATAGAAAAAGGGCAAGGAAAAGGAGAGAAAGAAGGAGTGTATTGAAGCAGGACATGCTGCTGGAGTGGACACAGCCTAATAAATTTGGAGTGGAGGGAAACCTGACAAGTTCAGACAATCTGGCCCTGAGATAAAGAGAAAGACTGGGAGGAAAATTTTGATGTGGTTTGTGAAAAGGTGAGACCAGGACGCCAAATTGTGTTGTATCTAAGGAGATTCAGATACTGGACAGTGGCATCTTGTGAGTTAAAGGCTTTGTTTGACAGCAAAACAGTCAGGAGAAAACACAGAGATACTCATTATCAGTAATTGAAATAGGGAGGGGAGAAAAATAATAAAAGGGAAAGCTGAAAATGCAAGAAAGAAAAATAAAAAATATATAAAGAGAGAAAAAAATAGACACAGAAATAGCTTCCAATCTTCTTTACGACAGTTATAGGTAAAATTATAAATTTGCCTTTCACTCTATACTTACAAAATAACTCTCTTCTTTCTATAATCTATTCTGTCTAATCATCAAAACCATAAATCATATGTTCGTTTTTTTTCTGTTTCACACAAAAAGTCTATAAGGGTTTCCCAGTCAGCAATAAACATATTGTCTTTTCTCTGATCAAATAAGTCAATTTAGTCATCTCAGCAAGATCCATCATCTTCATCAACCATTCCTCTATTGCCGATAGTGTTGAATCTTTCTATGTTTGTGCATAAAATAATCTTGCTGCGGTTATCATATATAATACAAAGTTATATGACATTTTTCCAACTGTTTGTCTATCAGTCCCAAAAGGGGGGGGAAACTTTTTTACACAATCAACAAACATGATAAAGTGTTCCTTCTTCTTTTTCACATTTTCAGCATAAATTTTAAGTGCCTTTATATATTCTAGAAATTTTCTGGGGTGACATCTACCAATTGTACATCACGATAAAAATTTTATTATACACTCTTTCCCTTATATGTTGTATTTGAGCTTCCTATTCCTGTGTAAGAACATGTCCTTTAATATTTAGGGATACATGTTTTTTTTTAAGAGGCAGAAAGCAACCCCCACCTTCCTTAATAGCCCAGGGCAGATGTCAGTACTTCAGAGATAAAGAGATAGCTCTATTCATAGGCAAAGCAAATACTGCAGGCAGAAATCCATTCAAGGCAAGATATTTTGAAACAAAGGCAGAATGGTAGGATTGATGATTATGTTATACATTACATTTAGGGAAATGTAATATTCTGCCTTTTTAATATTCCTCAAAATATTTCATTCTTCTAGGAGAGGGGGGTGGCTTCCCCCAGTATTATCTTACAAAAAGTTATCCATTAGTGTTTGTCTATTATTTTTCATTTATAAAACGCTTCTTGGGCTGAGAGCCATAAATGTGTTTTCAGACACAAACTAGGGTTGTATATGTTCTATATTCTCAATATGGCAAGCATAACATAATCATTTTTAAAATCCATGTTAGCCTTAACTTTATCAAACCACACATATCCATGCCACCTAACTGTCAGGTCATGTCCTTCTACCTGTAAAAACCTTCAGCAACACCCACTCTCCCATCCAAACCAAACAGGAAGCTACAAAATTCAATTCCAGAGCAAGTAAACCTAATTCTCCTCTCATTTGCATCTTGTAACACCTAATAATCTCCTGACACACAAATTGAGATCCTTCTGCCACTGCTTAAATGGTACATCAGTTATTGCCTGAAACAAAACCATCGTTATAGGGAAGACATTCATTCTTATCATATAAATTATCCCAGCAATGACAGTTGTAGTTTCTGCCAATCTTAACATTTTTAACTTCATTCCATGTCAACATAATTATTTTGAAGTAATACACCATTCATATTTGTCACAGCAACACCCAGATATTTCACTTTACTGGGGCATTGTGGTCAATTACTTATAATGGTCTGGAGGACAAAATCTGAGGGGGGGGGACAAAACAAAACAAAGCAAAAAAACCCTCTGTGTCTCTACAACTGATGAATCCCGAACATGGTTAGATAATTTCAACAAATACTGTTACATAACTTCCTTTTCTTCTGGGAAATTCAGTGACCCTGGTCTGTCCACACTACACATTAGTCTGTGTGCATGCACTTAAACCCACCCATCCTCCAATAAAACAGACTGTGTGCATAGGTCTGAATGCTTTATTGAAAGAACAGGATATAGTGAAACTGGAGAAAATAGGGATACATACAATGAGAACCAAATACAAGATAGGCAGTATTAAGTTACTGCTGAACATAACAATTAATAAATACAAGCAATTTAAAACTCACCAGCGATGCTATGTGTGGGGTGTGGGTTTCTCCGTCGATGACCATATGCCACAGATTAAGATGGACACTTCCTGGTCCTTCTGCCTTCTCCAAATGCTAAAGGAAAATGAGTCTGACTTCCCAGTGTGCATTTGGTTGAGAGTGCAGGATGATGGGTAAATGGGTGAGATCAGCTTCAAACAATATACTTGGGGCATATTTGTCTCTCCTGCCAATAGATGGGGCTAGAGGGCAACAACAGTATATAAAGATCATATGTTAGGGCATGTTTGTCCCTCTGGCCACTAGATGGGGCTAGAGAGCAACAACAGTATATAAAGTTATATGGTGTGGCATGACAGACCCTCACCCCAATTGTTCTACCCACAGCTTGTGGCCATTTGCTTACAATGCATCAGTCACTTTTCCAATGTTTTTGCTGATACATATACGTAGGGTTCTTGGAACCTTCACAGTTATTACAGCTTTTGTAGACACACACAAATGCACCAGATCAAGGCAATGAACAGCAGCTGAATTACGTCTCAAAGATATTTGCTAAAAATGATTCTTTTTTTTCTTTTTTACCTTTTCTTTGAAAATAGATCGGTTCAGATACCATTCAACAAATTTTATCAGTTAAAAATACTGTATTTATGTAATATAATTTTGCAGGATCCAATCTGGGCTGGTCACTGCGGCCAGAGGTTTATTCTTCTGAGCTTTTGGACTCCTGCTGGAGCCCATCTTCATCTCCGTCTGACAGTCTGCTAGAGTAAAGGTGCCTGAGGATGGGCTCCAGTATTGAGTCTGTAAACTCAGAAGACTAAAACTCTGGTCCTGTTGACCGACCCAGATTAGATCCTGCAACATTATCCTAGGACACTTCTATTCGCCTTTATTGTTAATATAATTTTGCTGGTTGGATTTGCATTGTAATGTGAAGATATGAGGAAAAACTAGAAACTCTTCACAGTGACAATGATGTTATTTAGCTTAGTGTCCACTTTGATTGTACATTAATAGCATAAAAGAGATTCACAAGCTAAACTTTCGTGGATGGAATTGCTATGAGATGTACATTCTATTTTAGACCTATAAAACCACAAGCTTCACAAATTAGACTTTCATGGAAGCCAATGAAAATGAGATCATTCCCTCCCTTAAGTCAGGGTTGAACCTAGTGAGACCTTTTGATGAAAGTAGGTGT
This sequence comes from Diadophis punctatus similis, assembly GCA_023053685.1. NCBI lineage: Eukaryota > Metazoa > Chordata > Lepidosauria > Squamata > Dipsadidae > Diadophis > Diadophis punctatus. The sequence goes on along the minus strand of JALIGW010000001.1, from coordinate 105,297,009 downwards.
GTAAGGGGGGGGGATACTCCCATTGTTTACAGTTTATGAATCACATGCAGGTGTCAGAATGTATCTGAGCAAAGGACAAGCTGTTTCCCCAGCTGATTTTTTTTAATAAAAAAATCAATATTAGATTCAGACTCACAGAAAAAAGGACTCTTTGGGAGATTCAGGGCAGTGGTTACCCCTGGACATGAAAGCCGATAGGTATGCTGCCTCTCCATTCATCCATATAATATAATACTTTTCTATTGCCATTAAAAGGCTTACTCTGTACGATATCATGCATTTCATAATATTTCCATCTAAATGCAGATTTCTGTGTTCCTTGTGTACCATCCAGTCAGGTTTTCCATAAAAATACCAGCAGGAGACAACATTGAAATTCATTTTGCACATTAACAAAATCTCTCTAAGGTTCTTTCTTTTATTTGTTTTATCAACTCAAGCAATAACTAGGAAAATTAGAGTTCTAGTAATGATAGGAAAGCTATTTATGATTTTATCAGGGTTGTCTCCTTTCCCCCCGCCTCTCAGACAATATACAGGCTCTTAAGGGCCAGTAATTTTACAATGCTCCATTAAAAAATGAAATAAGTTCCTCTGTATCACTTAACCCAAGTCCTGCAGTAATAGATGGGGCCCAAAGAAAATGCACTTTGTGTAACGTGGAACATGAATGCCTTCCCCTCCGGTATTCATGCTACATTTATTATAGGTCTTAGGGGAATTTGTTGCTCTTGAAAGCATTGTTGTAAATGTCATAATATTTTCTACCACCTCTGTTTGCAGCCTGCAGGTGAAAACAGGTGTAGAAGAGAAAAGGCAACAAAGCGTTCTTTCAAAACAGTTTCATTGAACTGTTTGGAACCCTCAAACCAAACCAGCCTGATAGGGCTATTTGCTTCATGTTTCCTCAAAAGTAAGTCCTGTGCAACCTATTCTCTAGTCAGTCTGGAACTCATCTAGACACTTTTTGTTACAGTGCTAAGGCACATGTTATGAGGACATGTGCTTGTAATGGGATCATCATTTCCATACCAGCCTATATCCATACCAGCCTGTCTGTTGTGGTCCGCCAGTGGCCTTTGCAGCTGGCAGCAGATTCGGACAGTGAGGAGGCTGGTGCTGTGATTTGCCAGTGACCTGTGCAGCTGGCACCAGAGTCGGACAGCGAGGAGGCTGGAGAAGGCTCGGTGCCAGAGGCAGGGATTCAGCCAGGGCCTTCAGAACCTCCAGAGGCTGCCATGAGTGAAGAAGAAGAGGAGGAGGAGGAGCCTGTTCTCAATGCATGCGTGCTCAGAGCTGCCAAAAGGTAGCAATGGTTCCTGAGGAGAAGGACTACTCGGGAGTAAGGCTTGGGGCTAATTGGCCACTCCCATAGCCTATTTAAGTGATGAAAATGACTGAGGAATTTGCAGGAAGCAACTTCGTTCATTTCAAGTCCTCGTCTTTGAATTCAAACCTCTGTTCTGCTCCTGTTTCAAATCGTGAAGTTTGCCTGCAAATTGTTCCTGGGCGTTTTGCCAAAAAACAGTAAGGTTTGTGTGGGTTATCTGCTGTTATCTGAAAGACTCTTCATCAGACTTGTGTTTTTTTGCTTGGACTATTGCCAACTGTTAACATGACTAATTAACAGCCGTTGCACAGGAAAGACTGGTTTATACTTTATTTGAATTTAGGACGACTGCTAAGTAAGACAATTAGTAGCCATTACTATTAAAACAAGGTTTGTATGGATGCTGTTTGTGCTATGTCCCTTTGTCAGGAAGCTGGGTCAGAACACTGTCCATCCTGAAGGAACTACTGACCTATGGCAATTGACCCATTGAAGGATCACTCTCCCATACGGCTGAAAGGCTCTATGCCTCTATGGCCATTTGTGCTTTGGCTGATGGATAGACAGAACCTCTCTGGAAATCAAAGATTTTTTTTCCTTGTGTCTGTAGAATATCAAACTGGTGAAACCCTACTCCTGAGTCGTCTCATAGCCTTGTGCTTAATGGAGACAGAGGAAAGAGTTCTTCAGGGATTCTACTTCTCTGCTGGCTTCTTCTCTTCGGAGAGCAAGGAACAGATTTATGTGTCATCAAGCCATTGTTAACTTTTAGTGACCATACAAATAGATGTTCTCCATGACAGTCTGTCTCTAGCCTCAACTTACAGGTCTTCCAATGGTGCTCTCATGCCCACTGTAATTTAATCCTTAGGGTGTATGGGGTGCTCAGGGAGGGGTAGCACCTCTGATGTAGGGGCATGTCATGTCCTTTTACGGCAGCTCATTCTATGGCAGCTGCTAGGGACCTTTGGTCCCCACCTGTCACTCAGCTCTCACCTGTGGCTCCTAGCAGCTGTAGCATGTGCAGCAGCCACACCCCGGGCAACAGCTTCAACAGGCTGGCCAAACCAGGTTGAGAGTAGCCGTTGGGTCATCGACCTTCGGTGAGCTAGGGACTTGTCTATCACAAGCATGTGAAAACAGATTCTGGTGGACTGAGTGGATGAAAGCTACTAGAATAGGACAATGGTCATGAAGGCGGTCTCTGCAAGTGATGTGGTACACTAAGAGCACGACAAGACACAAAAGACGCCCTGGTCAACCACTTCATCCAGCCCATCTCCAACTGTCTCGACTCTTGTCCTGCTATTTGGAGCAAGATGGAATCTGGGAAGAGAGAGTGAGGCTGACTGTGCGCACTTCTCCCTCACTTTAATCCAATTCACGCGCAAGTCTTGACATCCCCTCCAATTGATAGATGTCAAGGTCCTCTTTGAATACGATGGACGAACATCATCAATTTAATCCTTCCACCTTGCTGTTGGTCATCCTCTTCTCTTTCCTTCATCTTTCCCAGCATCTGGAGAGCTAGGTGTTCACAGAATGTATCAAAAGTAGGATAATTTGAGCCTGGTCATTTGTGCCTTAAGAGACAATTTGGGGTTGATTTGTTTGATTTATTTATTTATAAAATGTATTGTCTGCCCATCTTACCGGACGTTAACTCTGGGAAGCGTACAATCATAAAAGGTAAATATATATATAAGTGACATTATCTTCTTTTTTCCATGTCAGGGTGCTCTCCTTTTACAAGGAATCTTTTTAGAATCTGACTGCCCACAACATTTATCAGGAATTTTCTCCAATAGCAATGTTTAAAAGAGTCTATTCTCTTCGCATTCCGCTTCTTCAAAGTAAAACAGTGTCGCAGGGAATACCATGGCTTGGACAGGGAAGGAGTTAAATAGTGTTTCAAAATTTATTTAGGATCCTGACTTTTTAATCAGAGAATTCATAATAGTTTCTGTTATATCCCATAACATTTTTTTTTGAAAAAAAATAATGTACCCTAATTTTATTTTAAGAGTGGAACACACTGACCTTCAGCAAGAAAAACTCGAATGAGAACCATACAAAAGTCACATGAGGTCGCCCTTACCTACATAAAGCAGGAACCTGGTGAGGGAGAATGGCTGGGATTGTTCCTCTATTCCAGGAGTGTTGCACTTTTAAATGAGCAAATCTTTTCAGAGAAGCTAAGGCAAATATTTTTTTTACCCTCTATTTGCCTACCGTCCCTGTCTTACTGTCCTATTGTCCTCATTTATCTGTACTTCTTTGCTTATGTTATGTTTATACAAACACCTACTATCTTGTACATGTTTGACAAACAAACAAACAAATAAATAAATAAAGCACTAGAAAAAGATATTTGTGTCTATGTGGCTCAAGTTTTTTATAGATGTTAGGACAATGTTTCTCAACTTAGTAACTTTAAATGTATGGATTTCCCACTCTTAGAATTTTCCCACCAACATGGTGGCTGGGGACTTCTTGGATTCAATTCAATTCAAATTGCTAGGGTTGAGAGACACTGTGTTAGATCTCAGGAAAGCACCTTTCATTTCCAGAAATAGCTTCCTCCTTTCCTCCATTCAGAAGTCTCTCTTAAGAGCCACGCTTGCCTTTTTGCAAAAGCCAGTAATGCAAATCTTCCTGCATGCCTGCCCCAAAGAAAGGAACATGCTCATTTACTTCAGCCTGATGAGAGAGAAGGAAGGGATTCCATATTTCTATTGTTAGTCACTATTGGTCCTCATTTTTCTCCCACCCACCCACCCTTTTTTTAGCTCGGGATGTCTCTTCAAAGATTGGTGAACCAGCAGATGGAAAGTCTTCCCAGTGCCTTGAATGTTTATTAAAATATATTTGCCATCCAACTCCAGTAGACTCTGGGTGGCATACAAAAGTAGGGGAGGGACCCCATAAAAATACCAACATTACATCACATGGCCATCCCACATTAAAATATTTCATTTTCGTTTTCTTGCCATCTGCTTAGTATGAAGCAGGAATGAAGAATAGCTCCAACAGTTGTAATACTGTCACTATGCTACTTCAGTCTTGGAACCATCGTTATTGGTTACAATGTAACCGATACTCTAGAAAGGGTGCAGAGAAGAGCAACAAAGATGATTAGGGGGTCTGGAGGCTAAAACATATGAAGAACGGTTGCAGGAACTGGGTATGTCTAGTTTAATGAAAAAGAAGAACTTGGGGTGACATAATAGCAGTGCTCCAAGATCTCAGGGGCTGCCACAAAGAAGAGGGAGTCAACTTATTCTCCAATAAAGCACCTGAAGGCAAGACAAGAAGCAATGGATGGCAACTAATTAAGGAGAGAAACAGCCTAGAACTAAAGAGAAATTTCCTTTCAGTTAGAACAATTAATCAGTGGAACGACTTGCCTCCAGAAGTTGCGAATGCTCCAACATTGGAAGTTTTTAAGAAGAAATTGGAACCATTTGTTTGAAATGGTATCGAGCTTCCTGCCTGAGCATGCTGTTGGACTAGAAGATCTCCAAGATCCAGTCCAACTCTGTTATTCTGTATTCTATTCCTAGGCTTATAGTGCATCCACCAATGATGTCTTCTTGCCCCATCTCAGTTGCAGAGGTGGGTTCCTCCCGGTTCGGACCAGTTCTCCCAAACTGGTAGCAATGTGCTGGTGATGTCATGATGATGTCACAGAACCAATTCAGTCAGTGCCCGTCCATGGGCGCCACCATTTTTTAAAATATTTTCGGAATTTTTTTTAGATTTTTTTTCCCTTGGAATTATTTTCTATTTTTTTTTCTTCTGCACATGCACAGAAGCCGAGTTTCCAGCACTGTGCATGTGGTTGCCATCTTGTTTTAGACTTTTTTTTTGGGGGGGGGGGTATTTTTTCTTTTTTTCTTTTTGAATTTTTCCAGGTTTTTTTTTCTTCTGCACATATGCAGAAGCTAAGTTTCCGGCACTGTGCATGTGGTCGCCATCTTGTTTTTGGCTTTTTTTGCCACTGTGCATGCGCATGCCCATGCGGCATGCCCACGTGGCGTGGGCGGAAGCGAACCAGCAGCGAGGTAGGTTAGAACCCACCCCTGCTCTGTTGCAATGCTTCTGTCCAAGCTACATACACATCTCCCATCTCAAAGTTGGAATTAATGTATGCTGCTGGACATGTGTAGATGAAGACCCTAAATATACTGAATATTCAATGTCATTTAGACTATGGAACACATTTGAAAGGGGCACTTTGTAAAACACATTGACTCTCCCCAAAGTGTCAAAGCATTCACACCCCCACAAAGTTGCTTTGAAAACTTGACCTGCTTGTCTCTGGAGTCTGTGTCTGCATAGGTATCACTGCTGCTGGGAACACCAGCAAAGCAGAGAAGCAGGCAGGGGGTGTGTCTTGGAAGCTACCAGGCCAAGAATCTGAAGGGGTGGCTATTTGAAGACCTTGAAGAAAGATGCATGCTTGAAAGAACCTTTCAAATGCTTGGCACATCTGTAGTACAAACCATTGTTGAAATTCCCTCCCCATCCATGGAAGCCTGTCAGATACAGTATAAGGCACATACTATATGCAAATTATACATAAACAGTCAGGATGCATTTGCATCTAACATATCAGGGAAAGGAAGGAAAGGGAAGGGATCTTTCAGAATTACAACTGGAAACACAATAGAATATACAGTCATACCAGGGGTGGGTTCCAATTTTTTTACTACCACTCTGTGGGCATGGCTTAATTTTGTGGGTGTGGCTTAATTTTGTGGGTGTGGCTTGATGGTCATGTGACTGGGTGGGAGTGTCTTTACAGTCATGTGACTGAGTGGGGGTGGCTTGGTGATCATGTGACTGGGTGGTCATGTGACTGAGTGGGCGTGACCAACTCAACATCACTCACAGCAAGGTGGGGTGACACCTTGCTATGAGTGACATCGAGTTGGCCACGCCCACCCAGTCATATGACCGATGCTGCAGAGACAGGGTGATTTCCTACATACCTCCCCCCCCACTTTGGCTTGACAAAATAAAAGCCTGCCTGCTGAGCAACCCGGACTGGAAAATGTTTAACAAGCTCCAAACTGTCGCTGGAAGCCTGTGTTTTGTGTTGGGGTGGTTTTTGCCAGAAAACACTTAAAAATGCACTATTTTTTATAGAATTCCTGCGCTGCCAAATCTTACTGTACTGTGGTCGTCGGGGCTGCCCAAGTAAAGAACCGCACCGGCTCAGCTCAGGGCGACCATGAGGAGCAAAAGGGGAAGCCAAGGCGCTCGCCCCACAGTGGCCAACTTAGCGCTCTTGCTCCCAAGCGCACTTTCAGAGGCACGGTGTCTGCCTCCAAATCCTTGCGGGACACACACACACACACAGCTGGAAGATGTTTCCTTAGATCGCCGCCAAATTCATTGTTGGGAGCGTCAGGCTAGCTCAAAATATACGAGAAGTCTTGGGCAAACCTCTTCCAAAGTTCGGCCAAGTTGATGCTCCCAACGATGAGTTTGGCGGCGATCTAAGGAAACGTCTTCCAACTCTTCAAGAATGACTTTAAGAGCACCCGAGCAGCCGAGAGCAAAAGTAGTGACAGTGGGGGCGACAGGGGCATGTGTGTGTGTGTGTGTCTCTTTCCCTTCCATTGCTGACTCTGGGAGGATCGTTTCTTGCCCTGCTCCAGGGGTGGGTTCTAACTTACCTTGCTGCCTGTTCACTTCCTCCCATGCCACATGGCCATGCCTCATGAGCGCGCGCATGCGCAGTGCCGAAAAATCCAAAAAAATTAAAAAGAAATTTTTAAATTAATTTTTTTTAAAAAATAAAAAAAATAAGGAAAATAATAAAAAAAATTTAAAAAGATGGTGGCACCCACGGATCAGCACTGACCGATCAGATTTGGTGATGTCATTGTGACATCACCAGCGGGGCACTACTGATTCGGGTGAACCGGTCCGAACCGGGAGCAACCCATCCATGGGTCATACCCTGAGAAGCCAAAAGATTTAATTCCATTATGCAGTTCATGTTGTAAGCTGTCAGAGAGGTATAACTCTTACATATCTTCATAGTGACCTGGGAAATATTCACCTCTTCTTCATAGCAGCCTTAAATATTTTCTAGTCTAGTCTAGTCTTCTCCAGAAAATGCTGGAGATGCTGCCAGGATTGAATGGAAAGCAAATATGGATATAGGAATAACAACTGAACTGTTCCACTGCCCAAAATAAAATGGCCTTGGAAAATGTTAGGGGAGGGGAGAAGCTTAAAATGGCTAGTCATAACGGACTTGATCCCATCCCCTGATCACACCATCAACAGCATCACCACCAAAAATGTATCCATAGTCAAAATTGTATTGAAAGAAGAGGAAAACCAATGTCATGAGTTGCAGTGATGTGTCCTTTTTCATTCAGTCATCATTTTCTCTTTCTCCCCTCCCCTCCTCTTCCCCTTTTTAAATGTTTCTTTCTCACAGAAGCATCCATAGCTTGGGAAAAACGTGTTTTTTAGCACCAACAGCTTTCCCAGCAAGTTTAATTGCTGCTTAATGAAACAGGATTTAAGAAGTGAGACTCAAAGGCAATGTAGGTTGCTTTGGGGGTCTGCCTTTCAATCACAGGTTGGCTATTTGTGATATGAACAAAACTGGCTTCTGGGCTTTCTCAAGACTGAGACAGCTACGCCATGGATGGAAATGGAGATAGAGATATGCAAAATGTATGAGCCATCTGCATTTCTGAAGAAAGCAGTGACTAATCTATAGGTGACAAAAACTGAGTTTGACTTTTTCACATTCAAAATTATTTTGCTCTGGGGGTGGGGACAATTTTTTTTAAAAAAACTGAACCCTTGTTGAGGAATGTCAGTGTAGAGTATCAGCAACTTTTATGCATTGTTAATATTATAGATCCAATATGTTCCAAATTATAAGTATGTATAATATACCAGTGCTACCCAAACAAAAAAGGGTAATGAAATTGATTTTAAAATTATTTTATTAGTTTTTATGTATTTTGATTGTTTACTTTTTGTGAAAATATATGGCAACCAAAATCATACCTCCCTTTTAATGCAGGGCTTATTACCCACTGTAATCTCTATTCTGTATAAGATAGCGAGTTTCAGACTGCAGGCTGAGATGGGAAAACATGCTATATACACAATTAAACCGAAGAAAGAGACAAGCACTGATTCTATTATAAAAGAAAAATAGATTTGGCATAGCTTATCTACATTGCATATAATCATAGTCACTTGATTTATATACCACATTTCCCACAAATACACTATGCTTAAGCCACTTCACAGAAAAGTGCCAGTTTAAATTCAATATTAAAATAATATAGAATATTATAAATATTGTGATATTCTCAACTGACGCTTTAATAATGAGCAATTCTTGTATCATATACTGGAAGTTTAAATAAGCATTAAATAAACCAAATGTCCTATATCAATAATAGCTGCATGAGCTCTGCATTAAGTAATCAACTCAGCCATTTTATTAGGGCATCTGCTTAATAATAGAACACTTAACACACATCAAGTTACCAATGGAAAATAAAAAATAACAAAAGTAAATTACCCACAGCAACAACTACTTTCAAAGCTGGACTAAGAAGACTACAGTCCTATTTTTAGAACTGTGCAAAGCATGCAGGTGTGCACAAACAAGTCATCTCTCTTTGAATCATTAAAATAGCCACATCTTTTGCAATGTTCAGTGATCTGGAAGCTGTTCCTCCATGTGCATTCATGTTTTTTGATCCCCAGACTTCAAGAAGTATATAAAGTAATCACAAAACACTTCATAAACAGATGTTTTAGCCAAAGAAAGACACATTCGCATTGGGCAGCCATATCTGAATTTCTGATCCAGGAAAAGAGAGCCTTCTGGAAGAACAGGGGTAAAATGCAATTTATTTTTATTAATGAAGAAAAAAAAATCCTAATTACTGTATATAACAAATATCAAGCAAGTATCTTAAGGCAGTATGCAAATTTAAAAATATATCAGATGAAACATTAAAAAATAATAACATCTAAGCAATAAAATAACAATGAATGTGATTATATCATTTATTTCTAGAGAAGAATATATTCCAAAGGGTTGGCACCATCTTCATATATTAATGTGAGTATACCTGAAACGAAATCAATTTTCTTTTAAAATTTTGCAAAATGTTTTTGCAAAACATTTTGCAAGATAGTTCTGAAAACCAAAAATTAAGGTTAAATATATATATATTCATGTGAAAATTACCTGGTTTTGGAAGTAATCCATTAAAATGCATGTTAGAGGAAATTGGAAAATTTGACTGACACTATATAAAGAAAATTTTTCGGATGTTGATTCTTGATTTGTCTTTTAAATTGAAATTAGCTTAGAAACTACGATAGACTTGAGATTGAAAAATAGGAATTGTGAAAAACTGAAATTGACATTATGTGTGTGTGTGTGTGTGTGTGTGCATTGGTACACACACACACAGACACAGACACTTTTCAAAAGAAGATAAAAGTTAAAACAAACTGATAGAATGTAATAAAGAAAAATGAAAAAGAAACAAATCAAAGAAGAAACAAAAAGTGCAAGAAAAAAAGGTTAAAATTAGAAAAAAATGAAAGAAAGTATAAGTAAGTGGTTTCTGCTATTCTTCATACATAGGTACAAATATATTTGGACCTCTCTCAACATCATATTCCTCTTCTTTCCATAATCTATTGTGTCTAATCATCAAAACTGTTAAGTCATAAGTTCATATTTTTCAATTTTGCACAAAAGTCCACAAGAGGCTTCCAATCAGCAATAAATGTAGATAATGTCTGTTTGCTAATCAAAGAAGTTAATTTATCCATTTAAGCAAAATCTGTGAACTTCACCAACCATCCACTCTTGGTTTTCTCTGTCAGCAAAGTATCAACACTTTTTAGAATTGTAAGCCAACCAGAATCACTTGGTTGAGCTGGGTGGCTGTAGAAATTAGATAGATGATAGATAGATAGATAGATAGATAGATAGATAGATAGATAGATAGATAGATAGATAGATAGATAGATAGATAGATAGATAGATAGATAGATAGATAGATAGATAGATAGATAGATAGATAGATAGATAGATAGATAGATAGATAGATGAGAGAGAGAGAGAGAGAAGGAAGAAGAAGAAAGAAAGAAGAAAGAAAGAAAGAAAGAAAGAAAGATAGATAGAAAGAAAGAAAGAAAGAAAGAAAGAAAGAAAGAAAGAAAGAAAGAAAGAAAGAAAGAAAAAAGAAAGATCAAGAGATGTCATTTGAGAAGTGAGACCTAAGACTCTATAAAACTTTCAATGCATGTTTGTTGGTAATTTTAGGTTACATTTTGTAGTAAATGCTGAATGGGAAATGCAAATTAGCAACAAATTTTACCTAAATATGTTTTCCCATATTAATGAATAACTTTTAGGATGTTTTGAAAATAAGGCTTGAGGGGGAGAAGGTGGCATATCTTCTTCTTCTTCTTCTTCTTCTTCTTCTACTACTACCATTTTGTTCAGTTGATTTGGAAAGAATTATATAAAAATTATTCAAAGTGGAAAATAATGTAGATAAAATTGTTCTGAGTTGTATGTTAATTTTTTATGCAGACTTTATTTATACTTTCTTGCCTCTTAACACATTCTTTTTAATTTCATTTCATGTCTTAACATAATTATTTTGAAATAACACAGAATTCATATTTGTCATAGTAATACCCATGTATTTTACTTTTTTCTCAGACTTAAAATTTTCAACCTTTCTTCATCAGTTCTCTGACCGATATTCATTTTTTGTTAGCATCTTCATCTTCTGATTATTAATCTTAAAGCCTGCTAGATTTCCAGTGTTTTCATTTTCCCATTAATGTTTCTACTCCCTCTAGTGGATCTTCCAAAATGCTTAACCAGAGCTTTTGCAAAATCCCCTTAACTTATAAGTTTATTTTGTAATCTTAAACCCCACAATTATTTCATCATGTCTTATGTCTCTATTCAGTACCTCAAGAAGTAAAATGTAAAAGATTGGAAACAGAGGGCATCCTTGTCTTATCCCTTTTTGAATCTCACAGAGTTTTGTTTATTCTCTACTAACAAGTATTTATGCTTTCTGTGAAGTATAAATCGATCTTACCCATTTAATAGAATTATCTCCAAGGTTCATATGTTCCAGAACTCTAAATAAGAAAATCCAATTCAAATGGCCAAAGACCACCTCTGCATCTAAAAAGATCAATGTAGCTTGTTTTTCATTGTTTTACTCCAAATACTACAATACTGCTGTGACAAAACATTTGTTTTCCATATCATGTTTTCAGCTTGAAATGAATACATTTGTAGATCGTGACTGATGAAAATTAATACAACTCTGCTCCACAAATACATATTAATGCAGCTTGCTCATGTCCTGAGATACTTCCTGCAGCCTGTGTTTATTTTTGTCTTTTATTTACTGTCACTAATCTAACAGCAGGAAAGAAGAAATGAAAAGCTCCATGCTTCTCTGTACTTTCAATGCTGTCGCCCGAATCCTCAAATCAATACTTGCAGTGACTAGGTCCAAACTTTTAATTATTTCGACAGGATATTTTATACATGGCAGGGGACCAGATAATAGGCGTTTAATGTCAGCGAGAACCAAGAAGTTTTTACAGAAATAATAACACTAATTATTTTGGTCTAGTGGCTAAGGTACCTGGCTAGGAAATGGGAAACTGTTCTAGCCCTGCCTTAGACATATGAAAGCCAGCTGTGTGACCATCATTTCATCTTTTTCTACTTTCAGCTCTATGCTTTTCTGGAGGTACTGTTGTGGGGAGTTGATAGAATAATTCACTCCCTCTGTGAGATTCCCAAGTTTTTTTGTAAGTTCTTTGGCTAATTTATATTTTGATGCCCCCGGCAACAATACAACTGGATGAAAAGGTATGTCAGGCTTGTGTATTTGGGGAAATCCATAGAAGCCTGAGAAGATGGATCCATTGCTTTTCATCTGCCACTCATCTTCTTTTGTGATTTTATCTTTTCTTAGTTAAGCTGTTAAGGGCTTTCTCGATCAGGATGTCAAGTTTCTGTATTGGGTTGATAGTTACAGGGATATAGTGTAGAATAGCAATAGCACTTAGACTTATACACCACTCCATAGTGCTTTACAGCACCTTCTGGGAGGTTTACAATGTCAGCATATTGGCCCAACTATCTTGGTCCTCATTCTACCAACCTCGGAAGGATGGAAGGCTAAATCAACCTTGAGCCAATCAGGATTGAACTCCAGGCTGTGGGCAGAGATTACTTGCAATACTGCATTCTAACCACTGTGCCACCAGGGCGTCACTGTCCCTAGTAATTCTTTGGCTTTTTGTATATATTGTGTTCTGTCCATGGTAGCCATGGTTTAGCCTTTGTCTGCTGAGAGGATGGTGATACTTTGGTTCTTCTTCTGTCCTCTGCTATGAATTTTACTGATTCTGCAGTATGATTGTCTGCCTTATGTTTTCTTGGGTCTCTGTGGCAAGTCCTGTGGTTTTAAATGTTGCTTCTAAGGTTGCAGAGAATTCTAAAGCATTATCTATGTTATAGTTCAGGCCTTTATGGAGGATATTGTGTTCTGTGGTGGATAGTGAGTGACTGGACATGTTGATTACCCTTTTGGGATACCTCTTTGCTTCTGAGGTTGATCTTTGAACAGTTGGGTTTGGAGTTTTATTTTCCTTTTTTCAGCTTGCACTAGAGATGTAAAAAGAGAAAATAGCAATTTCTCTTCATGTTCCAATTGTATTGGTGCTTGGGTAATCTAATGTTTACCTTTCTTTCAATTTTAAATAGAGTTTAGGTCCCTCATAATATTGGGTTTATGAAATGTCACGATGTGAATATTGTCAGGTTGTGCATCTCTGTGTTTTCTACTGTGTTATTATATCTATGGTCAGACAGACGTATGATATATTCTTCTACGCATGTCTACATTCCTGAGGTCAACTCCTTTCCTTTCTCATCGCCATTTCTACCAAGGTAGAAGTGATTTATTTTCTTAGCCGATACAATGTAGTCCTAATAAGAATTCTTTATTATTTTTCTACTGAAATAAATATTTTGTTTATTAGTATTTGAATCTCGCGGTTTATTTTCTAAGTAACAATGTTTTCAAAGAAGCACGATCCATCGCCTCTGATGAGAGTAATTCTCTTCTTAACAATGGTACCAGAGTTTGGCTGTAAACTTTATGGCTTCGTTTGAAAGTTTTATTGCGTTTTAGGATAGTTAGCTAATTAGAGAGATTTATGACCAGCCATGTCCACGAACGGAGATAAGGAATTTCCTACACATGCTGCCGCTGCTGAAAAAAAGACAGAGACCGAAAGACTGATTTTAGAAGCTAATGCCCCACAAGATGAGGTGGCATCCTTTTATAAGCAGCAAATTGCCAGCCCACGAAAGTCTTCCATAGAGCAGACAAGTGCTGAAAGAGAAATAAATTTAACTTATGGCCAGATACTGCAAAAACAAAGAGAGCAGATAGATTTTTTGCAAAAAGAATTACACGAGATTAAATTGCATGCATTCTTTCGTGCTGAGAACCAAGATGTCCACCTGCCTTCAGGCACTTCAGAGAGGGGCCATGATTCCCCTCCTTCTTTAAACAAATTAAAGCAACGCCCTTGGATGCACACGTCAAAATTACATGGGCAGAAATTTTTTGATGAAAGAGACTTTGCATTTCTCCAAGTGATTCAGGAACAGAATGAAATTTTGCATAAACAGAATGGATTTTTGTATAATCAAAATGAAGAATTAACAATATTACAAGCCCAGACCAGAATGACTCAAATGAGATTAGATGCATTAATGCAGCGTCCTCCTTTAGCTGGACAACCTTTACGGGCACAAATTGTTCAACCTGCCCAACCTATGCAAGCACAAATTGTGCATCCACCACAAGCTGGACCACCTCCTACTCCAGCACCAGGGGGCCAACTTTTGCCTGCTCCAGCTCTACTACCTATTGCTGCTCCTCAGCAACAGCCAATCCAGGCACCTCCCGCAGCCCCAATTTTGCAACCAGCTCCAGCTGGTGCACTGGTTGTACAACAGCAGCCAGTCCAGGCACCTCAAGCAGTACCTCAACCTGCTCAGGCCCAAGCCTTGCCACAAGCGATTCCACAGGCCGCACCACTGCAGGCCCAAGCAATTCCACCTATTTTGACACAACAATCACAAATCGTCCCATTAGTTGGCAATGCAAAATTAAAGCAATCGGGACAAAATTACAAAGCCTGGGTCTCTGAGATAACTATTTTGCTTCGTCGTGAAGGGACATATGACATAATCCAGAACCCCCCACAAAGGCCATGGGATGAAGCTACAAGGCTCCTCGATATTAAAGCATCTACTAGCTTACTGATGTCAATGGACACCGAAATGCAGCAAACCTTTGTTCCTGATGTAACTGCCCAAGAAATATGGACTCAATTAGAACGTTGTTTTCGCCCAGTTTCAGCTGAGTCCACAAACTTACTTTTGTCACAATTTCATGGAACAAAACTTAAACTAAATGAAAATATTGGGGCACACTTAACAAAAATGAAGCGCATGAGGAAAGATCTCGCAGAACGTGGTTACCCAATGGATGATAACCAAGTGGTCAGTATTATTACCAATTCCTTGAATTACACATGGAGGGAGGCCATCACACGAATTAACCAAGTTCCTCTTGCTCAAAGAACTGTTGATCATGTTTGCAGAATTTTAACAGAATATGAAGCTTATATGCAGGCCACGCCCCACTTACAACTACCACCTAGACGATCCTACGAACGAACCTACGCACCAAGAGTAATAAGATGCCAATATTGCGACCATGTGGGTCATACAAGCAGAAATTGTTTTAAATTGCAACGCACTCAAGTTCCTGTCCAGCCCAGAGGAAAAGATTACAGACGCCAGCACCAGCCCAGAGGAAAAGATTATAGGGACCAGTACCAGCCCAGAGGAAAAGCACCTAGAGGCAGCAGAGGCAGAGGACAGCGCCGACCCGGTCCGAGGAGTGATTTCCCACCTCCACACACCATGCTAGCAATCACCAATGATACACAGCCAAAGAAATATGACCGCTCTCTTTTATGGACTCTCGATAGTGCAGCGGCTGTTCACATTACTTACAGAAAAGAACTTTTCAAAGAGCTACATGAGCCTGAACCAGAATATCGTGAACTGTACGCATTTGGTGGCCACCCTTTCAAAGTTGAAGGAAAAGGGACTGTTTTTATTGAAGAGTTAGGTACCCTGGTACCTGATGTTTATTATATTCCTACAGCTAATTGTAATTTGCTTAGTCAGAATCATTTATCTGCTGTTTTGCATTTTTATGTCCTTCATTTAGGTAACGCCAGTTATATTTTTAAAGATGGTCATATTGTTGCTGACACAATTGTGATTGGTCAGGTCTACTATTTGAGGCCAAAGGCAGAACCTCAAATTCAGGCAAGTATAAAAATCTCAATAGATAATATCACAGGCCCAGAGAGAGATACCCCAGAGAGAGATCCTGTGAATACTCCAAAGGCTCTTAAAGCCACAAAGCAACAGGTAATCAAACCTAAGGTTCCTCATGTTAATGTTAATGCTGCAACTCCACTTACAGGTTTTCGTTTACATGACAGGTGTATTCATAGATGGCACAGGAGATTAGGCCATCCAAGCTTTGAGGTCCTTAAAAAGATGCCATTTTTCACACAAGGTTTGAATTTCAAAGGATGTAAGGTACATCTAGATTGTGCAGTTTGCAAAAAGGCAAAATCGAGGGCAGCAGCTGTTCCAAAACATGCCACACGTAAGTCAACACGCATTTTTGATTTGGTTCATACTGATATTGTGGGCCCTTATGGTCCAACTATTGGCGGTAAAAAATATTTCTTAACTATTGTTGATAATCATTCTAGATATGGTTATGTCTTTCTAATGAAAGAAAAATCTGAAGTCTTTCAGACCTTTAGAGATTTTGCAGTTCAAATTTACAATCAACACGGAGTGAGAATCCGGAGAATCCAGAGTGATCGTGGTGCCGAGTTCACGTCTCAACGTTTCCAGGATTGGATGCGACGAAACGGTATCCTACACCAAACATCTGCCCCATACACTCCGTCTCACAACGGAGTGGCAGAAAGACGGCAAGGGGTCCTCCAAACCATGATGCGCTGCCTCCTAGAAGATGCCAATCTCAAACACTCATTTTGGGGCGAAGCAGTTCATTATGCAAATTACATTGTCAATCGTACATGGAGCAGTGTCATTGACCAAACACCCTTCTACATGTTATATGGCCGCCAGCCAGATCTTAGACATTTACACATTTTTGGTTCATATGCCATGGTCAACATTCCATTGGCCCAAAGAAGAAAAGGTGGCCCAGTAGCAAAGAGACTGAGATATATGGGTGTTGATAGCAATTCTAAATGGGGAAGATTCATTGACTCTCATAATGTGATAACAATTTCTAATTCAGCTAATTTTGAAGAAGATACAGATTGGTCCAGGATACATTCTAATGATCCTGGAGTTTATTTCCCTAGAACTGAAATCGTTGATACAGAGCAACCAGATGACCAAAGTTCATCACCTGATATCCCATCCTACAACGCCGTGGATGCTGAAGCTAGCGACGCTGATGGAGATGTGGACAACAAGAAAGACGACTGGACAATCGTCCCGAGACGTTCCAAGAGAACTACAAAAGGTATTCCACCAAAGAGATACACAATGCAATTGACAAACACACCATCACCATTGATCTGTAATGTTACACTCCCACCGGAGAACTTTTCACAAATTAAATATCTTTCTGAAGACGAACAACAAAAATGGTATGAAGCCATGCAAGTTGAGATGGATAGTTTGCAGAAACTCAAAGTATACACATCTGCAACACCTCCAACACACAAAAAAGTCATTGGCACAAGATGGGTCTACAAAATCAAACAAAAGCCAGATGGTGAATTATTATACAAAGCAAGACTTGTCGCACAGGGTTTCGCACAAAGCTATCCTGAAGATTACACAAACACTTACTCACCTACAGTGTGAACTGAAAGTGTGAAAATTGCTCTAACCACTGCTTCTATCCTTGGACTTGAAGTTTTCCAATTTGATGTTGAAACAGCTTACCTACATGCTGATCTAGATGAAGAAATCTACGTCAGGTCCGCTCCCGGCTTCCGGGACCGAGAAGGGGACACCTGGTTCCTAAACAAAAGTCTCTATGGTCTGAAACAATCAGGTTTGATGTGGTACACATGTCTAAAAGACAAACTAAATTTAATGGGCTTTATTAAGTCCGACACTGATGAATGCGTGTTCACAAAAAGGTATGGAAATATTAATGAAATTGTTCTTGTTTATGTTGATGACATTGTTTACATTGGTCCAAACATACGCATGAGTGAGAATTTTGTTAAAGGTTTGCAGAAATACTTCACATTGAAATCATTAGGACACATCAATGAATATTTAGGAGTTCACATTGAAAAGACACAGAAGGGGTTTAGTCTTTCACAAGAAGCTAAGATAGATCAACTTTTGCATCAATGCAACATGACAGATGCAACGCCTACACAAACACCTATGCAAACTGATTTTCACAATTTGAAAGATACATATAGTCCTGAGTTCAAGGATCAAACACTTTATCGTTCAGTAATTGGTTCACTACTTTACATTAGTGGATGGACTAGACCAGACATAGCACTTAGTGTTAATTTACTTTCAAGACATGTAGGCAAAGCAACAGAGTTTCACTGGTCATGTATTAAGAAGTTACTGAGATACCTGATACACACAAAACAATTCAAATTGAAGCTAGAACCAGAACATATAGATTTTGCTGACATGTATTGTTATACAGATGCAGATTGGGCAAGTGATAAAGAATCAAGAAAAAGCACATCAGGTTACATAGTGTTCCTGAATGGATGTCCAGTTTACTGGAACGTAAGAAAACAAAGTTTTATTTCCTGCTCATCAACTGAAGCAGAGTATGCATGTGTGTCTGATGCGTGTAATTTTTTAACGTGGTTCGATGCCTTAGTTACAGATATCTGGACGAAGCCCGAAAAAACGATCACTGTGATGGAAGACAATCAATCAGTAGTTTACATTTCCAGGACTCACTTCACAGGTTCAAGGTCCAGACACATTGACATACGTTACAAGAATGTTAGAGAGTCAGTAAGACAAGGTCTCATAAAGTTAGAATATGTGCCAACAAAATATCAGATAGCTGACATTCTGAACAAACCATTACCTATTGCTCAGCATGATTACCTCAGATATTTACTGTGTGTTGAGTGACACATTATATTAGCCCAACTGACAAAGAAGGGGTGTCACGATGTGAATATTGTCAGGTTGTGCATCTCTGTGTTTTCTACTGTGTTATTATATCTATGGTCAGACAGACGTATGATATATTCTTCTACGCATGTCTACATTCCTGAGGTCAACTCCTTTCCTTTCTCATCGCCATTTCTACCAAGGTAGAAGTGATTTATTTTCTTAGCCGATACAATGTAGTCCTAATAAGAATTCTTTATTATTTTTCTACTGAAATAAATATTTTGTTTATTAGTATTTGAATCTCGCGGTTTATTTTCTAAGTAACAATGTTTTCAAAGAAGCACGATCCATCGCCTCTGATGAGAGTAATTCTCTTCTTAACATGAAAATAATGCTAAGGAGTTGTAAAAATTACTTTCAATTAAGTAATTAAGCTGAATTGGAATGTTGTATGATATAGATTTCCCAGAAGCTATTTAGAGGAAATGAATAAATGCCACACATAATATTTTAAAGCACATAAAGATTAAATGACAAACAAATAATAGAAAATATCAAACAAAAACAGACAAAGCACCAAGTAATCAGAAATGCTAAAACTGAAGTTGCTCTAAATATAAGATATATAAATATAGGAGCTATTAGTATTGCATAGCAAAGATAATACAGTAGAACCTCTGGTCATGACCATAATTCCTTCCATAACTTTGGTCGCAACCCTATTTGTGATCCGAAATTAATGAAGCGGCCACACGTGGGTCACTGTTGTTTGTAAGCAAACAACAGGAAATTTGGCGCTTACAAAAAAAATGGTGCGGAAGGGGAAATTGGCCACGACCATGTTTGATCGCCACCCGAGTATGTGTTCGTGACCAGATTCAAAAATGTTGTGATTTTTTTTGGTCAGAACCCGATTTGCTTGTGATCAGAAGCGTTCGTGACCAGAGGTTCTACTGTAATAGGAATTCATTTTATTTGAGTTTAGAAATCCTTTTTCAAAATTAGAAATGTTAGCGCTAGCACAGCAAATAAAAATCATATATATTAAATCATATATATATATATATATATATATATATATATATATATATATATATATATATATATATATATATATATATATATATATATATATATATATATATATATATATATATATATATATATATACCATATATATATATGGTAGAAAGCAATTCTTCTATTTATACATCTGATAATCCTGAAAACAAAGAGATCACACAGTAAATTCTAAAGCCACTACATAATTATAATAGAATAATAACAGAAGAAAAATGAATACATTTTTTTAAAAAAAACACAATAGAACTCCAATATGGCGTGATTATTTTGGACTTGATTATTTTTTAAAAATCAAATTTATATTATCTGATTAGTAAAATAGTTATAAAAGCAAAAATGTCTGACTCTGGAAAACAATCTAAGCCTCTCATTAACCAAATAAGAACCTTGAAAAGAATGTCATCATATAGGTCTATTATTAAATAAAAATGACAAAAATATCCACTGTTTTATTGGCCAGTAGGCTAAACAAGTTTATAAGTAATTATAATTCCCCAATCAGTCTGAGTTTGTTCTGAAAAGAAATATAGCCAATTCAATTAGAAAACTGCTTAACATAATACACTATGCTAAGCACACTAAAATTCTACTAGCTTTACTGTCTTCTGGTGTCTTCAGAGCATATGATCGAGTGGAATGCAAATTTCTTAAAAGTTGGTTACTGGAAATGGGATTAGGACATAATTTTATTGCTATAATCAATCAATTATATTCACCACTGCAAGCAGTAATTAGCATCAATGAAACAGAGATGGGGCTCTTTCAAATAAATAAGGGCATTAAACAAGGGATGCCCACTTCCCTGTGTTTCGTTTAATCTTATTATAGAAGTATTAAAACAAAATATTGGTAGGAAGAAAAATAATTCAAGATCTTAAAATAAAACAAAATGGTATTATTCAATAATTCTGTTTTCAAGTGATATGCTCATTTCCTTCAAAATCCAATTAGGACTATCATTCAGTCACATATGTTATTGAATAAATTTAATATATCGGCAGAGAGCTAGTTTGGTGTAGTAACTAAGACACAAGGCTAGAGACTGTGAGTTCTACTCCCGCCCTAGGTAGGAAGCCAGTTGGCTGACTTTGGGTCAGTCACTGTTTCTCAGCCCTGGGGAGGTTGCAATGGCACATCCAAAAATCTTGCCAAGAAAAGTGCAGGGACTTGTCTAGGCAATCACTAGGATTCAACACTCGCTCAAAGGCACACAAATGCTAAAAAGGACGATGTAACAAGATTAAAAATAATTTTTGTTAAAGTGTCACCAAAACCATTTTAAGAATCTTCGGTGCCACCAGATTTGGGCTGCCAGAATTTGGATAACCATTAGATGACAGCAAAATATTGTGGCCATCTAATTGTCACAATGAACAATTGGGCTGGTACCTTTTAGGGACTTGCACATCTCACAAACAATATGAGCTATATTTTGTTTATTTATTTATTTATTTATTTATTTATTTATTTATTTATTTATTTATTTATTTATTTATTTATTTATTTATTTATTTATTTATTTATTTATTTATTTATTTATTTATTTATTTATTTATTTATTTATTGTTCTTATATGCCGCCCTACTCCCTGAGGACTCAGGGCGGCATACAACATTTAGAGAACAACTAAACAATATAAAATTTAAAAACGGTATTAAAAAGAATTTTAAAAAACATATAAAAACCATACATACATGGGGGAGACCTAGGATGTAAAATTGTCTCAGTACCCCGCCTGCAGGAAAAGCCATGTCTTGATGGCTTTTCGGAAGGCCAGCAAGGTGGGGATAATTCGGATCTCTGGGGGGAGTTAGTTCCAGAGAGCAGGGCCCCCCACAGAGAAGGCCCTCCCCCTAGGCCCTGTCAGCTGGCATTGTTTGGTTGACAGGACCTGGAGGAGACCCACTCTGTGGGACCTGACCGGTCGAAGGGAAGTATGAGGTAGGATGCGGTCCCGGAGGTAACCTGGACCTAAGCCATGTAGGGCTTTAAAGATGATAATCAACACCTTGAATTGCACCCGGAGACCAATGGGCAACCAGTGCAGCTGGCAGAGTATGGATGTTACATGAGTGTATCTTGAGACACCCACCACAGCACGCGCAGCCAGAATCACTGGAATGTAGATTCCCAGAAGGGCAATGCTTGATAGGCAGGTCATAGAAGAGAGGGTAGACTAAATATGGTTCACTGAAGAAGGAAATGGCAGTTCTACTCTAGTATTCAAGTATTTCAGTATAAGATGGACATGCACAATCAACATCAAAATAATACTAGAGGATCCTACAAATTTGAAGGTATTCTATAAGCTACAGTAGAACAGCATTTTACAAGTAGCACTGGTCCTTATTATATGGCTAGATTAAAGCTTAAAAGATCACTTGCTGCTGAAGTGACTAGAGGCAAAAAGAAAATTTAGTGCTACAAAGATATGTCTACCAGAATCATGAGCCAAAGCAAATTTGATGTTCTTAAAACAGAAATGTCAAGACTCAACATTGACATTCTTGGAATTAGTGAACTGAAATGGGATGGGATGGGTCACTTCATATTAGAGAGCATCAAATGTATGACAGACAAAAAAAAATCATTGAAGAAATAAAGTAGGCAACTTTATTAGCAAAAGGATGTCAGAATTGTTACTGGATTACAACTTTAAAAAGTAATCAAATGATCTTACTTCAATAGAGATTGAGTGAAATACCCCTTTCAAACTTGCTTTGCAAAGCAATGTGATCCACTCATGTTGAAGAGCTACGCAAAGTGGCTGGCTGGCTTTGTTTTGCTGGCTTTAGCTACCTATTCTGGCACTTGCACTGAGACATGTGCACATACAATGCATGAGCAGAGGCCCCTTTCAGTTATTGAATCTGCCAATCAAGCAACACAAAACACCTTAGCAAGGCAGATCAAGTAATCTCTTATCCAAGCTGCCTTATGCAGACTTTGTATAGATGTCCAGATGCAAATTACGTGTCTATGAAGATTTCATACAAATCTTTATGGAAATAGAAATTTCCAATCTTTCCCCAAATAGAAATCCATTCAGAAGACTCTACTATATTTCCAAGCATATATGATGTGTATGAAGTTGTTTCTTTGTGTGATTATAGCAGTGCTCATAGATTTTGTATTGGCCTCCATGAGTGCTTACATATTGGATGTAATTTGAAAATGACTTTGATCCAATCTACAGTTTTCTTTACTGTGCTAGACCAGAATGAAAGTGTTAAAAAAAGTAATTTCATTTTGCATTGGTGAACAGTGAAAAAATGCTTTTCAGAAATTATTTCCTGAGAGTTCTTCTTTATTGAAAAAAGTAAGACATCCGTTATAAAATTGTTATTAAGAATGTTGCTTTTAAAAAGATATGAAATTGCCTTTTCTTAAAAATTGGCATAAGCCCTTTCTTAAGGTCTTTAAACCCAATTAAAAATTCCAGCAGATTAATCCAATAGATATTTATTTAATACTTTTATGCCCTGCTGCAACCATTTATCTGCTCTTTTAATATTTGTTTTTTAGGACATTTTTGCACCGTACAATCTATTCTACACTTGAATACATTGACAATGTAGCTTTTCAGGGTTCCATTCTGAACTATTCTTACTATTAGGAACTTTTATTCCAACATTCAATTGAAATCTGTCTTCCTGCTACTTAAACCCATATCCCTTTTTCTGGCTGCTGGAACAAGAGATAACATGCCTTGACTGCCTTCTATATGTTTACCTATTGGGTATTTTAACAGTTATACTCCCATGCAGGTGATCCTTTTAAGTTAAATTAAAAATGTTAAATTCTCAAAATTCTTAAAATAACTATTGTGTCAGGAACCCTTATCAATAGCTTCAGAGTGTTAATTTCTTGTTCATCCCAGGATTTCTGGTAAAACATTTTCCCTTCTATGTGCAAATTCCCAGGTCAGCTACTTCTAATTTAACTGCTTCCTCGTTGATACCCAAATATATCTAGTAGCTATTAAAGTTAGAAAAGTCAGCCTCTGTTTGTTAACTATAAGTCAATCCAAGAATTTATTTATATCCCACCTTTATTGTTTTTCAAGGCAGTGAACATATCCAACACACCTTCCTCCTATTTTCCCCACAACAACAACCCTGTGAAATGAGTTGGGCTGAGCTAAAGAAACTGGCCGAAGGTCACCCTGCTGGTTTTCATGGCCCGGTGCCTTAACCACTAAACCAAACTGATTGACATTTGCCAAGATTTCAAAATATTCAAACATTGGATCTTTAAATGAGACCAGTGGAGGCAATCATCAAAACAATTCACTTTCAGCATGAATAAAGAAGGAATGCTCCAACTATCACAGCAAACAAGAGGAAAATCTTCTGCGCACAAAATGCAACTGTGCCTTCTACAACTTTGTAAATAACAAACTCAAGGACTCAAGACCCCTCCCACCACTAAAAGGACCCAACAACAAAGAATGTTATGATGAAACAGTCAAAGCTAACCTCTTCAACACGTTCTTTGGCTCAGTCTTTGTAAACAGCAACGGCTCATGTCCCAAACAGCAACAGCTCATGCCCAGTCGTACCACAAATAATTACAACGATTTAATACAAATAGACTTCACTGAAGACAATGTTGAAAAAGCACTACGCAGCCAAAAACCTTCCCTGTCAATCGGACCTGATGGACTATGTGCATACTTCCTAAAAAAGCTCTCCAAAGCCATAGCTGAACCACTAAGCATAATCTTTGAAAAATCCTTCAGGACCAGTTCCCTACCAAACCTATGGTTACTAGCCACGGTCATCCCCATCTTCAAAAAGGGAGATCCCAGTCTAGTAGAAAACTACAGACCAATCTGTCTATGCTGTGTCACATGCAAAGTCATGGAATCAGTCATAAACCAATCCATTACCCTCCACCTAGAAACTAACAACCTACTCTCAAACAAGCAATTCGGTTTCAGGAAAAAATTATCCTGCAATCTACAACTACTACACTGCAAAAACATATGGACCTCAAAACTTGACCAGGGCAAAACAATAGACGCAATTTACATAGACTTCTGTAAAGGCTTTGACTCAGTGGTTCACGATAAACTACTTCTGAAACTGAAATCCTATGGCATCTCTGGACCCCTACATGACTGGATAACTGTGTTCCTGTCAAACAGAAAACAAGTGGTCAAAATAGGGAGTGCCCTATCTAATCCCGTTCCTGTTAACAGCAGTGTACCCCAAGGCAGTGTACTAGGACCAACACTCTTTATACTCTATATAAATGACCTTTACGATCACATTACAAGTGACTGCATTCTCTTCGCCAATGATGTAAAATTCTGCAACACCACCGACAACACTGCTACCCTCCCAAAAGACCTTGACTTTTTGTCAGAATGGTCAAACATCTGGCAACTCCAAATCTCAACCAATAAATGCTCTGTCCTACACATTGGCAAAAAGAATCAGGACACTAAATACAAGCTGAATAGACATGACCTTGCAGATGACCCTCACTCTGTCAAAGACCTTTGGTCAAAGAGGCTGTTTGAGGTTTGTTGAACTGCTAGCTGTTTGTGTTATCTCAGTGCTGTGCCCTTGGTCATCACAAATATAGTTGTTAAAGTAGAAATGATAAAGCTGAAGATCTGGTAGCTAAAGATCCCACCATCTCATGGGACAACTGGTGGATCATGAGGTTGTAATCACAAATCCCTCTATTCTTCCATCAGTTTCTCTGAACATTCTATAATTGCACAATCTGGTCAAGTCAACTGCTGTGATTTATTGTATGAAAATAGTGAGCAAGTATATTGTTCAAGTGTGCTTAAGTCAAAATAACAGTATAGATAGATTCCTACTTTCAAACTTTATAATTGTATTTGATTGCAGAGAAACTAATGAGGAGCCATTCTTCTGTCATTGGTTCTTGACACTGGTTAAATAGATTTTATTATAGACCAAAGTTCCATTTTTCATCACTATTGTGTATTTTATATTTGGTTGGTTAAACGTAAATGACAGTAGAATGATGATTACAGTTTTTAGAAAATCTTCTCTGGTTGAGTTCCCTTCCACTTATTATTAACCAACTGTTCTTCAACAGGTTTCCTGTCATTTTGTCCCTTCCACAATTTCTCTGAACTAAATATTTGCAGGGAAAGGCTACAGAATAATATTAATAAAATATTAAGGTTGCAAATCTTATTGCTTCCAAGAGAATGTCCCATGGCCATGTACTTCTTTAGCTTTCTGTCTTCGGGCAGCTAAGAGAGAGAGAGAGAGAGAGATTTATCTGCAGAGGGACTAAATCATTTTAGAATTTAGAATATGTCAGAATTCAGAAAGGGCAAACAGGATGGAAACTAACATACAATGCCTGGCAGGATAGCTACGATTCTGTCATATTTTAAAAACCAGCCTGGTTTTCAACTGTGCGCCTAAATCACATGCATTGGTTTCAGTGGGAGAAGAATAACTATGCTGATTAGTTTCAATGGGAGCCCTTAGGAAAAGGAGGAATGCTTCTGCCTCACAAAGAATATGTACCAAGGTCCTCAATGTTTGACTCTCATAAATATAGGATTGATCTGGCTCTAGAGTCAGATCCGTGTAGGGATTAAGATGCTGCTTAATACAGGTCATTTCCTATATTCAAAAAAAGCAGTTTAAACATGTATTTATTGCATTCTTTAATATGCATCTAACTGAAGCTTTTAAATATAAATAGCTGAGCCAGTCAGTCATAAATGCACCCATGAGTCTTAGAAGGTCAATCATTTTTTTTTTATTCAAAAAAGTTTTATTAGTACAAACTTACATAAGTGGTAACAAAATATTAAATCTAAAGTACAAACATTTTTGTTTCCCCCCCCCAAACCCACCCCCTTCCCTCCCCACCTCCCCCCCGGACTTCCCAGAGATAATACAGGGCATAATAATAAGTTTAAATTGTTAATAAAAAGAAAAAGGAAAAAGGAAAAAAAAACACTATTTTTAAAAAAACTTCAACTCCAAATTATACAGTACTAATATATCGCATTTGTATACAATAGTAAAGATACAAAAAAGAGAGAAGAAAAAAAAAAAAGAAAGAGAATAAAAAAAAAAGAAAGAAAGAAAGAGAAAACTCTTTAACACTACAAACAAACAAACCTCCTACCTCCTCCCTTCAGTCCTCTATCTTATACAAGGTAAATGTTACCTAAGTAATAACTAAATATAAAATACCCAAATCTTAAACTAATATTATTAACATTAGAAATAACCTCTAAGATAAAACTTAACTAAATGTTACATAAGTGATCATCAAATATTAAATTTCATCATGATATTAATAAGATAATATTATTCTAAATTAATTCGCTAACTTCAATAAACAAAAAAAGAAAATAAAAGAAGAATAAACAATAAACAAATCTTCAACAAACTATATATATCTAATATTATCAACATTAAAAATAACCTCAAAATTATATAAAACTTAACTAAATATTGCATAAGTAATCATTAGATAGGGAAAAGATAAAATACAATCATATTAGTCTCTATCCATCCAATATATTTCAACATCACATCGTTTTGTATCTTGATAGTTCATCTTTTAATAGTTCAATAGATTCAAATTTGTCGAGTCGTCTCCCGTCTACTCCCAAACCTCCATCTCCTTTTCCCCAGCTATCTGATTCAGGCACTCCTTTTGGATTTTTGAGTCTATTTCTTTTTGATCCATCGAAGGTGGCTTCCCCTCCTCCTCCTCTTTTATTTTCATACATCCTTCCTCTGGAATCTTGGATATATCAGCCTTTAGAACATTGACATAAAATTCAGTAGCTTTTTTTATCGTGTTGAGCCGGTATCTTTTTCCAGAAAATTTCACTGCTACTCCAACTGGCGCTTCCCATTTATATTGTAAATTTAATCTCTTAAATTCATCAATCAAAAAAGTATAGCTTTTCCTGGCTTTAAGCATTTTAGAGGGGATTTCTTTCCAAATCTTTAGTTCCTGACCATTCACCATAAGATTATTGTTAAACGTTGCTTGTATAATTCTGTTCCGTAGAGCTCTTGTGGTAAAATATATGACAATATCCCTTGGTAGATGCTTTTGTTTGGCGTACCACGAGTTGATTCTGTATGTTTTGTCGATTTGTGTAGCCAATTCCGCTTTAGAAATTCCAGACACCTGATCCAATATGTCAACCATCCTGCCTTTTAAATTTTCATATAATCCTTCTTTCAAACCTCTAATCCTTATAGCAACTTCCATAGATCTGAACTGAGTCATTAAGACCTCTTTTTCAAAATTTGCAATGTCATTTTGGATTTTATCTATGTAATTCACCGAAGTTGCCAAAGCTTGTTTATTTGTTTCAATACGTTCCGCCAAAACTTCAATATTTGTTGCTAAGCCTTTGCAAACCTCTAACACATCAAATCTTAGTTGTTGATTCATATTCTTCAAAGCAGCCTGCATCTTATGGTCTATCTCACTTATTTTCTGGTTAAATTCCAAAGTAAGTTCATGTTTCATAATCTTTAAATTATTTAATAAATTTTCAGGTGTCAAAAGCTGTGGAGGTGTTAGCTCAGTGTTAAGTTGCATTTTAGAAATATATCCAGATGAATAGTCATTTCTTTTAGTCAAAACAATCTTTCCAAACTTTGAAGCCATTGGTGTTTCAAAAGAGTACAAAAAAAAAAGAAAGCCAGATGCCTGATTAAAGTTCTTTCCAGTTTAAAAATCAGATAGTCTTTTATTATTGAAAATATTTCTATTATAACTTTAATCCAGAGTTAGGAGACAGAGAAAGAAAAAACCATTTTTCCAAGTTAAAAGTTTCCATAAGAGAGAGAGAAAGAGAAAAAAAAAAAGCCTCTGGGGAAACGAAAGTCACTTTCACTTCTCAATCGCCATATTGTTACTCTGTTTCCTTTGTTCCCTTGCCGAAGTGAAAGCTAGCCCAGGAGTTGAAAAAAAAAGAGAAAAAGAGGTTTCAGTACTTGCCCATCTCACGCCTGTTTCTCTCTGTCTGCTTCTATAGTTTAAATGTAGTTATAAATCCCATTTTTGAAGCAGCGGCTGGTCACTCCATCTAGCTCTGCAAAGGCAGAGGTTTCCTGATCTTCGGAGCTGGAGACAGGCTGCATGGGGAGCTCTCCCTTCGCGCCCTACCAGATGGCTCCTAGGGCGCTGGGGGGGCTCTACCCCTCCTGTCAGGCTCTCATCTCTCCCCTTTGCCCGGGGAAGAGATTTTAAAGCCGCCAGACAGCTGTTCTGGCGGCTTTTAACAAAGATCGGAAAGGCATCCAACGAGGGATGTCTGCGATGAAGCGCTCCAAAACCGGAAGTCGAAGGTCAATCATTTTGTTGTCATTCTCTTTTTTCCCCCCAATAAGTTTTATTTATTTTTAGTCTTTCTACATTTCATGTTGCGAGCATTTGCTTTCTGGGTTTCATACGTCCATACAATAATCTTATTGTTCTTAATTATTAAGAAAATTATTAAAAATATTAAATAATATTTTTCTTAATTATTTACAATTCATTATAATTTCATTTTTAATACATCTCACGTTTCTTTTCATCTTATTGTCTATCTTTTAGTCTTTTTCCCCTTTTATTTTATCTCTATTTTTTCTATTCTTCTCCTTCCATTCCAACAATCAAAGATGTGGTCCTTTCCCACCTTATACATTTCTGGTATTAATATATTTTGCTTCACTTCTTTTCTAAACAGTATTCAAAAATCTTTTTCCTCTTTTCCATATCATTCTTATTCTTCAATACAAGCTTTCAATACATTTTGTTGTCATTCTCACTGCCATTGAGATAGCACTTACTTGGGATGGAAGCCCAAGTCCTTTATGATGATGATGTTCATCCATCATATTCAAAGAGGACCTTGACATCTATCAATTGGGGGGGGATGTCAAGACTTGCACGTGAATTGGATTAAAGTGAGGGGGAGGTGCGCATAGTCAGCCTCACTCTCTCTCTCCAGATTCCATCTTGCTCCAAATAGCAAGACAAGAGTCGAGACAGTTGGAGATGGGCTGGGCGCAGTGGTTGACCAGGGCGTCTTTCGTGTCTTGCCATGCTCTTAGCGTACCACATTGCTTGCAGAGACTGCCTTCATGACCATTGTCCTATTCCTAGTAGGTTTCATCTGCTCAGTCCGCCAGAATCTGTCTTCACATGCTCAGGATAGACAAGTCCCTATCTCACCGAAGGTCGATGACCCAACAGCTACTCTCAACCTGGTTTGGCCAGCCTGTCGAAGCTGTTGCCCGGGGTGTGGCCACTGTGCATGCTGCAGCTGCTAGGAGCCACAGGTGAGAGCTGAGTGACAGGTGGGGACCAAAGGTGAACGAGCTGCCCTAAAAGCTGCCCTAAAATGAGCTGCCGTAAAAGGACATGACATGCCCCTACACCAGAGGTGCTACCCTTCCCTGAGTACCTCATACACCCCAAGTTCTTTATATTAAAGGTAGAATTCCAAACATGATTTCAGGTTTGATTCTAGATTAAATATATAGGTGTGAAATAATTATAAAGTTAAATGATGAATGTTCACTTAATTTCTGAATTATAAACTGTTACATTCTTGTGGAAAGTGCTACAGCTGGGACCATATGTCCTCAGTTGCTTGCCACACAGCTGCTCTTTACCCTCTATGTCTCTATAACCAGGGGTGTACAACCTTGACAATTTTAAGACTTGTGGACTTCAATTCCCAGGATTCCCCAGCCAACATAGCTAGCTGGGGAAATCTGGGAGTTGAAGTCCACAGGTCTTCACTAGAGTCTCCAACACATGTCACCCCACCCCAGTAATACTGCTTTCTGACTTTCTCATCGGGAAAATCTGGAAGCACATGTTGACTATAGAGATGAATGAATTTCAAAGAAATCCTTGTAGCTGGTAGCTCAGTTATCTGAATATGTGGGAGATGACTTCTGTAGTCTCCAGGCTATGGAGTCATCTCTCCAGGGGTGTATTGTTTGATCTCTGCTCTCTCAATATTCAGAAAAATTGTAAAAACTTAATGTTCTTTTTATCAAGGTTTAGAAGATTAATTGATTTTAATTACATTGATTTTAATTCAGTTTAATTTTATTTTAACTATCAATCTTATGTTTATGTAAGCTATTTTGAATGCTTAGATAAACAGAAAGATGGAGTATACATTTTAAAATGAATATAATTTTAGATTGTGCATTCAATCAGAAATTGTAAATTATGTTATCTACATGAAAGCTTGACGTTAACATATTTTCCATTCATCCTTTGGTGATAACTGGAAGCTGGATAGCTAGAAACCTAGCACCTGAAGAAAGGACAAGAAGCAATGGGTGAAAACTAATCAGAGAGAGATTCAACCTAGAACTAAGGAGAAATTTCCTGACAGTTAGAACAATTAATCAGTGGAATGACTTGCCTTCAATAGTTGTCGGTGCTCTAACAGTGGAGGTTTTTAAGATATGGTATAGGGTCTCCTACTTGAAGACCTTCAAGGTCCCTTCCAACTCTGTTATTCTGTTAGACACATAACTTTAGGAAGAGCAATCAGAAGAAAATAGAATCTGCTTAATCAGAGACCTGTCATGTGAAATGTATTGAAAAGCCTTCTCAATAAAATGAATAAAAACATTTTTACAGAGCTTCAGTAGTGAAATGGCACACTGCTATTGCTGACCATCTTACAAATAAGTAATATAGAGTATACCAGTTACTCTTTTGATCAAAAGACATGCTCTGTGAAAAACAGATTACTGATGGGCGTGGCCAATGTTGCAGCAGCACAGACTTTTCCTTTGGGGGCTCCTGAAGAGAACGCTGAATCCCAGCTGTTTGGGGGACTCACATGGGTCAGAACCGTCCTGGAGGGATGGTGAAGAAGGGCAGCATGAACCAGTGGCATGGGGGAGTCGCAACCCCCCTAGAGAGCTGGCAGCAGCCTCTTGACCAGCAGCTGAGTCTTCACAAGCTGGGCTGACCATAGCAGAAGAATCAGAAAGGAAGATTGAAGAAGCTGGCCTGGGTAAGAAGATTTTTGAACAATAAAAGGAATATAAATTTTTAAAAGAGGGGAATAGCTGGGAACGTGAGAGAAAGCTTGGAGTTGTGGAAAGAGGGGGGGTGGATATTCAACTACTCCTCTCTTGGATTTTAGTGGTGGTAAAAGCGGTGTGCGAAAAAGAGACACAATATTAATTTAAGAGAGAGCTGTGCTATAAAGCCACAAAGTAGTATAAAACTGGAGTTAAATTGATAAATAATAACTGATGGGGAGGACTTTTTAGATCATTGTCTCCTTTTACTTTTTCTTGCTTTTCTTTCTAAATTTTCTGTATTTCTTGTATTTTTGGTATCCATTATATCGGGATACTTGAATTATTTGCTGGGCCACAGTGCATCTAGTGGCAAAGACAGTGTAACAAAAGACCTTGAAAGAACAGCTGCTGTTTTGGACTGATAAGTGTCTAGACACTTAATGTGAAGTTGCCTTTTTGGATGAGAATTGTATTGTCTCCGATTGGTTTTGTTTTGGAATTTTCCCACTTTCTTTTCTCTTTTGATTTTTTTTGGGTTGGATTAAGGCAGAAAGAGCCTGAAGGGAAGAAGATGCATTATTTTTGTAGGCCTGTTAGTTTGTTTGTGGCTTTTGGATTTTTATATTAGCCTCTTCATATTGTTTTTCTTACTGCCTTTTATTTTTGGGCCAAAGCTAAGTGGAATATTGATCTGGGTTTTATCTTTTTCTTTTTTATGGTCCTTTTTTCTTTTTTTACTACTGATTGGAATATATTGTTTGTTTTTTTCTTCTTTTTTATCCCTTTGATTGGATTTTTGGATTTTGGGGTTTTCTTCTCTGTGTGAAATTTTTTGTTGTTGTTGTTTTTCATAACTTGAATTACAAATTGTTTTGTTTTATTTTTTACTATTATTTTTCATTCTCAACTTTTTTTCCCTCTTGGATTATAATTTGCATAAAATACTTGGATTATACATATTCGAAAAGATGAAGAAGATAACATCACATTTGATATCAACAACTACTTCAACATCACAGAGTCAAGTAACACAGAAAAGTTGGATACTTCAGCACAATCAGACAAGACTAATACCATGGAATTGAAGAATATGATACAAGCTTTACATGTAGATCTCAAAGAAAGTATTCTTTACATGTAGATCTCAAAAAAAGTATTGGTAAAGAAGAATTGAAGGATGTGAAAGGATTGATGGGAAAAAATGAACAACGGCTGCAAAAAGTGGAAGGGAAAATTGAAGCAACTCATAAGAAAGTCGAGGAACTGGATGATCGACTTACAGCATCTGACAGGAGTCAGGAGAGGACAATTATAACATTGGAAATGGATCAATCTGACTATTATTTAAGATTTCAAAATGTGGAAGAAGAAAAAGGAGAAAATCTGAATGAGGTGATGGCAGGAATTTTAGCAGAGGTGATGGAAGAAAGTAAAAAAAAGATACTTTATGATATAGATGAAATATATATATAGTTCATACTAGATATGCAATGAAAAATAAGCTACCCAGAGAGGTTCATATAAGATTCACAAAGAAGTCACTTAGAACAGAAATTCTGCAGAAGTTAAGGAATGCTACAATCAAGCACAAAGGAAAAGAGATAGTAACATTGAAACAAATTCCAGATCTGAGAAAAGAATACCAATTTTTGACAAAGAGACTGATTGAAAGAGGGGCGAACTTCAGATGGTTAATACTTGAGGGGATAATGCTGACCTGGCATGAACAAAGATATAGATTGGATATAGTAGAGAAAGCAGAAATATTTTATTATCAACATTTTGGACAAGGTGAAGAAAGAGAGAGAAGAGAAAGAGAGGTCAGATTCCAAGAAGATACCAGGGAAGAGACAGAACAGCAACTAAGTGAATAAGCCAAAGAGCAGAAAGAAAAAGAACTAGAAGGAGCAAAGGTGAAAGAGGTAAAGGAACAAAGAGATATTCAGCTGACAAAATCGGCCAAGGCAATAAATAAATGATTATGGAAGAGATTAAGATGATTTTGATAAACATAAATGGACAGAATTCGGCCATAAAAAGGAAAAGAACACTCAACAAATTGGGGAAATTAAAAATGGATATAATATGTCTACAAGAAGTTCATATTAGGCGACAACATAAAAATTACTAGAATGTGCAAGATTAGGAGAATTATATTCGGCATTAGCAGATCAAAGTAAGAGAGGAGTTGTATTATATATACAGAAAAAAATGAGTGCAAAAGGTATATATTCGGATGAAGAAGGTAGGATTTTGATGGTTGAATTAATAATGAATGGCAAAAAAAACACTATTAGTGGCAATTTACGCACCAAACGAATGTCAAGATAAATTTTATTTGAAATTACATAGAAAAATAGTGGAATTGGAATATGAAAATATTTGTATGATGAGAGATTTTAATGCTATTGTAGAGGTAGACATGGACTATAAAACAACAAGAAAGAACAAGAAATTAAGGAAAACACTTCCAAAATTCTTTTTTACTATGATTGATGAATTAAATATACTAGATGCGTGGAGGGGGAATTTCCTAACAACAATACCAATAAGATTAGGAAAAAGTATTTTGATGAGCTAAATAAAATGACTTTGAAGTTTATTTGGCAGGGAAAGAAGGCGAGAATAAATATAAAAATGCTACAAGATGCAAGACTTAGAGGTGGGTTTGGATTACCTAATTGGGAATTATATTATCACGCAGCAGCATTATCATGGATGAGAGAATGGATT
This sequence comes from Diadophis punctatus similis, assembly GCA_023053685.1. NCBI lineage: Eukaryota > Metazoa > Chordata > Lepidosauria > Squamata > Dipsadidae > Diadophis > Diadophis punctatus. Next base: position 105,262,502 of record JALIGW010000001.1, on the reverse strand, counting down.
TTATTAAGGAATACAAGTCTATTGACATTGGAGGGACATGATTGGCAGATGGGATGGCATGCATTTATATGGTATGGAAAAAGTAGAACACACAGCTATTTCCAGAGACATTACATAAGGAACTCTTTATATATGGTGTGGGAGAAGATAAAAGAGAAACACTATTTGAAAATACCATATTGGTTTTCAACGATGGAAGCACTAATTCACCCAAACAGGTTTAACATGGGGAATATTGTAAGATATAAGGATATATTAATGAAAATGGGGAGATGAAAACCAAACAAGAATTAGAGAAGCAAGGAATAAAAATGAATTGGTATATGAGAATGCAAATACACTCAAGATATGAAAAAGATCCTAAAATAGAAGGTTTTAACTTAGAAAAAACAGAGTTAGATGAAATACTCACAGGAACAGATGAAAGACTAATTAAAAATTGTATAGTCATTTATTGTATATTAAATTGGATGAGGAACAAGTAAAAGAAACAATGATAAAATGGGCAAGGAATTTTGGATATATGATTGAATTGGACAAATTGCAGCAGCTGTGGGAAAGACATTATAAATTGACAATGGCTACAGCATATTAAAAAAATATGTATGAAATGTTTTATAGATGGCACATGTCACCGGAGAGGTTAGCTAAAATTTTTAAAGATAAATCTATGAAATGTTGGAAATGTCATCAAATACCTGGTTCTTTTTATCATATGTGGTGGACATGGGCAGAAGCTAAAGCGTACTGGAGCTTAATCCAAATGTGGATAGAAAATTTTTTGCAGCAATGTATAGAGTTGAGACCGGAGATATTCCTGTTGGGTATATTACCAGAGAAATATAATAAAGAAAATATATATCTAATTATTCATATAATTACAGCAGCTAGAATTGTATTTGCACAGAATTGGAAAGCAATAAAAGCCCTCCCTGAAGGTGAGATAATTAGGAAAATATTGGATTGTGCGGAGATGAACAGGTTAACAATGATAATTAAAGATAAGGAGGATTCAGAATATTATAGCATTTGGGGGAAATTTTATGACTGGTTGGAAAATAAATATGGGTAGAAGATAATTAACACCAATTGAAATGGAAGGGGAAGGAAAAATTAAAGATGATGAACTCAGGTGACAAAATTATGTACAAGAAGGAGGTAGCATTACATTAGTAAAAATATAAAATATATACCTAGAATAATTTATATGCAGAAAAGAGATTAATATTAGTATTATAAGATAAGAAAATTAGAGAGATGAGATGCTTGTTTGTTAGCCATAAAATGGATAAATGGATACACTCAGGGGAGATATAAGAGGGAAGAAGAGGGGGTAGAGGAGAGGAGGAGGAGGGGGAGAAGAGTGAGGTGAGGTGAGGAGGAGAAGGAGGAGGAGGAGAAAGAGGAAGGAAGAAGAGGGAAGTAGGAAGAAGGGAGAGAAGGAAAAGGGAGGTAGAGAAAAGGGAGGGAGGTAAGAGATGGGAGTGACATGATATGACTAGGGGGAAACAGACAAGCAATTTGATGATGAAGCATATAAGATTGATACCTTGGCATTATTGGATAATAATATATAAATGTATGTTAATACTTGACAAGATGTTATGGTATATGTATATGTATTGACATATGTATGTGGAATGTGGAGAAAAAAACTTTTTGCAAAAAGAAAAAAAAAGAAAAAGAAAAACAGATTACTTTAAAAAAAAACCAACACAATGTTATTAAAAATAATTTCAATCCAGAAAAAATACAGAACAGATTGGCCTGTGCTCAACATATTTCCTGAAAATTTATCAAGAAAAAATCTTGTTCAGATTCTTATCTTATCAAGAAAGAATCAGTTCCAAAGAAGTAGAAGGTGATATTGTGATTGCCTGTAGCTGTCCCCATTGCTTCAATTAAAGAAGCCACTCTGCCTAAGATCCCACATAGGAAAGAGAATTACTCTCATACTACAGCAGTCTGTGGGCCATCCCAAAGTTGCAAAGAGTTAGTCATGAATATTCAAGTGAGCTTAATGCTTGCAGCAACAGGTTGGGAATGGTAGTGAAATCATTAGGGTACTTTCTAAAGATAAGGTCTCTTCCTTTTTAAAATAATGATTTTATTTAAAAATTACAATTAAAAAGATTAAAAGCTACTACAAACTTTAAAAAAGAATACTGGTAAATATAAAAAGGAAAAAGTGCAGAAAATAAAAACACAGAGAAGAGGAAATAAAAATATAGCAAAGAATAGGAATAGGAATATATTGCCCGTCATCACAAGTACAAACAATTTTAATATAGACAGTCCTTGACCTATGATCACAGTTGTGACCAGAATTTTCATCACTAAGCGATGAGGTCATGAAATGTGATGTTATGTGACAGTATTGCTTAGCAACAACAATCTGGCAATCCCTGTTTCCATTGTAACTCCAGATACATAGGACCTTAGGTAAGAAGTGGAAAGAAGTCCTAAGCAAGGGTTAGGGTTAGGAACTCTTAAAATTAACTTCTGCATCCATTGTTGAAACTTACCCGTCAACTTATCCAGTGTCAAGTTATTTTGCTTCATTCTGTATTAGTAAATCAAATGTAAGTGTTCTTCTTTAATATTTTGTTCCCTCTGATTTCCTCTAGTGTCCAATCTTCAAAGTTCTATCTTATCTTTTTTTTTTTTAAGATTCAGAACAACAGCATTTTCTCACAGGAAGAATTCTTATAACTAATTCCAAAATCTTATGTCATATCCATATGATGAGAAATGTAGCAGCAAAACATCCCCCCCCCTTAAAAATACACACACAAGATTGACTTCAACCACATTTTAAACCATTCACCTAATCAGCAATCAGGACTTCTCCACAAATTCGCAGTTTTTGGTCCAGGTAACCAAGCAGTAATTGACCAAAAAATGTTTTTACTGGCCACAGAGAAAAGGTTGTGTTTTGTTTATGGCCATTACATAAGTTATTTAGAGATAGAACTGTTATCCTTCTGTAGGGATAAAAAGAAGTGGAATGTTGCTTTAGCTCCAATCTGTAATCAATACATAGACACACCTGGCATGAAAAGCAGGAAAGGTAAAATTTTTGCTGACTACTAATGGGGAGATAGATTGTATTTGATATACAAAATTTAGTTCTCAAAGGTTATAGTTTATTAATACACAAGTAGTTTTGCTCTTTGCAATAGTGTATTCAACCTTGACTTTTTGATTTTCTATTTATCACTGTATATATGAAGATGAATAAAGTTGTGCTCACATTTTAATTAAAACCATTTGTTTATTTCCATTTGGATTATTCAGTTAGTTTAAGCAATGTGATTGCTTTCCTCATGTATAAGCGACTGATATCTTTCTAAAACAGAACAGTGGGATAATAAGATTGCCGTCTTTGGTTTAATTTTAAACAAAAAGAATGTGATGTCAGCTGTAAGCAGGTTTCATTAAATTCTGCCTTTGCACTAAATCAACCAATATAATAAGCTTTCCTAGACTCACGGCAGGGATATTGGCTTTGAATTATATCTGAGTCTGAAGGGCTGCAAGAAGACTAATGGTAAAAGAACTTAATTGTTTTACAGGCCTTGTTGTAACTAGAGCCCAAATCAATGCTGTAAAAGGAACTGTGCTTCTAGTATTACTATAATACAGTAATCCCATTTCTACAGTGCCTTGCCTTCCTAGAAGTATCATGCAGACGTTCATATCAAATATCAATAACATAAAATGATCAGTGGCCTTTTTCCTAAATGGGGGAACTATCATTTCTGTAAAATTCTTGAACATAAGGGACTTCTTTGCCGTCTCCCATGATTTTTCGATTGTCCACCATCTTTGCATTATTAGTGTTAGCTTGCCTATTTTATTGCCTGTATGAAAGGTGGACAAGTGTCACTAGGGCTGCTGGTTTTGCTCACAAAAGTGGACAACTTCTAGATGGCAGCAAACAAATACTGAAAATCACAGGGTGGTTGTTATTGTTTTTTTTTTACTTCCTTCTAATTGTCCTCTGAATTTTTGTAGCTTGGGTATGGCAGCCCTGATTAAACCCCCTCTTTCTACAGTGGCATGATTTGCAGTAGTATGATAACTGCTTTGTAAGCTCCCCTAAAGCTTAACAGAACAATTACCGTATTTTTCGAAGTATAAGACGCACCTTAATTTTGGGGGAGGAAAACAAGGAAAAAAGGCCTCTGCCTCCCAGCAATTTGCCAAACAGCAAATAGCACAGATGATATACACCGTTTGCTGTGTATTTCTGTGCATATGTGTCTGATCCATAGAAATAGCAAAGAATTGGAGAAATGTACATTATGGCAGTATATTAATCCCAGAAAGTTTTCTTAAATGTAATCACACTAACTCCTCCCAATTATTTAAACAGATCTACTCCAAACATGACTAAGTCAGGGTTTAACTCAGATGCCTTATTTTAATTCTAATACTTAATACTGATACTTAATACTTAATACTAAAATAGGACATTTCAGATTATACTTTTACAGATATTTAAAATTGATGTGGCTTTCTGGAAGTATTCTCTGCTATTTAAAAGAACATACAATAACACTGGGCCTCTTCAGATCAAACATTTATTTTAAAAAGCTTCTTCATTTTGTTAAGTTGTTTAGAACAATAATAAAACAGTCTTTAAAAATAAGTCTAATAATTTGAACATTCTATAGGCATTTATAGTTATTGACTTACCTCCTTGTGGCAAAAACAAACAGCCAGTTTTAGCACAGTCTGGTTAGCACAAGAAAATAAAATTCTGTCTTTGCCTCTCCCTTCAGCAATTTGCCTCTGTGTATCTTTAATTTCACTTTCATTTTAGCACGTGGGCTTGCCGGCAACTTCAACCAAACAGCTGAGTGTCGGGAGGCAGATAATCAGTGGCTTGTGCTAATCAGGCTCTATCAGGGGTGAAATCCTCCCAGTTCGCTCTTACCTGTCAGTCGCCGCAAGCCAATGAAGCTGGTGGCGGTCGCAGCGCAGGGCTGCCCCCGCCCGCCTGGATGCCGCCATTTGAGTTATTTTGCCCTCTGCGCATGCACAAAGCGTTCTGCATGCGCATAGGGCAAAAGAACTCAAATGGCGGCATCCAGGCAGGCGGGGGAAGTGGGCGGGGGCAGCCCCGTGCCGCAACTGCCATCGGCTCTGTGACAACCGACAGGTAAGAGCGAACCAGGAGGATTTCACCCCTGGGCTCTACTGCTGTTTGCTGCAAGGAGGTGTAATTGCTGGCAGGCAAAGATCAAAGAGTGGGGGTGACTGGGTGGGGCTACATTTGGTGTATAAGACACACCCGTTTTCACTATCTTTTGGGGAGTAAAAAGGTGCATCTTATACTCCAAAAAATACAGTATTTTTAAACAAAATTATCCATACCATATAAAGCAACAGTCTTGCCTTCCCAGGAATGGCTCACTCCTCATTTCCTGCCATATTTCCCTATGTCCATTAGCACTCTTCCTCTGAATGCCACATCATGGGCTCTGGGATTGGGAATGCCATGTAAACCATGGTCCTCAGAGAAAAGGATGCCAAGTGCAGAGGATGGGAATACAGCAAACGCAGTCCAGTCAAGGACTCCAAACTATTCCTCCAGCCAGCACTGAGCCCACAGCACAAAAGGGGGCAACCAGTGCCAAATCCAAAAAGGAGTGAGTGCCTCCCCTCCAGTCTGTCCTTCAGTCCTCTAGTCCATCTTCCAACTGGCTTGCTTGGCAACTCAGCCTCCCAACGCAACCAGCATCCACTCTGAGCTTCTAATGCAACCAGCATCCTGTCCAAATGCTGAAATTACTCACATGCTCTGGCCCAATCCATTGACCTCCAACCTGGTCCAGCTTGCTCTTCCAATCCGATGACTGCTCATCTTAACTTTAAAAAATCCCACTCATCATGCCCCACTCTTAGCAGCTCCGATGCATTCAGTTCAAGGGCATGGCAATGTAATAGACACAGTCCAAGCAGCTGGGAGTATAGCCAGAGTAGCTGAAAGAAACACAATTCCAAGCCAGTTGAAAAGCCAAAACCAAATTCAACCCAGTCAAGTTCAGGTAGGCACTATTAAAGAAATAAAAATGTAATCCAGCCGTACCACCAAGAAGGGGTAATTAAGTGGCTTCTTACTAACATTGGTAGTTTAAAGCAATCCCACTATGTGTGTAAGAAAGATGGAAAAGGAAAAGCAATGATGGATAAGCTGCATCAGAGGTGCTCAAATTCTTTGGTATAGCCATCTTCTTTTTCTCTAAGTGGTACTTCAAATCATTTTTCTTATTCATTGCATTTTTAGGGGGGGGGGGAGTGTTTCCATTTTGATTCATTCCCGTATTAAACAGCTATGCTGAAGAACTAATTTTCTCCATTACCTTTGACTACTCTCCTTCAATTTGATGGCATAAAAATTTCTTTCAAAATATTATTCAGTGAAGACAGATTCAGTGATACTTTCATAGCTGGGCTGGGATGTAATTATTATAGTTACTTTAAATATGAGACGGTCAAGGAATCCAGCAGTCTTATTATAAAATTTTATATCCAGCATTCTGTATTGTTCTTCTCTTCCTTCTCTAGTTAAATTCAAGTTATGGAGAAACTTCTCCTGTAAATTTCATTTTGGGTCAGGACACATGGGCAGGCCGGAAGGCTGAAAATGATGGAAAGATGTGCAATTTTTTTAAAAAAGCCTGCTTCCTCAGACTAGAGCAATAAAGTATATTGTAAAATACCACTAAATGAAATTATGAAGCATCCTCAGAATGTGGTAGAAAAATAGAATATTCGTTCACAGAGAAACAAGTCTTTCAGGAAATTGAAAAATATGTCCTGACATTGTATTAAAGTATTTAATACCTTCCATAGCTACTCCATTATTCCTCTTTCCCCCCCCCCATCTCATTCCCCCACCTCCAAAAAAATGACACTGTAAATCAAAAGGAATGCCTGGTTTGTGCTTTGGCATATTTATCCCTCTAGGTCAAGCCTGTGTATGGGTAGAAAGTGCTAGTGCACTTTGTAGCTATTTTCAACCTGCTACTAGTAGGGATCACCAGTTGAGCTGTAAACAAATCAAGCTCAATTAAAGATTTATATTTCAATAAATATTTAATTTTTTTCCATTCTAAAAATACAATAGGATTAACTGACAAGAGAAGAAATTTGACTAATGCATAAAAAGATTTATTTTTAAGCTTGTAAATAATTTTCCAGTGCTAACTAATCAAGGTCTATTTTTTATGACAGTCTTTGTATTCTAAACTCTTCTGTTCTCCATCAGAAACACATTTATTATATATGAACCAACAAAGAGTTCTTCATGAGTTACCATAGCAGTGAAGGAAACTGATGCCTGTGGCTTCATCCTATGTTGTCATAGAAACATCTGGAACTTCTTGGCTTCAACCAGTCATGTCAGTCATTTGCTTCTTCCACCAATCATTACCCTTGTATCTCTTTGGGGCAGCGAAGTGCATATGTTCATGGAGCTTGACGTTTTAAAACCATCTGTTATTTAAAAATCAGGAAAAGTAAGCATTTCATTCACACCATTGGGAACAGTATTGGCTTATAAATTGCTTTGATCTGAATTAATTACAAAAATTCCTATATCTTTCTAAATCACAATAGATATTTTAACATATTCTGTGAATTCAGAACCCAACAGATTATAAACAAAACAGCCAAATAAGCCCCACTGTATTGTGCGCTAACCTCTTCATGGATTACTGCCTTGTCATGGCAGAAGGGGCTTACGTAGCTCAATGAAGCTATGAGCTATGCCATGCAGGGCCAACCAAGATGGACAGGTCATAGCAGAGAGCTCTGACAAAATATGATCCACTGGAGAAGGAAATGGCAACCCACTCCAGTATCTTTGCCATGAAAACCCCATGGACAGTATCAAAAGGCAAAAAGATATGACGCTGGAAGATGAGTCCCTCGGGTCGGAAAGTGTCCAATATGCTACTGGGGAAGAGCAGAGGGCTGGTACTAGTAGTGCCAGAAAGAATGAAGCGACTGGGCCAAAGCCGAAAGGACGCTCAGCTGTGGATGTATCTGGTGGTTAAAGGAAAGCCTGATGCTGTAAAGATCTATACTCCATAGGAACCTGGAATGTAAGATCCATGAATCAAGGCAAGCTGGATGTGGTCAAACAAGAGATGACAAGACTGAACATTGACATCTTAAGAAACAGCAAACTAAAATGAACAGGAATGGGTGAATTTAATTCAGATGACCATCAGGTATAAATAGCAGTATATATAATATATAATATATAATATATATAGTAGTATAAATAAAATAATACTACTGCGGGCAAGAATCCCTCAGAAGAAATGGAGTAGCCTTCATAATCAATAAAAGAATAGGAACAGCAATACTGGGATACAATCCCCAAAATGACAGAATGATCTCAGTTTGAACCCAAGGCAAACCATTCAACATCACATTAGTCCCAGTCTATCCTCCAACCACTGGTCCTGAAGAGGATGGAGTTGATCAGTTCTATGAAGCCCTACAACACCTTATAGAACACCAAAAATGATGTCCTTATCATCATGGGGGATCAGAATGCTAAAGTAGGAAGCCAAAAGATAATCAGAATAACAAGCAACTTTGGCCTGGGAAAGGGAACGAAGGGAACGTTTCAAGGAAAATTGGGCATGATCACCACAAATGGGGACCACAGCCAAGAAATTAAAAGACGCTTGCTCCTGGGGAGGAAAGCCATGGCAAAGCTAGACAGCATACTAAAAAGCAGAGACATCACCCTGCCAACAAAAGTGTGTAAAGTCAAGGCTATGGTTTTCCCAGTTGCAATGTATGGCTATGAAAGTTGGACCATAAGAAAGGCTGAGTGTCAAATAATTGAGGCCTTTGAACTATGGTGGTGGAGAAGACTCCTGCGAGTCCCTTGGACTGCAAGGCGATCAAACTGGTCAGTCCTAGAGGAGATCAACCCTGACTGCTCTTTACAAGGCCAGATCCTGAATATGAAACTCAAATACTCTGGCCACCTAATGAGAAGGAAGAACTCAATGGAGAAGAGCCTAATGCTGGGAAAGATTGAGGGCAAAAGAAGAAGGGGACGGCAGAGAATGAAGTGGCTGGATGGAGTCACTGAAGCAGTTGGCGTGAGCTTAAATGGACTCCGGGGGATGGTAGAGGACAGGAAGGCCTGGAGGAATGCTGTTCATGGGGTCATGATGTGTCAGACATGAATTCATAACTAACAACAATAACATTGTACACTAAAGAAAAATAGGATAAAGTAATATACAGTATACAGTTTCCTTGGAGCAACATGGAAGGAAGGAAGGAAGGAAGGAAGGAAGGAAGGAAGGAAGGAAGGAAGGAAGGAAGGAAGGAAGGAAGGAAGGAAGGAAGGAAGGAAGGAAGGAAGGAAGAAGATTTGTGAGAGAAAACATCTGTTCCATATACTGTTTGTGGAAATAATAGCATGTCATCATACCTTGCCATTCCCAGGAACATTTATTATTTGTTTATGAATACATACAGATACAATAATTGTGAAGTTTTCTAATTGCTTGAATCCACTTTTATCTGTGAAAAAAACTCTTTCCTTTTTTTTAAAGGTAATCCTAAACCCAATGTATACTAAAATTGAAATGTAATTTTAAAAGAAAAAAAATCTAATTTGCTTTTGAGCAAATAGTCCAAGATGAGTTTGCTTAGGAATACGGAGCCAACATGTGCTGAAAAAGCTTGTGGAACGAGTTGCCTCCAGTGAATGCTCTAACACTGAAAGTTTTTAAGAAGAGATTGGACAACCATTTCTCTGAAATGGTATAGGGTTTCCTGCCTGAGCAGGAGGTTGGACTAGAGAGCCTCCAAGGTCCCTTCCAACTCTGTTACTCTAGGCCTGTCAAACTGGCATCCGGCAGGTCAGATGCATCACGTGCAGGCCACGGCCACCCCTGCTCCACAAAGGCAAAAAAAGTTATGATACATCACGTGATATGATCGAGTTTGACACCTGTGTTCTATTCTATTCTATTCTATTCTATTCTATTCTATTCTATTCTATTCTATTCTATTCTATTCTATTCTATTCTATTCTATTCCTACTGTAATAGTAATTTGGACCCTTTACTGCTGTTTCAAATTCACTTGCATCAGTGGATTTTCATTTTATCGATGCTCATGATTAAATGGAGGGTTTTTTTCCCCCTTTGTAATACTTGCTTGTCACCTTGAGTGAGGTACATTGTTTTCTAGATAGTGTAAAAATTGTTGTGCTTGGCTGAAAGTGATTGCATATCAAAGTATATAAAATATGACCTGAGGTTGATTTCACAGAATAGTTTACCTTCTGATTCAAAGAAGTACAATTCTGAAACACAGCTAGAAAGTGTAATTCTTTTTCATTGGACTTCAGAAAGATTGCCAATTTTGATTTTCTCGGTAGCTTTTTTTCTCCCATTCCCTCAAATGAATGCAAGCGAAATGCTAGGTAGATGCCAGTAATTGCCCAGTTGTGAGAACACTCAACATTTTTCTTGCTGAAAGCACAAATCATAGTACAGTCAAATGAATAAACAGTAACAAACCTCCTCTTTTTGTGTTTTACCTTTCAAAAGTTGGCATTGCAATGATGACAGAGCTGATCAATTGCTTATTAGGATATACTGACACCATCATAATCTGCCTGCATAGGACTGAGTGCAGAAACCTGTTGAGCTGTAACGTTGAGCTGTATTAATACGTCTGTGCTGATATATTTATTTATTTATTTATTTTATTTATTTTGTCAATCTCAGATAATACATATAAATATATACATAATTTGAATACATGAAATGAAATAAAAGTTAAAGGGAACATTAGGACAGGGACGATAGGCACGCAGGTGCACTTATTATGCATGCCCCTATATATACTATGAAAGATAAGAATATTTTTTGCACCCGAATTCAGACTCCCTATTATCAAAGGTTGGTTTGAATTGCTACTTTTAACATTTTAAATATCTTTTCTAATATCTTGGGTAACTGTCTGAGAATATGGCTTGCTCTCTGATGCCAGAAAAAAAAAATTCACTGGTATTAGTGTAGGCTGATATCAATAAAGGCAAGGAATAATAGGATATACTTGCATAATTGTATAAATGTTCCTTGTTAATCAAATGGAATAGAGATAAACAAAGCCTATTCCAAGGGAACATTCCTAAACAATAACTATTTCTTTCCTTTTTGTGTCCTCAGCACTGATGGACTCTAACCTATAGTAGCCATTCTCTATCTAATTGGAAAATGAAATGTGAATATTTTAGTTCTACAACAGAGGTGATTTACCATTGTCTTCATAGTGATACTTTAAATTGCCTTCACCATAATCCATAAGCCTTTGAATACTCTTATATTTTATTATCACAATAAAAATAATTATTAAAGGATTTGTGCCTTTGTATATAGTAACCCTCTCTCTCTCTCTCTATAGACAGGCCACATTTGCACTCTATTATCATTTAATAGGGCACACTGAATAATGCTAAACAGGCACAAGCAAATATATCATTGCAAGTAAGTTTTCCTATCAATAAATGAAATTTCAGCAGTTTTCCTATTAATGAATTATCTAGAGAAATATTTGCTGAAGAACTTCTATGAATAATTTTAGTTTCTTGATTTGCAGTGCTCAGATTATGAGTATTTTGTGTTCAGGGATATTTGTGGTGTCACAAATTTCTCCAGCTTATTTCTTCTTCCCTGAGCAAATATGAATTTATAAGCAATTTACAGCAACAACTTTAAAAATGTATGTGATTTATAAATGTCTAAAGACACAACAATACATTTAGAGAAATGCAAATAGAAAAAAACCACTGCTTAAATAATCAGTGAAATTCTAGATGGATGAACTTTATTATACCATGAAAAATGAAGTGCAACAGAACTATCATAAAAGCGAGTGTGTCTGTATCTAATCCAGCACTTCTCCACTCTTATCATGCTACTTTTTTTGTATTTTTTCAGTTCTATCTTTCCTTTCTGAGTTCCAGAAATGGTGAGTCTAGCATTCTAGGCAGCCACTCCTCCATTTTTCAAAATGGAGGAGTAAAACTGCAATGTGAGTATTATAGTTTGCATACATAGGATACACTGCTCCAGGCACAATATCTACTTTACCTTGTATATCTGCTTTGTTATTTACTGCCTTATTCAAAGTCAGAAACACTATACAGCACTCTGAAGAATATACACAACCCAAATATTCCCTTTTTTCCCTTTTTATTGTTGTCAATCTTGATACATGGTGGTCCAGTGGTTAGAATGCAGTACTGCAGGCTATTTCTGTTGTTTGCTGCTGCCAAGCAGTTTGGCAATTTGAGTCTCATCTGCTCAAGATTGACTCAGCCTTCCATCCTTCCAGGGTTCGTAAAATGAGGACCCAGATTATTGAGGGCAATATGCTGCCTCTGTAAACTGCTTAGAGGGGGCTGTAAAGCACTGTGAAGCGGTATATAAGTCTAAGTGCTATTGCTATTGCTACATTTTATTATCTCAATATAAAGATATCTATGTAATATTAAGTATTGATATTCCGTTCTTTAGAGAACTCAGAATATTGGAAATAAAGAAAAGAGAAAGAAATAGTCTATCAGTATTAATTACGATATTGATATTACAACATAAAACTATTTGACTTTTTAATACAAAATTGAGTATAACATTAAGAAATGGAAGAAACTGCTACAAATTACATCACAGTATTCGTTGTACAATGAAGATTTTGGTCTTAAGCTGATTACACAGTACTAAAATCCCCATTGTTTTTTTTAATTAAAGAGGGAAAAATAGATAAGCAAAACAAATTTAACAAAAACTAAAGTACCAAAAACAGAAAAACCAAAAAGAGGAGAAAAATAATCTATTAAATTTCTAACTTTCCCTTTTTTATATTTGCTAATTTTCTATTTTGTGGACATTTGAGCCCCTTAGAAGCCAGACTGTAAATGTTGATATTTGCCTTGCTGTGTGATGTGAAGTATGTACGGAGACTGTTATTGCTTACATTTGGTTAAACCTCTGCTGTGTATATATACTGTTAGTTTAACCATCGCTGCGTATTCCCCAAGTTTAAATTTCCAATCATATATTTTCAGTATTATATCTCTCTTTTAATATTGAGCAAAATTTATTCTCCCTGCTGTAAGCATATATCTCATTAAATCATGGTCTGTCTTGTTGATTATTTTTTCTGAAATTATACCTTGTAAGAAAAGTTGTGGTTTCATTTCAGATTTAAATTCCAATTTTTTTTCATTGTATTATGAATCTTTCAAGTACTTTTGTTTTGTTTTTGTTTTTTTGTTTTTTTAGACAGGCACTTCACTTTGTGATATACTTTAAAATTTGGAAGGGAAAATTCTTCAGAATCTTGCAGGATTTTTCTTTCTTTCTTTCTTTTTAACTGAGAATATTTTCCTCAGTCTACTGACAGTTTCTTTTCACTGTTAATCAGGTTCTCTCTGAAATTCTGTTTGGTGCCATTTGTAATCATTTATCTTGGGTGGTACATTCATTTTGATGATAGCAATTCATCCTAACCAAGATAACTTTCAGTTCTTCCACTGAGGTATCTCTTAGTCTCTCACCTCCACATCTCAAATGTTCAGCAAGCTGCGTACGTTAGGTGACAACAGCATAGATAAAAAAAAACCCTGATATTAAAATCATACTGTATTTTGAACTCATTATGTAAAACCGAACTCTTTGGAGAAAGCTGTAATGTTGGGAAATGTGGAAGGAAAGATGGCAAGTAGCATCCTAATGGGAGCCCCATTAAGCAAACTGAAGGTTCGGGACACATCATCATGGAGAAAATCTATCTTTCTATGTACTTGCATATAGTCAATCCAAGGCAATCCAAAGCAATAACGAAGTTTTCCCAGCAATGGATAGTTACCAGCAGTGGGTTGCTCCCAGTTCGGCCCAGTTCTTAGAACCGGTAGCGCTGGTGGCGGGAGGCTCCGCCCACCCTTCCGGAAAGCACGCACGTGAACCGGTACTAAAGGGTTTTAGAACGCACTACTGATAGTTACAGTATGTTTACTATTTGTATTAGTTCTGTCACAGGAAGGTAGGAAGGCTTTGATTCAATTAGATTATATTTCCTCTGGTAGATGAAGAGGCAAACTCTGGATGGTTGAGATTTGGACTTGCTGTAGAACTGTCTGATAATCTTCAAAGAAAGAAAATGACTGCATTGCTATTTCTTTTTTTTTTACCTTTAATCTCATTCATGATGTTCAATTCACATCAATTTTTTCCTTTGCCATCCAAGAATATGTGATGCCAGATGTTCCTACCGCAAGCCAACATTTCTCAATTGCGGTGTCAACATGTATTAATTCAGGTTTATAAACATTTTAATAGTGTTTTAATATTTGGGGCAGGTTTGGGGACAGGGTTTCTTAGGCACTTATTTTCTCACCATAATGAATGCCATTTGGTATGTGATTGCAGTTATCCTACCTGCTGACCACATGGTCATGTCAGCCTGATTTTTTTTTATTTCTGAGAACAGATAGAAAGATGATTCCGGTCACGGACATCTGAAAGATGCCAAAATGATAAAGCATCTTAGCATACACTAAGCATACACTGTGTACACATTGTATCACAATAGCATACACTGTGGAAACTCAGGAATTTTATCCAGATCTGTTGTCTGATTCAGATCAAGATAATTGGCAAGCTGCCTTCACAAGATCCCAGTAGTAACTGCTTCTCCAGCATGCCCTGGGATAGTAATCCTCCTTCTGAGTTGGCATACACCGTGGACTCCTGGAAGAAAGGGTTGATTATCATTTCTTTTTTCCAGTCCTAAACATGACTTTATTTCATTTTCAACCCTGAGGATGGGCTGCAGCATGAGTCCAAAAGCTTGGAAGATTAAACTTCTGATCCCAGTGACTGACCCAGATTGGATCCTGCAACAAACATTTGTACATAATCTCACTTTCATATATATACTGTGTGTGTGGGTATGTGGGTGTGTGGGTGTGTGGGTGTGTGGGTATGTGGGTGTGTATGTATGTGTGTGTGTATGTATCAGAGGTGGGTTCCTGCCTCTGATTGCCGGTGCGGCTAATAGCCGTTCTTCGGCGCAGAGCCGAAGACTCGCGGATCCAGAGCCGTCCCCGGGCACTTTCCCCGCCCGCATGCATGCCGCCAATTGCGTTCTTTTGCCCTCTGCGCATGCGGAACGCTTTGCACATGCACAGAGGGCAAAAGAACGCAATTGGCGGCATCCATGCGGGCGGGGAAAGCGCCCGGGGACGGCTCTGGATCCACGAGTCTTCGGCTCTGCGCCGAAGAATGGCTATTAGCCGCACCGGCAATAAAAGGCAGGAACCCACCTCTGGTATGTATGTATGTATGTATGTATGCATGTATGTATGTATAGGGAGGGAGGAACAAGTAAAACAAGTAACTTCCTACAGCATAATTTTTGTGCACCTTTTCCATGATGTATTACTAATATTGTTATGAGTAGATAAGTGAATTGAAGCATTTGGAGAACTAGTAATTTCAAGGGCTACTTGCATTTCAGTGTACATGTTGTTTCAAAGGTGCAGAAATGAGGTGATTTAAATTCAATTGTGAACCAAATTTCTCAAATCCCTTAAAGTCACTAAAAGTTATATTTGCCATGATTAAAAAACAACTATGATTGTCATAAACTATTATTTTTTCTTATTTTGCTGATGTGATTTTCTCATAGCTGGAGTGAAACATGGAATATATAACCAACCATTATCAAACTGATCTTTCAGAGAAGACAGCTACTTCATATAGGAATGTCTTCATTAAGATGTGCAATAGTTTCCCATAGAAGCAAAATTGACGAGTTGATCTCATGTGATCTCAACCTTACCAGAAAAACCCTGGAGAAAAATGGCTATTTGAAATAGAATATTTGTTCATTCAGAGTTTGTACATGATAAACATTCTGTAACCAAAATGCAGATGTTTATTATGTTGAATAGTATTTTTTAGCATTCACAGAAGGACTTAATTATCATACTTTCATTGTTTTCATTATTCTGTACATACCCACGGATCCTTTAAGAAAAAGAGAGAAACATTTATAAACAAACAAATATCAATAAAATATGGTGCTTTTAGGTGGTTTATCCTGTCTTACAATTATTGGGAATTGTCATGGCACCATCTTTTCACATTGCAAATAATCCTTTATTTAAATCCTCAATTGATGTCTCAATTTATTTATTTAATCCTCTATTGTGGTCTCCCTTATAGCATTCTTACTATCAATTGATCTGTTCTGTCCATGATTGTGATTCTTGAATTCATAGGACACATTTTCAGTATCAATAAGACACTCCATTTCTGGATGCCCTTCTCAACAATGTGAAGCAGATTTACCCAGAGTGGCTGTCTCAAAGGAAGTGCCCAAAAGAGCTTCCAAGGCCTTATCTTGCCTTTCAGTAAGTCTGGCTATTTTTCAGTTCCAAGGAGCAAATCTAGAAGAATATTTGCAACCCATTTGTCTACTAATTAGTACTCAGCCTGAATGAGCCAATAATAGCTGTGCAAACAGCAAATGCAGTCTTTCACTGAACCTGAAATATTCATGTTTGTCATTTGTAAAGGTAGAAAAACTTGCAGTTTAATATTGGTGACAAAACATACTTGACAATTATGTAGCTCTACTGGCAAAAGTTACTTGAAGTTGGAGTTCATCTGAAGTTTGTATGTGATATGTTTCTCTGTGTTTGAATTTATATCTTATTTATTGCTAGACATGTTTGTATAATTTATCTAGTCTAGATTTTTATGTGTTCTAATTCATAACCAGAAAATTTCACGTTTAACAGTTGGAATTGTATTGCATCCAGTTTTGGTCACCACACTATAAAAAAGATGTTGAGACTCTAGAAAAAGTGCAGAGGAGAGCAACCAGGATGATTAGGGGACTGGAGACTAAAACATATGAAGAACGGTTACAGGAACTGGGCATGGCTAGTCTAGTGAAGAGAAGGACCAGGGGAGACATGATAGCAGTGTTCCAATATTTGAGGGGCTGCCACAGAGAGGAGGGAGGTCAACCTGTTTTCCAAAGCACCTGAAGGCCAGACAAGGAATAATAGAAGGAAACTGATCAAGGAGAGATTCAACCTAGAAATAAGGAGGAACTTCCTGACAGTGATAACAATCAACCAATGGAACAGCTTGCCTTTGGAAGTTGTGGATGCTTCATCACTTGAGACTTTCAAGAAGAGATTGGACTGCCATTTGTCAGAAATGGTGTACGGTCTCCTGCTTGAGCGGGGGGGTTGAACTAGATGACCTATAAGGTCCCTTCCAACTCTGTTAATCTGTAATCTAAAATGGGCTCATTGGGATGTCATATAAAAAAATACCCAGCCCTAGCAACAGTGGTAACATTTGGACCAATCCTGACTCTGAGCATCATAATTCAGACTTTAAGTTTCATCTAACCTAACTTACAAAAATGTCACCTTCCATGTGAAGAGTCAAAAACCTGAGGTCTACCCAGAAATACCCTGATGCCACCTGCTTCTGAGAGAGCCTGACAAACTTCCTGTCTCTAAGATATCAGCTGCTGAGTGGACACTGGAGCAACTTTCCACTATAGTTCAAACGTGCATGTCCTCTCTCTTTTAATCCATGGTATACCAATGTCCTGTTGTGAAGCTTTATAGAAAATCTCCAACCATACTAACTCTTTTAATGAATATTTATCACTAAGTTTTGGGCAATAATAGAAATTCTGTTTTCTTTGACCTTGAACTGAGTTAATGCCTATGCCTTTTTCTGGGCATTTGCAATCTTCTAAGTGCTGCTCCACCCGTCCAGAGAAAGCAAAAATAGTAGTTCATGATCCTGCTAATATTTACTATCATGTTTTCCTTTAGGCAACATAGCAGGAGAAGAGGTACCGAATTGGTCTTATCACACTCCAGCTCGGAAGTCACCTTTTCCAAAGGTCTTCTCTGGTATCAAGATTTGTTCCCCATCCACAACAGACAGATGTCTGAGAACGAAAAATATATGCTTCATAAGAATATTGTTCAGTCCCACATTTAAAAAACGAGCAGCAGCACATGTAAGAATTCTCTTCAGAGTACAAAGCTTTTTTCAAGGCCAAAGCAATTGTATTTTCTGACACCAACCAAACTGCTATAATTGAATTTTGTGCAGATACTGGATTATTCATTCAACAAAGTAGTAAGTAATTTTATTGTGCCTATTTCATACCAACTGTGACATTATTATGTCGGAACATGCGGTGTTGTAAGACTTTCAGAAAAAGAAATACGTATGATGGGAAATATGTTGATTTTGAACCTATAAAACCACATTTAAATTGACACAAACTGCCAAAATAGAGTGTCATTTATGTAACGGATAAGCAAAATATAGTCCTATAGATACCATAGAGATACAACGCCAATAAACCATTGCCATCAAGGCCATAGATGAAGAATGTTAGAAATTAAAGTCAAGCAACCTCAACCTCACATGCCCATGTTTAGATTACATCTCATTTGTATTCCTGTGTGTAGTCAGAAGAGAAATACCCTTTTCGGTTACCCAAGGAGTTATTTGATACAGATACAGAATAATAGAGCTGGAAGGGACCTTGGAGGTCCTGTAGTCCAACACCCTGCTCAAACAGGCGACCTTATGTCATTCAGACAAGTGGCTTGCCAATTTCTTCTTAAAAGCCTCCAGTGATGAAGAACCCAAACTGGTTAATTGTTCTCACCTTTGTACTGGTGTTATACAAACAGGAAGAAACCTTGAAAATGTGTCTTTTGAAATCTATGTCTTGTCTGGCATTGATCAACTTGGCATCTTGATTCCAGTTTATGTTTATAATTTGAAGGGGGGGAAGGGATATGCTAACATATGAGAGGCAAAAAATTTCCATTAAAATGCTAGTGAGCATGATTGAAAACTGCTTGCTAGGGCAAAGATTTCTGCCTCAGAAATAATTATTTAGTTTATGGGATAAGGATGAGCTCACTCTCCTCCAAGAGTGTTAACTATTCATTTCAGAAGGATTTTCTTCTCAATAAGTCAAGTCTGTGCTTTCCATCTGGTATGATCTCCCCAAGCAGATATTTATGCAGGCAGCTCGTCAGGGAGCTGAAAGCAAGCAGGAGGCCTGTCATCTCCAGCTTCATTCAAGAGGAACTGAATGCTATCTTGACACAGTAATGCTATTTGAAGTTGGTGTGTCAGATGGGGATAGTTCTCCCTCAAACAAGCAGGAAAGGTAGACTTCGCTTACATTTCAGTTCAGATAGAAGCTGCTTCATTTAATTTTCCTCCTGGGTACCTTTCCGGTTTACAAAGTTTTCTAAGTTAGCATTGGTGACCTTGAAAGTCTCGACAGATGGATTGCTAGGCAATCTTCAGAGAGCTGTTTAATGAAATTGCAGAAAGGATCTTCCTTTTTCAAATATTGATCTGATTTGTGCATGTTTATGTTACATGCCTTTTTTAAGATCTCAGTTTGCACCAGAGGTGGGTTCCTAACTGTTCGGACCGGTTCTATAGAACCGTTAGTAACTTGGCGGCCTGGGTCACTGGAACCGGCAGTGACCCCGGCCTGCCATGCCCCCGAGCCGGTTCTCTCGGCGGTGCCATAGGCACTGCCATCTTGTTTTTTGCTTTTGCGCATGCGCAGAAGCTTTTTTTTTTTAGTATTGCGCATGCGTGCGCAGCGCATCCCTGAGCGAACCAGCAGTAGCAAAATCCGGAATCCACCCCTGGTTTGCACAATTCTAAATAGCTGTTTCCTAAAGGAAAAAAATGAGTGGCACCTAATGTTACTTGAGAAAATGAAACTCAGTTTAAGGGGAATTACAAACAGCATACTCCAACATAAACTAACAATTTTCAGTGAGACAGTAGGACTCAGAGATACTATATTGGGAGATTCGTGTATTTTTCTCATCATTAAAAGCATCTGCATGGTTCTGAATTCCTTCAAAAAAATGGTTCCAGGAAAGGGAAGGGAAATCAGGCTTACTGGTAATTATTAACCTACTTTCTGAGTAAGCAAATGCAAATCAGTTTATAATGATTAAACACAAAAAAAGTGTCCTACCCATTGTGTGGTTTGCCAGGAAAAAAGTTGTCCTTAGCATCTACGATTATTATTCCAAATTGCCAAAAAGAACCTACAACACATCTGTATGACTTTGTTGAAACTCCAACATGAAATTCTTGGGCATTTTATGTAAAGAATGGATTAATCTTTCATGCTCTTTCCCTTCCACCTGATCCAATTCAGAATCCCCTTGCTTTTGTCAGGTGGAGAAAAATAGTCGAAGTAACCTTGGCAATTCAGTCATCAATATTCCACATTAATCTATAGCTTCCCCATGACAGATGGAAAAATGTGTTTTCTGCAAATGTTTTATAAACTTTGCTATTTTGAATACAAAACAAAATGCACACTGGATTTGGATGCCAAAATCTACCATTTTTTACAATGTATGTGATGCACTGCAGTCTAGACACTAATACTGAATCTCAAAGGTGCTTTTTCAAAAGGCAACTGGAATGAAGAAGAAAACTTTTCACTTCTCATCCAAGAAGCTTCATCAGTGATTAAACTTCTTGGATGAGAAGTGGAACATTTTCTTCTTCATCCTCAAGGAAAAAGCAGTCCAGTTGCCTTTTGAAAAAGCACCTTGGAGACAACTAGAACCTGGATGAGTGAGCATCTCCACAGACAATAACACTGACTCAAGACCGCACAAAAAGGAAAATCAATTGAGAATGTATTAAAAGACATGTCATAGAAAAATTGTGAAAACATGATATAAGATGATGCAACCATTTGAAGCATATTAAGAATCCATCTCAGTATAATAGAAAGATTAATCAAATGAAGCAATTACAGTTACTTGACTAAAATGATTATATCACAATCAACTGTAGAGTAGAAACTATCAAAGCATTTTCAGAAGAAAAAGTCAGATTACATTAAAATAAGAAAACTATATTAAATTTCAACTCCTGTCAGCCCTTGAGCACACTTAGGCCTTCTAAATATTTAATGATAAAGAAAAAAAATCATATTTACCACACTTGCTTAAAATAGTGTTCAGATGAACATTCCAAAGTACAGAAATAAAATAAGTGACATCTAGTGAACTAGTTTTCCACTGAACTTTTGATGACTCCTTCCCCCAATTTAATTTCACTGGATTCTCACAGCTGTTCATTTCTTCATTGTCAGACTGCCATATTTCTTCATCACACCAGGACATTATTTTTAGTTGTATCAAAACTTACTAAATTATTTGATCACTTGTATCTAAAGTCTCCTATCAATTACCAAGTCATTTTTTTCTATTTCATATGTTCTGTTATTTGCACTAAACATTTTTTAATTCTTACCTGGAAGCATCTTTCATATGGAATCTTAAAAAAAAACTTTTAAAAAAATTAGAAGTTTAAAATATCTATAATTCCAGAATATTAATAAATTGATGAGAAGATAGATAGCTAGATAGCTAGATTGATAGATGATGGATGATGGATGATGGATGATGGATGATGGATGATAGATAGATAGATAGATAGATAGATAGATAGATAGATAGATAGATAGATAGATAGATAGATAGATAGATAGATAGATAGATAGATAGATTAGATGACAGACAGACAGAGAGATAATAGAGATAGAATAGACACTGATATATATCAAAGTTAAAGTTACTGAATATAGATACAGTTTAGAGTTTATTTCTCTTTGTTTCTTATTAAAATAAACATTTGCCTTTATTACAAAATATTACAATATAACTATATTTGAAAAAATACTAATGTTCCAAAAATACATTAAATTAAAAGTATTTATATTACCACAATTTAGTTATCATCTTAGAATTCACTAATTAATAGAAAATATGTACTCCTCCATGGTAAGATGAGGATACATTAAATGAAGGTAAATTTCATTCTTTTTAATTGGGGAAAAATACAGGTGTTTCATATTTTCACTTCAATTTTTTGGACTGGTTTCAGTCTTTAAAGCATCAGGTTCTTGTGTAGAATTTCTCATGTATCATCCTATACAGATGGGATGAGACCTAATATATATTTTCTTCAAATAATTTGGGGATAGCCATGGCCCTCAGAGCAAGACTGAAGTTCCATTTAATTCCTTATCCTTAATCATCCTTAACCCCATATCTTTAACATACAAGTTTTGTTTAGACTCCTTCTGAAGAAGACTTCAGGTGTTCTGCTGTTTTCCCACCATCTTTGTTCAAACCATCAAAAAATAAATCATCAAATTAACAAATCAATTTTCAATAAGACTTCCTATAAGATAGGAAGAAAGGACTATAGGCAATGAATGATTTGTTGCTCCTTCAAATCAAAGCGGATTTGAGAACTTGATGAAGCTATTTATGGTAAACCAAATACTTGCAAGCAGGACTTAGTATAAATAACACTTGCAAGCGACATTTGTAAAAATTGGCTGAATATGAGGACTTCCAGTTGAGTCATGTCTGACTGAAGACGTCTCCAAACAGCAGAGATGATGACCACTTGTGAAGAATGAAGGATTGGCAAGCAGACTGGTTCTTCAAAATCTTTCTAGAGAAAGAGAGAACAGAACATGATTGCCTATGAGTGCTGTGAATGGCAGCTCCTCACGAGAGGACCATCAAATAACAGTCACCTGTGGATTTGAGCACCAGGAGCAGAGGGAACTACTTTAATAAGGACATGAAACCAGCGAAATTCAATTTCTCATCCCATTTGTAAATGTTCAGTTTAATTACTTTATGGATATTAGAGATCTTCAAAGTGGTGAGCTTAATTTGACACCTGGTAAGTTTTACTTTGCATTTAAGAATTTAAAATAATTTACAATTGTCATAAAGAGCAAAAAATAAGATTTTGATTTTAAATGAACTGGAATACCAGAGAGATATAAAATATTGGCTACTTTTGCTGTAAGGTATGAAAACAAACATATCGTTAAATGATATACCTATGGAAAATGACTAAAGTGGAGCTAAACCCATATTAAGAACTAAGCCTTGTTGCCCATGGACACTGGAGGGAACTAAAGGACCTGGCAGAAAAGAGTTAAAGTGACTAAGCTGGATATTACTTTCATTTGTCTTAAAGAATATTTAAAAAATTAATAACTAACATCTCAGAAATTATATACATTTCAATATTAACTTAGTTTTGGTTTGATATATCTTAACTAATAATTTGTTAGTGGTTATATAGGCTTGCTTTATACTTATTAATTTTTTAGATTTATACTATCTGTATAATAAATCTGTTACTATAGCAATAGAGTTAATGTTGTTATGTGATTTATTTTGCTAATATTAGTATATAACTGCATCCATTACCTTCAATCTGGTTTTGCTCTTTTAAATCTTTCTCGTTTTAGACTTTTAGAAGATGATGAGAATTTTTTTTTAAAAAAAACTGTTACCTGACACAGACAGAATTTGAAGGTTTGCAAGACAACAAAATTGGGATTACAAAAGAAAAATCAAGAAGAGGATTTGGACATGGAACAGCTGCAAAAAGAAATCCTGGACAATGCTTCTTTCTGAAATTTACAAAATAGACTGATGAACGCTTTGAAGACTTTTTTTGATTGCCAGACATTGATGAAGGATCAAATCCTACAATGTCTTTGGAATGATTTAAAGGGCAATATTGTAAAGAACAACAAAAGGGAATAGAAAGTTGGATTATCTGATCAGAGATAGACTATTGGTTTGGTATTTCTGGTAAATCATAATGGACTTTGTGAAATTTGTGAATTGCATATAAATACAAATTAGGTTATGGAAAGAAGTTTCATTGTTTGTAATTTTAAAAGGGTGAAAAGGTAGTATATTAGTGAAGTCACATTTTCATTATTCTCTTTGGTTCTATTTTTTTCTCTTCTATTTTTTTCTTTTGTTTATCTTTCTCATATACCTTCTGAACTTTTTTCTTTTCCTTTTTTTCTCCTAGTTTACTTTGTATTAGTTTTTACTATGCTTATTAGAAACTTCTATAAAATTATTTTAAAATGTTTAAATATAAAACTACAGTATATTGCATCAATTAATAGAATAACAAGAGTTGGAAGGGACCTTGGAGGTCTTCTAGTCCAACCCCCTGCTCAGGCAGGAAACCTTATACTGTTTTAGACAAATGGTTGTCCAATCTCTTCTTTAAAACTTCCTGTGTGGGAGCATTCACAACTTCTGGAGACAAGTTGTTCCACTGATTAATTGTTCTAACTGTCAGGAAATTTATCCTTAGTTCTAAGTTGCTTCTCTCCTTGATTAGTTTCTACCCATTGCTTCTTGTCCTGCTATCAGGTGCTTTGGAGAATAGCTTGACTCCCTCTTCTTTGTGGCAACCCCTGAGATATTGGAACATTACTATCATGTCACCCCAAGTTGTTCTTTTTCATTTAACTAGACATACCCAATTCTACCAACTGTTCTTTATATGTTTTGGCCTCTAGTCCCCTAATCATTTTTGTTGCTCTTCTCTACACTCTTTCTAGAGTCTCAACATCTTTTTTTTTACATTGTGGCAACCAAAACTGGATGCAATCAGATTAATTTTAATTTTTAATTAATATCTTAAATTATTTTTTAAAAACCTCTACTGTGACTTTTTAAAATGTTGTATTTTGTCTTTTTTGAGTTTTTCAATTTACCTATTGTAGTTACCCCTATTTTTAAAAAATTAGATTTGGATATCCCGAGTTTTGTCTTATTTTTCAAAAGAAAATAGCCAGTGGACAACATTTGGAAAATTATTGATTTAGGCAATGTACAATCATTCTCATGGTTCTTCTCACTTGTAAACATATCAGGAAGGGAGCTAGTGTGCCAAAATAAGAAACAGAAGTACTGGGCTAGCTCTTTCAGAACATATTTTGATATACATACAAACATCCATGCACACACTCATATTAATGTACATTTTTAGGAGATCTCTGCTACCTGCCACCATGGGGTCTGTCCAAAATACTACCAAAATTTACTACCAGGACCTGAATCAAAACCTTTTCCTGAAATAGAAATGAAAAAAAAGAAAAAAAAAAGAATATATCATTCCACTGAAGGTTTTTTAAAATGAGATTCGATGATTTATAAAGGCTTTCATGAAAGGAAAATGTATATTATGAAGGAGGCGGCAATTAATTGAAAGAGGCAGGATAATTATACGTCCATATTGGCTTGGGAAACTGAAGGGTGTGGTGGAACTGCAGCCTTTAAACCAGGCACCGGAGAGAAAAAGAAACAGATAGATGACAGACACACACAAGGGGAGAGAGGGGGGGGAGGGAGAGGGAGAGGGAGAGGGAGGGAGAGAGAGAGGGAGAGAGAGAGGGAGAGGGAGAGCTTTTCTTCATTTATTATGCCCCAAAGCATTAGAGAGGGAATGCAGATGTTTTTAACATCCAGACCAAATAAAAACAATATTTAAAAAACATTTTTTCAGTCACTATAACACTTTGACAATGATGTTAGATCTGCTTAACCAATATTTTTTAAATATAATTTTAAAGTGCATTCAGAATATGTTGCTCAGAATAAATAGTAAAATATTTAATAGTTAAAATAGTAAAATATATTAAGGCTTTATCATAAGCATTTTTTTTATTTTTTAAAAAACTCAGTTTAAAAAAGTGCTGAAAAATAGCCCCTAATTTCTTTGTTTACAACAGCACCTCTCCCTTGTAGCCTTCAAACACTGAAAAACTTCAGACCCTCAGGCCACAAAAAGGTTATTTAAATGTTTCTTTCAAAAAACACTAAAGTTTTAATGCCTACCAAGTAAAGTGTGTAAATTGGCCCACATAATGCTAAAAGAGAAGTACTCCTTTTTTAAAAAAAACAGAGAAAGGAAATACCAACCTAATGCCACCATGTAGAATGCGATATGATTCAGAGGAAACAACAACATAAAACAATATTGATCACCTCGCCTTCTAGTGAAATGCAAGCTTTCATTTATAGAGATATTTTATAATTCCATGGGTGTTAGATAGATTTATCCTCTCTGCTTTTTTCTTTATAACATATAAAATATCAAAGTCAGCACAAGAAGGACCGAAGAGCAAAAGCTGAGGTGGAAATTTTCTTTTCTTTTCTTTTCATTTGCAAATACAACCTACGGATAGACACGTTTACTCCTTTTAAAAGCTACTTGAGTAATATTATGATTGGAAGGAAGAATCTCTGCCCAGTACAACACAATATGAGAATATCAAGCCAGTTTATGTTGCCCTTGAATGGTTTAAGTGTTTTGATAAAACAATGCAGAAAGCTTTAATTTCTTTCTACAGACTTCTTCAGAGCAGCTGTCAGCCTTTGTAATGCTGCTTGTCAAATTACAGTAACACACTTTGACAACTTCCTGGAAAGATGACAGTCTCATCTGCATACTTCTTGATGTTCACCTGAGGAAAAATCCCTCTCTCTAAACTTTTGTCTGTTAAAACTGGTGCACTATGTTTTAAAACCATGCTTTTAAACAGGCGAAGAAAGAGGACTGGAGAAATTACAGACCAGTTATTTTGACTTCTATAACCTGCAAGATCCTTGAGTGGACTGTTATGCATCATCTGTGAGAATTCAGAAACTAGCATTGCCAATACCAGAATATGAATAGGCTTCTCAAGGACAAGTTATGTCAGATCAATCTTATTATTATTTTAATTGCAGAGTGCCTAGTTTGGTTTAAAAAAACCTAGTGGTCCTCAACTTACAACTGCTTGTTTAACAAAGGTTCAAAGTTACGACAACCATGAAAAAAGTGACTTACAACTTGTACTTGCGTTTACATCCGTTGTACCAACCCGCCCAGTCATGTGATCATAATTTGTGCACTTGGTAACCATCTTGCGTTTACAACCAATTTCGGGGGGGGGGGACCCCAGCCATTGGGGAAGCTGGATTCACTTAAGAACTGCATGATTTCCTTAATGATTGCATGAATTGATTAATGACAGTGTGATTCATTTAATGACTGCTGTAAAAACTGTTATAAAATTGGTCCAATGATGACTTATGACAGAAATTCCCGTCTCAGTTGTAGTGGTTATAAGTCAAGGACTACCATAAGTCGTAATTGTAGATGTAGCTTACTTTGATCTCATCAAAATATTTTACAGGGGTCTTCCATGATATCCTAATGGACAAATGGATGAATAAATATGATCTAGATAATTGTGCAGTAAAGATTTGAGTCTGATGGAATTCATCAGGAATTTCTTGACAATAAGAGCTTTTAAATAACAGAGCAGTCTTCCTATAATCTCGCTGGAGACTTGCAAACAGAAATTGAACTGGGTATGGGATTCTTTTACTGAACAGACAAGATTGGACAAGATGTATAAGGTCCCTTCTAGTCCATATAGTCTATGATTTCACAGTGCCATCCACCAGGTTTTCCTCTTCTTATTACCATAAGTGACATGACAATGACCCATTGCAGAAGTGAGAGAAATCAGTCATAGAGTTCATTTCCAGCAAATGGGTGCTGGAATCTCTAAGCTTTCATCTCTAAATATTCATACAGTCTGAAAGTGTCCAACTCCAATTTTTTTTTCTCAGTTCAAACTTTGAATGAAAATAATGTGCATTGTACGCTTGAGAGGGTAACATACAAAAATGCAGATACTGAGAAAAGCTGGATCTTAAAGAGTATAGAATCAAGAAAGAGGTGTCCAAGGCAAGAATAGTTTGTGCTAGGGAAAGCTGCATGGGGAGATAACACATATTTTTTTAGGATCTATTGGCTGCCAGAAAGCTTCTGAGAATGAGAATCACCTATTGTAAAGAATGCAGAGTGACTCTGGAGAATGTTAAGAGGGGAAGGAAGGAAGAAGTCATTGGAGGAGAATTTGAAGAAGAGATTACACAGCCCTGAGATTAAAAAGAATGTACAAAAAGAAATTCAAAATAATCCTGCCTTGATTTGGAACTTGGAGAGGTTTCAAAAATTTTGCTAATTAATCTTAGTGAATAATGGGAATTGTTAAGGAGTTCTTGTGCTCTTGAGCACGTGCACAGGGAAATGTGTTGTTGCAGTTTGATATGAGTTGCTATGATTCAGTCAATAAACAGATACGTTTAAGTA
Source organism: Diadophis punctatus similis (assembly GCA_023053685.1). Lineage (NCBI taxonomy): Eukaryota > Metazoa > Chordata > Lepidosauria > Squamata > Dipsadidae > Diadophis > Diadophis punctatus. The sequence goes on along the minus strand of JALIGW010000001.1, from coordinate 105,234,324 downwards.
TATACAAATAGTTTACTTAAAGAAGTAGCAAAGTTCAAATAGGAAGTCCAAAGTCATACACGGTAAGTCAGCCAATATGAAGAATCTTCTTCTTGCCTATCTTTGTTTTAACTAGCAAACAAAGATTACAGCTAACAAACAAATCACAGATAGTTACGCTTTACACAGCAGCTCTTCACAGTACTTTCACACAGACACAAACTCAATTACTCAACAGTGAAGCAGCAGAGACAATCAGCAGAGAGAGTCAGTATCAGCAGGAAATCAACAGAGCACTGAACAAGCATGCTCTCTTGCTCCCTTTTATAGTAATCAGCCTGCAATGCATTTAAAGCAATATTCACTATATTCACATAAACATTGATTTGTGGCTTGTTCATATATTAGCAAACCCAATCGTTTGAACAGAGTCCTAACAGGAATTCCTGAAACCCCTCCCATTTCTGTTTTTCAACCGTTGCCAGTCTCAAAGGACTCACACCTGTAAAGCCCTAAACGACTCTGGTCCTTGCTAACTGGAGTTATCTTCTCCAGGTAGAATTTACCTGGTTTGTGCAGTCTAACCCAGAGGGGATGCTCTAAAAATCTATTTACTGAGAGATGAAGAAACTTGAAAGAAGAAATAACCTGAATCAAATGGTGTTATATAGAAACAGTCACTATCTTACATAAGGAGATCATAATAAACAAAACTTAGCTTCTAGAGTTCACGTGAATATTATCAAGAAATTTTTAAAAAGGAGATGTGCAACCATTCATTAGCAACCAAATAGGAGAAATCCTGATATTATAATCAGTGGACGCTCTGTTTGTTATAAAAAGCTTTACAAAGAAACACAGAGGTTTCTTTTTAGCCAGTCCAAAGAGAAGAGTGATCCAAATACCAAAACTAACTGTAAGCAACTCAGTCAATTCCACAGGATGAAATGGAAATGTTAAGTTCAAAAACTTACACAATGGGAGACAATGAAGAGGAACCATTGGATAGATGTATTTCCCTTTTCCCATCTTTTTTATATTATATTATATTGTTGTTTATATTTAAGAGTCTCGGTCTCTCGTGGTCCTTTATATTATTTTGAATGCAGCAGAAAACTTGAATTCTGTTTTATAAGAAACAAAAAAAGAAAAAAAGCTGGGAACTCAGGCAAAACTTTAAGGCATAATTCTTCAAACTCTTCTTGCTACAACACCAGTATCTTTTGATGAGATCTTTTAGCAGCTCAGGGAATTTCAAAGCAGCTTTAAATTTCTTTTGACATAAAGAGCTTGTCAAAGATTTCTCTGAAAGCCTAAGAAAGCATGAAAACAAACACCCAGGCTGAATTCTTAAATGTTCAGCTATTCTGATCACTTTTTTAAAAGCCTAATCTTAACTCAAATTCAAAACAATAGAGATTCCTCACTTTCAGCATGCATTATTTTACAATGTCATTTGGATTGTGATTGCTGCTTTGCAAAGAAAATCAAGTTTATGATTTGTGTGGAGGTGGAAAGGTTTTTTTTTTAAAGTACCTAATTTTTTAAAAAAAATACTTACAGCAAGAATGTAAAAAGTAGAGGAAATTAGCTCATATATTTCACTTGGTATTAAATCCATCAAACAGTTCTATTCAAGATTCACTCCAGAATTTAAGCAGTATGAAGCTGCTATAGCGAAAGCAACTGCCTGAGAAGGCTCCTGGATTGGGGCTGAGAGAAGTGGACTGGGGCAGGGCTGGGCGAACATGCACTGAATATCCACTTTTCTTTGTTCTTACCTTCATATAGTGCACAATTAGGACCGTAATCTCTTACATTGCATGAGATTCACAAATTGCCATACAAGATACAAAGGCCATGCAACAAGAAATAAAGGCCATGCATTCTTCAAGAACCATCATGAAATGATTCTGGTGAGTATAGGGATTAGTAACCAAGTGGTACAAACAGATTTAATAGGACATTGGTCATAGCAATATGAATTTAGGGATGGAATGAGCAGAACATCAATCGGAAAGATATCTTCAGATAGCACTGCTGAAGCAATGCTAAAAAGGAATACAGAGGTTAATTTGTTGTATAAGATTTGCTAAGACTTTTGCTGGTTATTGTAGCATATTTCAAAACACTGGGCACTGGCCTGCTAAATGTAAACAGAGAAAAATGTGTCCTATTATATTTTCATTGTTTTTGATTTAGTATTTATGTGCCAGAATGACTTGTAACACCTAACAAAGCAAAAGCTCATAAACACATTGTAAGGTTACTCCATATATTTTGCATGAAGAGGCAAAATATATGTAATACTGTATATAGTCCAAGGTTTACTTTATCGCGAAAGCAACTGCCTGTGAAGGCTCCTGGATTGGGGCTGAAAGAGGAAAGCAGAAGCAGTATGCTCTGTCCCATAATTGGGTAGACCAGGTTTCCCAGTCTCACCAGAAAAACACTTAATCTCTACCCTGGTATAGCTGACAAAGCGAGGAGAGCCCATGGCTTAGAGGTTAATACATCCACTTAATATATGCAAGTAGCCTGGGTTTGAATCCCAAAAGGGTATGGCTAGCTGATGAGAGCTAAATAGCTTGAAATAGATCTATACTAGCCTCCCTTTCTCGGTAAAATGTAAATTCAACACAAAAATAGTTTTTTGCGAAAGCGATTGCCTGCAAAGGCTCCTGGATTGGGGCTGAAAGGCGAAAGCGGAAGCAGTATGCTCCGTCCCATATTTTTGTGTAGACCAGGTTGCCTTGATAGACTGGTCTTACCAGAAAAACACCAAGGTCTATTCTAAAATAGCATCCTTCATTGCTATATAGATGGAACTTATAGAAAAAGGAATGGAGTCTTGGTCTCATTCACACAGACCTTTTCCCACCACTATCAGCAGCGTCTGGGCCCTGTGTCTCTAGAGCTCTCTCCAAGCATTCTGGTGAGTGTATGAATGAGTGTATGAGTCATATAGTACATGTATAATGCTGCGTCTTTTGTCCCAGATATCTATGCATTCAAATTAGGAAAAACAGGCAAACTCCTATTGCCTAGTTCAGTGATGGCGAACCTTTTTTCCCTCGGGTGCCGAAAGCGCGTGTGCGCACACTATCATGCACATGCGAGTGCCCATACACATAATTCAATGCCCGGGGAGGGCAAAAAGGCCTCCCCCGCCGCCGCAGAGGTCCTCTGGAGGCCGGAGACTGCCCATTTCCCAACTTCCGGTGGGCCCAGTAGGGCCGTTTTTCACCCTCCCCAGGCTCCAGAGGCTTCCCTGGAGCCTGGGGAGGGCAAAAATGCCCCCCTGACCCCCAGAGGCCCTCCGGAGGCCCTCTGGAAGCCTAAAATGCCCTCCCAGAGCCTCCACATGAGCCAAAAATCAGCTGGCCAACACACACATGCACGCTGGAGCTGAGCTAGGGTAACAGCTCGCCTGCCAGCAGATATGGCTCCGCGTGCCACCTGTGGCACGCGTGCCATAGGTTCGCCATCACTGGCCTAGTTAAACAGCTTTCTTTAAGAGCAGGTATACTCCATTTTATTATGGTCCCAAATGGCATAGAACAGTGTAGTCATATCCAAATCACCAAATGTGTATCTTTCTTTCTAGGCCCAGATGAATGCATGGGAGTTCTGTATAGTGATTCTCCAACCAATTCAAACCTGCTACACATTCAGCTGAATGCCTTAACAAGGCTTAGTGGAAGAATTTGCCGAGTTCCTGGAATTCTGATTTCATACAATTCCAAGGTTCTACCAAGGTATGTATAGGTGAGACAAAGAATTGGACACCATGAGTGACAAGTCAGAATCTGTTTTTATAGGGGTTGCCTGTCTAGCTAATATATGGAAAGGTGCAGTTTAAGGCAAAGGGAGACATCATTTTTCATCCATTTTCGATTTTTACAGATTTTGTTTTTTATACACCTAGTACTATATAATATCTGAGAGATGAAAGATGGGGAAGGATAAAGACAGAGCCAAGCATTTAGCCTCCTTCTCTTCAATTTTTCCAGGTTTGAGTCTTCACATGAAAATAAATTTCTTTAAGCTTTCTGAGTCAGAATGGAGATATTTTAAACTTTTGCCGGGCCAAAAAAGACATTGCTGGTTATCTGCTGCACAATTTAATTTTTGAAGATTATATTTGTTGAAATAAGCACATAGGGCTCTAAGTTTCAATTTAGTCTGAAGTCATAGAAAAGTGCTTTTTGCTTTAGATAGCAGCTCAGTGAAAAAGCTACTCTAATGGATATTTCTGATGTAATGGGTCTTTACTCACAATTCAAAGCTGAGCAGAGAAGAAGTCAGGAAAATGCCATAATAGGCACTTTTCAACATCTTGTGTCAAATGTTGAGCTGTGATAAAGTTACTCTATGTTATTATTTCAACAGCAAATCTGAAAAAATGCTTTTAAATATTATTTGTGTTATTCACTTTCAGTATCATTGTCAATTGCTGCCCAACCATTTGTCCTCAGTTACATCAACTGGTAAGTGACTGTAATTCACCTTTTTGGTCACATAGCCCACAATAGCATACTTGTTGATTGGACAATTATTGATCAGATGAAAACACCCATGTGACTTGAGTATGAATTTATCTGTGTGATCTTAAAATGGATATGCCCAAATTCTAAGCAGAATGTAATTCTCTTTTTCATTTTTGTTCCAGTGTACTGAATTTTGCAAAACGATTTCACAATGAATTTTGCATACTTTGTGTGTTCATTAGGAAAATTGCATGCAAATCAGACTATTTGGAATAATTATGCATTGTTCTGTCTCCAGCCCATCAGAGTTGGATCACAAGATCTTTTGCATTTGGAAGCAATAATCCACAGTATGAGTACTTAAGGCTTTATTCTAAGGCAGTATAAGAAAATAGCATAACAACTTAACATAATACAGCAATCAAGAATTATTTAATACAATAAGACAATAAAGGGAATCCCAAAGTGATGGCCATGGGTAGACTCCTTTTCAGCCAGTGAACACCCTTCTGTTTAGGCCTGCATCAAAGACCATGGGAATTTTTACTAGCTTACATGGGGAATTTATGGATTATTTAATGAATTGTTACTTTATTAAGAAGTTCCACTTTCTTCTCAGCAGTATCAGTATTTGACTATTGTCAGCACCCACAGACTAACTCCCATGATCAAGATGAAGACAAAAAAGTTTTCTATGGGGACCCGGACCAGATTATTCAAACAATCACTGCCAGATACAAACTTATCATTCTGGGTGACTTCAATGCTAAGGTGGGGATGGACAGTGACAACTAAGGTGGGGATGGACAGTGAGACAAAGTCCTTAGGGGGACATGGAACGGGAAAACTAAATAGCAACTTCCTGCTGCTTCTGAGCAAATGTGCCAAGCACAACCTGTGTATCATTAAGCTGATGTTCAGACTATCTATGTACCCCACATCCAAACACCTCTTGACATGTCATCTCAATCTTAAAGACATCACCATTACCCATGCCGTGAAAGGTGCTGAATGTTGAACAGATCACAGGCTGATCCAGTCAGCCCTCAACCTACACATAACCCCTTTACATCATAAGCAACCAAAAATTATCAGAAAGCCATTCAATATGAGCAGACTGCAAGAATCAGACCACATCCAGTGCTTCCAAGATGTATCTAATGAAAAACTCTCTGGCACTTTACCAGTTGTCGGAATCTGTTCTGTTAAGTGGATGCATTTTAAAGATGTCATCATGGAGACTGCAACAACTAGTTTGATGAAAACCGTGGAACCATTTTAGCAGCCCTCCCAGGACAAGAACAAGGGCTATGCAGACTGGCAGAATGATCCATCATGTGTCTCAAAAAAAAAAGAGGCAAGTTTAAACACTCTCAGTCCAAAGTACAGACAGAATTGCAAGAAATAAGCTCTCTTAAAATCTAGAACACTAGTCTGACTTTGTTCAGTTACCTTTGCCTGCTGTTGTGTGGTGGAGTTCTTGATTATCAGATGCCAGATGAGATGGGTAGGTGGCAGTGGTGAAATCCAATTTTTTGTACTACCGGTTCTGTGGGGGTGGCTTGGTGGGCGTGATGTGGCTTGGTGGGCATGGCAGGGGAAGGATACAGCAAACTCTCCATTCCCACCCACTCCAGGGGAAGGATACTGCAAAATCCCCATTCCTTCCCCACTCCTGGGGGAAGGATATTGCAAAATCTCCATTCCCACCCCACTCTGGGGCCATCCAGAAGTGGTATTTGCCGGTTCTCTGAACTACTCAAAATTTCCACTACCGGTTCTCCAGATCCTGTCAGAACCTACTGGATTTCACCCCTGGTAGGTGGGTGATCAGAAAGGATGGCCACCATATGTCTTGCCAGTTGTTTTATAGTATATTGGAGTCTGGGAAGAGACCTCAAGGTTAACCAAGCAAGTGCTACAAAAAACTTAAAAAAAAACCCTATGCCACTGTGACATCCAGTTAATGGAATTAGAAGCTGTAGCTTCTGACACAACCCACTGGCAAGCCAGTTCTATGAAGCCTCCATTGGCTTTGAAGACAGGTGCTGCCAAAAACTGATAGAAAACCACAAGTAGCATCCCAAAATAATGCTTGCAATTACTAAAACAATAGATTTCCTGTGCCCCAATGCCCTAGACTCTGAGCTTCCAGATTGGGACTACAGAGCCACCTGCAGTCCAGAGTCCGTGAATGAATTACACAATAATATGTCTTTTTCAAACCCAAAGGACTGCCATATATAGTATATAGGCTCTAAACCCCAATTGCTCACCACCTCTTTCTATGGTCTCGCCTGACTGGAATTTGCCAAGAATGTGTTTATTTTATCCTGTTTTTGAAATGCTTTGTCTCCTGAAACTATTAAGCTTAGGTTGTATTTGTTAATGTCAAATGGTGATAAGCCTTTTTCAGAATTAGGGAGTATTCTTTTCCCAAGGTTTCTAGACTGGCAATGAGAAAGATCAAACTGCTCTACAAAGTTGTCCCACCAAAGGCTAGAAAAACAAAATATAACTGAAATATAACCTGTTAGTGAATAATATTAACTTCCTTAATTTACACACTCAACTATTCATTGAGATATAAAATTTTATTTACTATGTACCTAAGGGATAGAAGTAAATAACCACTATCCTATTCCTTTCTAATAATCTTCCAGTCAAACCATCAGCACTACAATTTGTATATAACATATAAACCTTATATCCATAATGGCAAACCTATGTCACACATGCCACAGGTGGCATGCAGAACTGTGGGCACGCCAGCTGTCATGCCAGCCCAGTTCCACCATGCATGCACATGCGGCTCCTGCCGGCCAGTGGTCTTCCAGTCTCTGATGCACATGGGCAGGGGACAGGGCCTTCCCCGATCTCCGCAGGTTCCCCCCCAGCGCGCCCTACCTTTCTTCTACATTTCTGCCACCCGTGCCTTCCCCGATCTCCGGAGGTTCTCCCCCCAGCATGCCCTACCTTTCTACTCCATTTCTGCCACCTGCACCAACCTGGAAACCAAAATGGGGCATGCGGGCACCGCGCGAGGCCCCCCTGCACCCCATTTTGGGCCTGGAAAGGCTCTTGCACCAACCTGGAAGCCAAAACGGGGCATGGGGGGCCTGGGGCACATGTGCAGGAGGGAGCATGTGTGGGGGACACGGGCGCATGCATGGGGGAGGGGTGCATGCACATGGGGCACTCACATTGCATTTGGGGGATGGGGGCATGCACGTGTGCATTCACGTGCACGCCATTATGGGCACTCAGCACCAAAAAGGTTAACCATCACTACCTTATATGTAGACTAGGACTTAGCAAATACATACAGTCTACAGTATGAAAATAAATTGCATACTCCAAAATATGCACAGAAATTTCAAGTTAGTTTGTGTAATTTTTAAAAAAATGCAAAAATGTTATTAGACTAACTTGTCCTTGCAAACTCAAATATTAAAGAAAGTAAAAAAAATTGTTTTATTTCATTTTTATCCAGAAAAGAAAACAAAGATGTACTAGCCAACAAGAGAAGTGAACTGAAACATTTATATTTAATATGCTTCAAACTTGGAGGGTGAATTGCCACAGCATCCAAATTGATCACAATTATGAGAAAATCAGATCTGAAATAGAATTGTTGAAGCTGCAATAGGATGAGCCTTTCGAACAGTCTGAACTGCAGAGAATTCCCACCAGCTTTGGAAAGTTTCTATCTGATATTCATTTCTGAACATGTATTTTGCCAATTACTTTTTGATAGGCTCCTGCTATGTATTTCTGATCAATGCAAATTGGAATATGCCTTTGCATATTCAGATCCAATGGAAAAACTAGATTGAACTGTTATCAGCAGACACTGAGAATGAACCTATGAACTGAAATGGAATATAATTGCAGACTCTTAAAGTAAAACTTCAGCATTTGAAGCAAATGACTTCGTCTCTTTTGTCTTTAAAACTTTCTCATTTCAGTGAAGTAACTGCATGTCTGCCTTTGCTAGTATTCTATTTCAAAACATAATTAAGATAAATATCAGTCAAAATGAGCTCATACCTGCAGCTAAGCCTGGCAAATTTGACTCCTTCATCTGTTCCCTTTGACCTAGCACAAATGACTTATGATTAGCAGTGTACATGTATTGAATTGCTCATGTTGAGGAAATGTCAAATGGATTTGGGTTTAAAGAAAACATTATGCCTTCTTGAGGCTAATTCACTGACATACCCAAAGGAAATATTGTATTTATCAGGCCAACTTTTGCATATATAAATGTCAACATAACTCCATTTACAACATCCAAAACCAGTAATTATTCAAATGAGCATTCTTCCTGTATCTTGGCATCTTTATTTTATTTATTTTTAAATATTTAAACTATGTGGCTTTCCTAGAACTGAAGGAATCATATCAACAGCAATACCTGTTTTATTCAAATTAACATCATATATGCAATATGTAAAACAATATCATACGAAGTCATTGGTGTGTGTCAGCGGTGGGTTGCTCCCAGTTCGGCCCAGTTCTAAGAACTGGTAACACCGGTGGCAGGAGGCTCCGCCCACCCACCCGGGATGCTTCTGCACATGCGCAGAAGCATTGCACGCGCAAGCGAGAGAGAGAGCGAACCGGTAGTAAAGGGTTTTAAAACCCACTACTGGTGTGTGTGTGTAAGTTAGAGAGACACATAGAAAGACAGAAAAAGAGAGACAGAAACGGAAACAAAGAGAGAAGCAAAAGAAATGGGATTCCAATTGTGAAATTTCTCTCTTCTGTTTTTCTTTTAATTGTCCTTACTTTTTCTCAAAGCAGTGTAAATTTTGAAAGAATGGGCTTAACAATAGAGCCACAATGTTGAACTTCAGTCATAAATTTAAAAAACAACAACTACAGGAGGTCAAACCAAGAAAATCTTGGAATAGGCATGTCTGTCGGGATTAATTATTCTTGCTTTCTTATTTTCCCATCATAAAGTCCCTTTTCCTATGTCAATTCATAAAAATACAGTATATGTATTTTATGAAAAATTATTACAAAGTCTTCCATAACTAATATGTGAAAATGCTGATTAAACTGCATATAAAGACTATGCCACTCTCTGTGCCAGGCTTTCTATCACCCAGACAGCCTTATCCAACTGAGACACCCTGAGGTGATTCAGCATTGAGTGCTTCATCCAGGATGAACCATCATAATCCTCATTTTCTTTCCTCAGCCTGAATTGTAGGAACAAAGCCAAGAAAGAAAATGCATGCAGCTTTATGGTATCTGAGGAATACAAGGATATCATGAGCTAGTCAGGAGAAAACAAGGCTTTCTAATTGTAATCCAAATACACAGATTGTGGAAGATGAAAATACAATTTACAATTAAGAACCTACAATATCAAATACAGCACAGATGGGTGTAGGCATTTAAAAAAGGATTAGAGTCATGGTGGCCTGGTGGTTAGACTGCAGTATTGCAGGCTAACTCTGCTGACTGCCAGCAGTTCAATTCTCACTGGCTCAAGGTTGACTCAGCCTTCCATCCTTCTGAGGTTGGTAAAATGAGGATCCAGAATGTTGGGGGGCAATATGCTGACTTTGTAAACCGCTTAGAGAGGGCTGCAAAGCACTGTGAAGTGGTCTATAAGTGCTATTGCTATTAGGCTTCAAACTGACACAGTGAACAAAAGAATAATGGGAAAGCAGGCCTAACTAAAAGAAAAATATATATTTGAAGGAAACCAAGCATTTTGCCTTGAACACATACAAACTTAAATCAAACTCTAATACCACTCTTTCTCTAGATATTTGCTGCACTCAGATATTTCTATGGGTTTGAGGATACTAGATTTCACTGTGCAATCTATGTCAGAGATAGGGGCATTAGATTTGTTCCTTTCTTTGTCCTGAGCTAGTTCTTGCTCTTCAGAGAAATTCAAAAATGCAAAAAACTTCCATTAAATTCCTCTCGGACTATTTAATCTAAAGGGAAAAAATGCTGTGGTTGCCAGCTAGTGCTCACTGGTTTATCTTTCAAAAAGTTGAGGTAATGAGTACATTCAACTAATAGGGATTTCTAGAAGTTTGCAGTTTTAGAGGTGCTCATTAAATGCCACCTGATCCTTTCCTTGGTTCTCAAATCAAAAACATCAGTTATTTCTTGATTTATTGCTCATCCGGAAACAAAAAGTTATCTCGGTAACTCACAGGTAAGTAGGGTCAGTTTAAATGTTTCATCTTTTTCCCTGATTGCCTTTCACTTCCCAACACGATAAGCAGATGTAATTTTTCCCCCCTTAAAAATGTCCATGCGGCATTGAAATGAGAGAAGTATGCTTCGTTAGAAATGCCCTAATTTGGGTAATCTATATAGCATAGGATCTGTGGCTTCCATAAGGAACCACATTTTTTTAAATAAAAAAACCAATCAGGAGGATGGCACAATTATGTAATTATATGACCTCTTCTATAGCTACTGTAGATATGTTGCATCACTTGCATATCATCACCTACCTTATCAGTAGTCAAAACAAACATGAAGCAAACTAATGAAATTCAGTCAGAAAAAGTCATTTAATAAGCTGCACTGTAAGGGGGATGGATGTAAACAAATGGAGACCCATTGCAGACATATGGTTCACCCCTGGATAGCAAAGGCCTTCGAACATCCTTCTAACACTCACAAAGTGTTACTGAACTTAAAGTGCAGACAGGTTGATAATGGTGGAATTGTCATTAACAATGCTTCCATCAATTAATTTAAAATTACTGTATTTTAATACAGTAACTAAACCAATAGCCAGCCTAACTGATGGATGTGTGTGGTCCATCCATACTTATTCTTTCTTTCTTTCTTTCTTTCTTTCTTTCTTTCTTTCTTTCTTTCTTTCTTTCTTTCTTTCTTTCTTTCTTTCTTTCTTTCTTTCTTTCTTTCTTTCTTGAATTTATATGCCACCCATTTCTCTTAGCGTCGACTCTAGGCAGATTATAATTTACAGTAATCTTGTTTCCATTCTACAGATACAGAACTGAGACTAGTTTTCTCCAAGAGGCCAAATGAACTCAGCTGTGTAGATCTTCCAAAGAAAAACAGTTATGCACCACCACCACTCGGTTATTAAATTACATAGGTTTTGTATCTTAAGGGATCTTTACATCTCCACTGTAGTGTTTATGTTTTTCACAAAACATTAAAGCAATGTTTCAAAAGGTCGCTGTACAGATAGAAAAGGATGGATAAGATGAGAAGCAATAAGGGAAAGCAATAAAGCTGCCTGTGTTCCCGAGACTTTTTCAAATGTATTCATCACATGCTATATTGCAGCAAATCTTGTTAAGTTTTTGATGCCATTGCTGTTGGGAGAGGAAGAATCTCACACTCCCCAGTGATGATTTCTGGCAGGGCTGGATAATAAGAAGTTTGACAGTGAATTGAAACCATAAATGAGTTATTGGTTACCTAGAGATGAAAGGGAGGATAGTTCATCATTTAGTCTTTCTGTTATCAAGGAGATAGCAGCAGTTGTGCAAAGGCAAGGCCATCATCTTCAAATATGAGATGCTTTGAACCTTCCCAGTGCAGTTTCTATGGCAGAATTTGTACATTAATAAGCTAATCACCCTTCCACACACCTTTACCTTTGTACCACTGGCTGCCATCCATCACCAAGTAGCATCTTCACATCTTAGCTTCCAGAGGAAGGAGAATTCCAGAAGTGGAGGGGGAGCAAGGCAGGAGATTTTTCCAATGGAAGGCTACTTTATTCTGTAGTTTTAGGGGAAATGTTGAAAAACTAATTTGCAATGTTTCCTCTGAGCTAACCTGGGCCTCTTAACTTCTAGAGTTAAGAAGCTCAGCTTTCATTGAATTTTTAAAAATCTAATGGTTTCAAAATACATGCAATAAGATACTGTTTGAGATCAGAATCATTTTTGCACATGGAAGGTTCTAAATGACTGCTTAGGTATTTCTTCTGATCCATTTTCAACTGCCTCACATTGCTGTTCTTCTCATACATGATTCCAGATTTATGGTCAGTGGGGCCCACATTTTAATATGTATGTTCTGGGCAAGAGATATTTGTTAAAAAAAAGTTACCCTTCATGGTTATAGTACAATGACAGCAGTTAATCAAACTCTTTGGAGAAAATGGAAAGAAAATAGAATGCTTCAAATGTACAACTTGATTTAATGACTGTTAAGATATAGAAATATGAATGAAGTAAGGAAAATGTGCCTTCCTGTTCACTATGGAATGCACTTTTTGGCCTCCATTCTTTCAATAATTAGACAAGTAGTTAAGAAATATTTTAGCCACATATTTTAAATGCTAATATTTTTGCATTTATGATTTTACAATATTTCTGCTTTAATCTTATGTTTTAGTATGTCTCTCTCTCTCTCTCTCTCTCTCTCTCTCTCTCTCTCTCTCTCTCTCTCTCTCTCTCTCTCTCTCTCTCTCTCTCTGTGTGTGTGTGTGTGTGTGTGTGTGTGTGTTTGTGTGTGTGTATGTTAGGTGCCAGAAGTATTCAGTTGTGTAGAAAGCAGGATGAATGAATAAATGAATGACAGTGAAATTAATGTGCATCTTTAGTCTTGGTGTGGAGTCACTGACTTGCAATTCACACATTTATTTAAAAGGCAATTCACTTTATGTGGGTGTAATTCATCTCAATTATACCATACTATAGAAAGAATATTCATGTTAGAGCCAATTCACTGTTCCAGTGTTGTTGAAAAAGAAGGAAAATTGCAGAATTGGTTTTTTCTATATGTATGATTTCTGTCACTTGAATATCTTTCCTTTATTCCTAGAAAATTGGGATGAATGGCAGTTTGTTGATAATGATGGAAAGAAATACCATATCATGGTCTTTGATGAAGTGGAAGAACAAGGAGAACAGGTTTGCAGGGGGAAATGTGCAATAACACCACTTATGAGTATCAGTTGCTTTTTAAGGGACAAATTGCTTTGATAGACATTGGCTGGATTTGGATGGAGACTGAGAACCAGTATATCTCAGTCTCCATCCAGATCTAGCCAATGTCCAAGGTTTTAATAAGTTCTAAATTGTTTTGATCATTACCATTTGTTTTTGTATGCCCCGAGTACACTAACTCCATGTGTTTTTGACTATTTTCTTTGCCATGATAATTTTTCTACCTTTCTGCTGAACCAAGTTTATCTTCTCTAATCCTTGGGCTTCTGCTTTATCTTGTCCATGTATTTGCTTTGCCTTTTGCATCTTCGGGAAGCCTTCTTTTGGAGACAGATTGACATAGATTGGTAGTGTCATCTTGCAAATGGAGGCTCTTTCATCATTAATCTGTGACATATTGCTCCACACTTAAACACACTGTTTTGTACACATTGCACAGATGAGACCACAGTTCACTGGGAACATCATCTGAAAGTAGTTCTAATAACTGGTAGTTCAGATTATGTATTAAATAATAACAGCCATTCCAAGCTATCTGGCAAATCCATTAGAAATAGTTCCTATGGTTTGGGATGCTAATAAATATGTGGTACTTGTTTAAACCTTCTAAGTTGATTGTTTATAATCATAGGAAATCTTGGCTGCCACTTATAGTCTGCCTTTTATTCTTAACTCCATATTTCATTGATTGCTCCAATAAAATGAGAAAATCTGTTTCCAAACGGTTTAGATAATACGTTGCCTATCTATCTTTTGTTAGATTTTGGGTAATTGGGTTTTTTTTTTAAATTTGTCCGTGGATCATTAAAAGATGTGTTATTGTTATGTTATTCTGATCTTATTAGGTGTTTTTTATTAGATGACTATCATATGGAGGGGTATAGGAGTTAGTTGAATAAGACATTTACCACTTGGCTTTTCCAGAATGCGGAATGTATAGAAGCAAGACAGAAGAGGAGCTTTCAAGTTGTAAAAGAAAATGGCACTGCCTATTCCACTAATGTGCCCCAGGCTTTAGATATCTCATGAGTCCTTTTTAGCTTTTACATGAAGATGTTGGATGAATTCATTCAATGGCATGTAGTATCATCAGTATGCAGGTAATACTCCGTTATACATCTCTATCCCAGGAGGGGCAGGTAATGCCATTCAGGAGTTTGACCTGAGCATGGATGGTATCTGTGTCAGGGTTCCAAATAGCATCCAAATTTAAATCAGAGTCCAAGGCAAAGTATTCCTCAAAGTTCCAATTTATTAATAGAGCCATGTTGGCACATCTGGGTGAAACCCGAATCTGAAGTTTCCCAGATTTCACCACCCAGTTGAAAGTTCAAGTCCTTGCCCCCACACCCACAAGTCCATCACTTTGTCCAATCTTCTATTGCCATGCTGGCGGAATCCACCCCTCTCCTTCCTTGCAGGTGCAGAGGTGCAGAGACAAAGGATGACCTTGGCTTTCTAGAAGGAATTTGTTATGGCTACATATTAACAACCACATACAATCCCCCTCCCATTTTCCCACAATAGAAAATGCATAGTAGAATAGCATAAAGTGTGGCAGGCCTAAGATCCCAAATCAAATGGGTTCGGCCTTACAGTCTGGATGGGAGAAACCAGCTGTGATTCAACCCTAGCAAGATGAAGTGGCTTTGAATTGTTGACACCCCCCCCCAAGTGATCTATCATATTTGATGGGTTAGCATACCCCCACACAGATATCATGTGCAATTTGGGGGGGGGGGTATCTTCTTGGATTCAACTCCTGTTGAAGTAGCAGGTGGCAACTATGACTAAGGGGCCTTTGCATAATTTCCCCTTCTATTAATTGCACCCATTCCTGGACCGGCGGGCCTTGCTCCCTCATGCCTTAGTCTTCAACAGGGCTGCCCTTGAAGATCAACCAGAAGTTACTATTGATCCAGAATGCAGTGCAGCATGGGGTCTTGGGTGCTCGTTTTAAACCACTGCTTTCCAGTTTCTCTACAGGTACAATTCATAATGCTGATTATTACCTTTAAAGCTCTGAATGGCCCCAAGTCCTTTTAGATGAACCTCCTCTTAAGATCCAGAGGGTTCCTACCTCTAAACTTTCCAGAGGACTGTGAAGACTAGCTTTTTTTTCTCCAGGCCCTGGATTAGGAAGGGAGTGAGCTACCTAGAATTATTATGTATAAAATAAGTAGCCATATAAGTCTTCTAAAAGAATAAATTAACAAATAAATGCTTGCTGGGGTTGGCATGGAATTTTAATTACATTTAATTGACAAATTCTACTTTTATAGCAATATTAACATCTTCTAGGTAAACTCCAATCCTGATAACATCATGGATATACTGTCTCTATGTAGTTTTCTTGTCAATAATACCTAAATGATTTGGCTTTGCCTTTTTTAAAAAGATTTTTTTAAATTTATAATTTAGACTGTTGCCTGTAATTTCCTGATAGTTTGCATCCAAATTTTAAACAAGTTCAAAACTGTTTAGCCTTTTGAAGTCAGCCAAGATTGACATGATAACAATACTCACTGTTTATTCATACAATTCCATCTTTATGTCACAATGTTCAATGCCACTGCTATTGATGTTGGGTGAACCTGCGACTGAAAAAAATGTGGTGGGTTTGGGTTTTTTGGGGGTTGTTGTGTGAGTCAGTTATTCAGGTTTGTACCTGGCAGAAACCTAGTTTATAGAAGTGGCCAATATTATTTGTCTAGCATTCCTATGAGCTTTCTTTCATGGCTTAGGTGGTTGTATAAGTCATCAGTTGAACTACAGAATGACTGGCTTTATTCTTTATGTCACACCAATTTCTGTGAGTGGAAATCAATCAAATGTTGTGTCTGTTACAATCCACTTCAACCTCTGTGTCCTCTATTTTCACTTTATGTTGCAGACAAAATTAAAAGTTTAAATCATAGCTCATTTAATTTGTAGGCAGATGTAAATGACTAGAATAATTAGCTACATTTTAAAAAGATCGAGATGATTATAGTATCTTGGAAAGAATGTATTCATATTTTTTTAGCTGTTCAAAGCTACCATCTGTATTAAAGACATGATAGCAAGTATACTTGTAAAGTAAATAAAATACAGCCTCCTTTATTTTACCAGCAGCAGAATCAAAATTATTTTCCAGCTAAAGAAAGCTTATACTTGTTTTTTTAAAAACCTGGAAAAATGTTTTTTAAATCGCTGGAAACAGAATATTTTCATTTCATCATATGACAAGCAGTTTGAAGGATTACTCTTAAGACATTCAAATAAATTTCAGTTTGTGTTTTCAGCTTTGATCTGGATCAATTGTTTTTAAAATAATAGCTGAACAGCAGAAAGCAATAGTTGTCTTAGTTTGGAAGGAAATCTGAAAATCCAGATCTCCATATTTGCTTATACATACTGTACTGGATTTTAAAATGCTAGACCTTTTCTCCAACTGATAGGCATTCGGAGACAGACCTGGCACAGTTTGTATATCTCAGAAAAACAACTGGAAATTGAGAGAAAACCTATTTCAGCAAAATTATGGGTCTGCAACATAGTGCTATGACTCTTTCTTTTTTATGATATTACAAGAAACAAAATGGAGACCAACACACACAATGGAGGCGCACACACACACACACACACACACACACACACGAATTTTTATGCAGAATTGTCTGGAAAGAACAGAAGGCAGGCAAAAATGTATGTCATATGGTAGAAAATTCAAAATAACATCCTTACAAAACTTTTATTGGAGTCTTATCCAGGGGTGGGTTCCTCCCGGTTCGGACCAGATCGCCCAAACAGTTAGCGACCCACTGGTGATGTAATTTTGGTGTCACGGATCCGGTTCTGTCTGTGCCGGTCCGTGCTCACTGCCATCTTTTTTTCTTAATTTTCGGCCGATTTTCCTGTGTTTGGAGGCTTCATAGTGTTCTGTGCTTTGAAAAAAGCCCTCCCGTCCGCCTCTGGGTTAATACTGACCTTTATTTCTTCGCCTGAAGCACAGGTGATGAGCTCCTCACCTGTGTTTCAGGCTGAATCCACCTTCTGAGCATGCGTGGAAGTGAAATCGTGCGAGGGGACACTCGCATGTGAACTGTCGTGACGCGAACTGGTGGCGAAGGTAAGTGAAACCCACCCCTGGTCTTATCCCAAAACTCATATGATGAAAGAGCATTATTCCCAAATGTTTTGAATAGATAAAATGACAGGGTTGAAGCTGGCAATGCAAGATCCCCAAAACTCAACATCCGAGTCTAACGGAGAGCGAGTGATGGACTCAACTTACCCAGTGGGCATCCATGCCTATTATAGGTCTAAAACCTGAATCTCCTGGCTTCTCACCAACACCTTAACCACTATATCAGATTGGCTCTCATACACATACACAGACATATATCAGATTTCCTCTGCTGTTATATATGCAGAACTTCTGTATAGGACTTCCTAATATTCACCAATAAAGCTATTTACCTTACTTTTCTTATATATGCAGAAATGGTCAAGCAGCTACACAAGAAAAGATGCTCTGGAAACCAACAAATCTTACGCCATTGCCTATAAAATTAGCCCTTCTCTGCCTTTCATGCATCTCTACCTTTGCAGGAAGAAATGGGAGTCAGATGTTTTTGTTCAATTGGTCCCAAAAGAAATTTTCAATTCCTCAAATGGGCATACTCCCCAAACACACATAGCAGAGCCATCATCCTTGATTTCAGTGGAAGAGTTAAGGCTCTATGGTCCAATCCATACATATGTGGGAGTAAATTCCCCAGATTGCAGTAGAGTGGATTTTAGCCTACACATACACGGTATGTATCACATTCATTTCTAGTTGTATTGGCATCTGAAATAGTTGCTAAAGAATAAATGAAATGAAATCAGATCAAATATTAGGGAGAGTGAAATGACTCATGAAATGACAGAATATAGGACGTCTGGAAGGGCAGAAAAAATGCCACTGATTTAATTGCCTCCAGAAGTTGTGTGTGCTCCAATGGTGGAGGTTTTTAAGAAGAGATTGGACAACTATTTGTCTGAAATGATATAGTGTCTCCTGCTTGAGAAGGAGGTCCCTTCCAAGTGTGCTATAGTATTATCAGTCTTATCTTCTTTTTAATGTGTCCATGGAACACTTTAGAATGAAGCATTGTTCTGCACCATCAGCTTCCTTGTTCTCATCAAAAATCCTGTTGGCTTTTGATGATTCGTGGTCCATTTTCCAAAGGAACCAGGAGAACCACTCAAAAGAGGGAAAGTTAAAGTAATGCCACTCGAAAACAATGCTTAAATACAGGAGAAGGAGACAGGTTAGAATGGCCAGTGGATTTACAATAAAGCAGAGGGAAACAAGTGATTGCAAGAAGGACTAAAAGGTGTGGCATTATTCTATTGCCAAATTAAGCAATTTTTTTTCATTCTATATCAGGAATCATTTTTTGTCCCAAAAAGCTCTTTGTTTTAGCCCAAAGAATCTGTCTTATTGTCTGTCCAGCCTTTGGGGTGAGAATTCCCCTACTGGACATTCATAAAATGATAGCCATCCCCAAACTGAATACCTAGCATTGGCAACATGGATTCCTACTCCTCATTCATCTTTGTCTCTCATCCCCACAGCCCCTAAACCTGCCTGAAGGAGGAGAGAAAAGAAAGTTTCATTGTGTTAACAGAAGTCTAGTTGAACAACATTGAATGTAGCTCAGAGGATGTGTGGAAATGTGACTTAGTTCTAAGTCTGGTATGAACAGAATTGTGAGAGAAGAATAAGTGAAAGAGACTGAACTATTGGAAGGTGAAGGAAGATGGTTGAATTTGGTTTTGTTGAAGCCAGTGACATGAAGCTAAAATTGCATAAAGACCTCTCATCCTTTCTCAGATATTCATAATAACTAGCAATATATTTAATGCATTTAGCAGTCCAATAGCATTGCAATAATATTTGATTCTGGGTAGTTATTGGAAACTAACCAAATAGATAAAATTAATCAACATCATTTAGTTGAAAATAATCATTTTATTAGGAATGGGTCAAGTACAGGGACCAGTTTTGTTTTGTTTTTGTCTTTTATTACACATTTACAGCACAATGGTAAATTATCCATAGATTAAAAAAAAAACCTGGGGAGCAGTTCATAAACTATTGCATTCTGATTCTGAATGCCAAAGACAAAATGCCAAATTAGAAAGACCAATGTTTGTTAGTCAAGAGAATGAAGTGAGAAAATGAGAAGATGCATGTCTCAGTATTTTATTTTATTTATTTTTGAAAAACATGGTTTAATCTTTGCTAGTCAGTTGGGACATTTCTCTGCATCTAACAAACATGTTGAGCTCCAAAAAAAAAAGTTAATCAGGGTTAGGAGACCAGTACCAAAGCTCAAAGCTCTAGACTTCACCGGAAATCAAATCCCAGAAGATAGCAATGGCAAGCCACTCCATTGTTACCAAGAAAGCTAAATCGATACATCTGTGTAGTCACCAGGAATTGAATTTGACTCTTGGGGAAATTGCCACTTACATACTGTATATAACTTATCCTTTCCTTGACTTAAAGAGAAGGACAATGGAGCCCACCAGTCAAATATAGCACCTAAAGCTTTCCCACCATTTTTAGGCTTTATGGTAAGTAAGTATACCTTCCATATTTCTTAGAAGACCTTCTAATAGCATGCTAAAAGTACACACAAATAATAGATTCAAGATCAATACATGGGAGAATATGGGCATTGCTTTTCAGGTTTAAAGCTCCTGCTGGAATCATTCTCCCTGAGAGATTAAATCTGTAAATCCACACCGGGAAAGTTGATGGGCAGTTGTTCAAATATCAGATTAAAATAGCTAATAGCAGCTAAAGTGTGCAGTTTCCTGTACTGCAATTCAAGGTGGGGGTTCTCATATGCCAGGTGTCAGTTTCAAGTCTGTGAGCTGATTTATTGAGCACTGATATTACAACAACGTTTAGGCATGAAGATGCTAGTTCCCGGCATCTTCCTTACTGAGAAACTACAATAGATGAGATTGTGCCTATCTCCATTTCCCAGTAGCTTGAAAGCACATAACTTTTTGAGCTGCAAGATAAGATTGATGAGAACTAGCAACTTTTTAGGGCAAAGTTACCAGTTCTCATCCATCTTATTTTTCTTCTTAGAAAGTAATGTAGAATATATGTAAAATTTAGTGCATGGAAGGGGATAATGTGATTCCTGTCAGTGGAAGTCCTCTTTTTTTAAAAAAAAATCAATCCTTCCTTCCTTCCTTCCTTCCTTCCTTCCTTCCTTTCCTTCCTTCCTTCCTTCCTTCCTTCCTTCCTTCCTTCCTTCCTTCCTTCCGATTATTAATTAACCATGCTTGCACACATTTCTTACATACAATTGTCACTTTTTCTATAGGTTATGTGTATAAACAGGCAGAACCCATTGGTATCTATCTCCTGTGGGTCTTGATCTTACCCTTTCTGTAACCCAAAGGACTATTTATTATTAGACCTTAAATGTTACCAATTATTGATGCTTTTTTTGTAGAATACAGCCTCAAATTTAATAGATCATCCAAAAGGCCACTGATAAATATGCAAATAGAGCTTCCTGTGGGCCAGCAGGCTGGCAAAAATTGGTTCCTGGGTTGACCTCAAATCACCTCCAGATGATTCACATACAGAAATGGGAAAAGGGAAGTGTCCTCCTCATAGGAAATGTCACTGAGCTTTCTGCTGCAGGCAGTCATGCCGTTCTCATGGAAGTTAGATTTCCATTGATATCAACAGAGTTGGTTGGGGGAGCACATGGACTCTTCACCATTGTTGGCAGATTTAGTACAACTTACAATCAGATTGCCTGAGCAAAGAAATAAGGGAAGGTCTTTTCATCCTTTTGGCAACCATGGGTAGCAAGCAGTATAATTATTTCCTACTTTCTTTAGACATCTTCATTTGACTGATGTAAGAATCTTGTTGACTAACCTTAAAGGGGGAAGGAAGAATGAAGAGTCAGACCAATCTTTAACAAGAACATAAAAGTAGGATAAAAGCAAGAATCCTTTAAGGATTTGGGGCCAGTTAGTTTTTATGAAATTTTCAGTTAATTCCCCTCCATTCTTATTTAGTAGAGTTTATTTCTTTATTGATAAAAAGCATGATACTTAATTCATCAGCGGGCCGATTTTTCAGAAGCAAATGGAACTTGTCCACGCAATATGCTAAGATAACACAGATTAAGTGGAGTCCGTTGACATTGCAAGGTATCATGGCACACGTGCACAAAGAAAGAGAGAAAAATCAAGAAGTTACTAAGCTTTGCACATTATGTAATTGATTTTGTTTTGAGGGAAAATAGTCCTTGATTGACTTTGAGCCAATCCTCATGTCTCATCCTTATCTAACTAACACGGTTGCTATAGTGTTAAAATGAAGAACTTCCTTGATTTCCTAAAGCAGGGGTGTCAAACTTGTGGCCAACAGGCCAGATGTGTCACACAGAGGCCCTGGCTGTGGTGCCCACATACAGGTACTGAATGTAGAATAGTAGGTTATTGTATAAAGTTATAATGTTGTTAAAAGGAACTGTTTAAACAAGTAAGTATACAGCCAAGCAGCTTTTAAAATGTATGGTAAGTAGAAAGGGGGAGGTGTTTATCCCAGTGCTCCAGAATGGAGGGGGATAGATGACATCATAAGAGACAGCCAATTGGATCATAGATAGCAGGGCCAGGAACTATAAAAGGCCTGGCTGAGAGAGATGTGGAGCTCTCTGTCTGTATTAGTGAGAAGAGCTGAAGAAAGCTCTCTGTTAGGTTATGTGGTAAATCCCAGGAGGGAAGGCTTAGTTTGGAGACCTGAGGAGCTCTGTGTGTGACTTCCAAAAGAGGGAAGATTTATAGAGAATCTCTGCCTGAATTTGACTGTCCAAGAGGGAAGTTGACAGGAGAGAAGATAGGCCTTAGGCAGTTCTGTGGGAAGCAGGAGCCAGGGTCAGGGAACAAGATTGATTGATATATATTGAGTAATCTGTAGATAGAGATAAACAGTGAAACGTGCTCTTATCTATAGGCCTAGAAACAAAGAAGAATTGGATTTGCTTAGATTTAGTCAGGAAAGCAAGGAGAGTCTATTGAGGGGAAGAAGAGAAAAGAAAGAATTAAATAAGCTGCTTGTGGTTTTAACAAATTCACTTGACAATTACTGAGAAGTTGTATTTAAATAAACTGTTTACTAGTTTGTTCAAGAAACGTGTCAACGTCTGTCTATTCCACACATAAAGCAAATCTCCAACAATCCTGCAGAGCTTAGAGATATTGAAGAAGAAGTAAAAAGCAAGCCTCTAAAGAGAGAGAAGTGAAACAGAGGGTGCAACCCTTGGTCAGGGAGTTATAAAAGGAAAATTAAACACAAATCGCTACCAAGACATATAAAACAATAAACCTGACTGGAAGGGGACGGGTGGCGTCCCTTGCAATGGCCATGACCATGCCCGGTTTAGCGAAGTGGGGAAATGTCACAATACATCACATGATGACACCGTGATGATGCAAGTTTGATACCCCTGTCCTAGAGGAAAGTGAAATAGAAAATGAACATGAAAAAAAAAACCAGAAATCCCTATAAAGAGGAAATATTGTTATGAAAGTGATTAGATAGATGAAGATGACAATATCACAAGTAATTTCAGTTTGGTCAGTGGGGAGATGGGGAGGGCAAAACATACATTTTAAGCAAGTTTTCACATGCTAAAAATGTAGAATGTTTTCGTCCAGGAACATTTCTTGTCCTTTGTGTTAGAGGAAAAAAAATGAAGTCTACATCTGCCTTCTGTCTTCTTGAAAACATCTCTCTAGTAGTCTGTGGAGACTGCAGTAGGTTTTCACTGCAATGAAACCATTGCACGTTATAAAAGCCTTTTCTCATTGTGTGCTTGGAGGAATTATGTAAAATTGTGCTATGTTTTATATATCAATAGGAACAATGTTTGGAAACGCCCATTTGTAATATGGATTTCCCAGCCGCTCAGTGGTTCCACGTTAAATCCTAGTAGAATCACTTTTAATTGAAGAACTAGCATGTTCTCCCAGCATGGGGTTATTACTTGTAGGACTTCAAGTTAACATCAAGTGAATTCCCTCTTGGGGATCTTGCAACAGCAACAACAGCCGAAACAATGTCTGAATTCTATTAACTATGGAGCTGACTTGCCATATAATATACCCATTTAGGTTTACAATTATTATTACATTATGGACTGTTGGATTCAAGTGGCTGATTGTTTGCTGAATGAGGGCTTTACTCAAAAGAATCCATCATTTCCATAAATAATGCATTTTTCCCCCTCTGAAGTGTTAAAGCGTGTAATTGTTTTTCTGACATTGACTTAAACAATAATCTGTGTGTAAACAAGACATTGTCATGCATTCTACTAATGATTGCTAATTAAATCTGCCTTGTTATTACAAGTTTCCAAAATAATTCAAATGCCTAGAGTTGTACTATGTTACTAGCAGAGTAGCATTAAATCATAAGCCAGGAGCACAGATAAGCTTTTAATTGCTAACCTTTCCGCTGAACTTCTTCATTTTAGTATTCCCTTTACCCTGCTATTCATTAGATACCTGTCATTTTTTAAAATATAGTCATTAGTTGCAGGAGAAACACAAAAAAGAGCTCTGCTTTTAGCATTCCCCAGCATATAGTAGCATGTAAAAAAAAATTCAAACATAGTTCTGAATAAAGTGAACGCTGTATGTTAGAATCTCAAGATTTCTGATAGAAATCAGGCAGTGTCTGATCTTATACAATAGAGGGAGCAGGAATCTTCTCACATTGCATTACTGAGAGTTGGCTGGTACCACTGAATTAGCAATAGATGCTCTGCCACTTCAGTGTTATATAGGAAAATGTGGGCAAGGTAAGAATTGGAGCTATTTTTTTTCAAGCAGAAATTATTTTACTGCAATCACCATCAGATCTTTGCCTGTACAGCATTGTAGCAGCCAGGAACTGTTGCAATGGAATCTTTTCAGGTCTGCTAACTTTCCAACACATAGAAACAGCAGTGGTTTCCTGCATATATTTTCAGAAATGTGACATTAGTGTCCCAAAGGTGCTTTTTCAAGAGGCAGCTGGACTTACTGGTTTTTCTTTGAAGACGTTTTTGCTTCTCATCCAAGAAGCTTCTTCAGAACTGTAGAGAACCCTCAAACTTCCAGGTGGAAGACCACTTTTTTTTCCTTTTTGAAAAGGAACAAATGATTGTGAAAGTTCCCCATTCAAAATTATATTTCTGTTTATATTTTATGAGTGTATGGAGCAGAAAAATACTTTCACCTGTAAAAATGGGATTTTTTAAATTATGTTTCAATACCTAAACTATTGTTTCAAGACAGAAAGAAATTAGTTTATTAAATTCTTTCCATGCCTAAAGAAATATTTCAATACTGCAGCCACTCTTAGACGTGCTGGAAATATTTGCACTAAAAAAAACCTTGAATGCCAGATTTGTAGCATTCAACCGCAACAATATGGAGCTCTTGCCTCACAATTAGGAGGTTGTGAGTTCAATCCTAGGTAGAGGCAGATGCAGGGTCTCCTGCTTGGGCAGGGGGTTGGACTAGATGACCTGCAAGGTCCCTTCCAACTCTGTTAATCTGTTAATACACGAGCACACAATAGATACGAACTTAATGTAAACCGCTCCAAACTCGACTGCAGAAAATACGACTTCAGCAACAGAGTGATCAATGCCTGGAATGCACTACTGGACTCTGTGGTTTCTTCCCCAAATCCCCAAAACTTTAACCTTAAACTGTCTACAATCAACCTCACCCCATTCCTAAGAGGTCTGTAAGGGGCGTGCATAAGCGCACCAACGTGCCTACCGTCCCTGTCTTACTGTCCTATTGTCCTCATTTATCTGTACTTACTTTGCTTATGTTTATGTTTATACAAATACCTGCTATCTTGTACATGTTTGACAAACAAACAAATAAATAAATAAATATTGCTCTTCAGTATCAAAGTTTGATCTTTCACCAGACCATTCTGATGAATAAAAGCCCAGCTGAGCCACATGTTATCATCCCTGTGACTTTGAGTACATTGCAAACATCATAACCAAGTGTTAACTTCCTACTCCTGAACCAGCAGCTGAAGTAATCACCCTAATTTCATATCCTTTCGGTTGATATTGCTGAGAGGGCACAAGCCAAAGGTAATAGCATAAAATAAGGACCTTTCTCGTGGGTTATTTTCTTGATATTTGGGATTTGATTTGTTCAAATTCACAGCCCCCGGCAGTGGACTAACAATATGAAACTTCACTGAAATGTACAGGGGGGGGGGAGGGAAAGAGCAGGACCAATGGTAAGGACGGGCTGATGGCTGGGAGAATGAACACAAATAGGGGATTCGTGCGTAAGGTTTCAAGCAGCAGAGAAAATTACCTCTAAATTGCAGCCACACAACGAGGTCATTTGGAAAAAAAAATCAGGAGAGTGGAAAAAAAAAATCCTGAGTAGAACTTCTGGTGGCCATTCACGTTGCTCAAATAGCAGCAAGTCACCGGGGTCATGACTGAACAAAAAAGAAAGTAAACTGGTGTCTTTGACTCTCTTCTCAATAGACAGCCTACAAAATGAAAAATGTGCTATTTGTCAGAGACAGTAATAGGAACATCTTGTGCTTCTAGTGCAAACTCTTGCCTGCCCCTGTCTCACTCCCCCTTTTTTTGGCTTTCTTGTCTAATTCCAAACTACAAGAACAGGTATAATTTCCAGAGGGTGCAATCACATCCATTCACACCTTCCCTGCACAGAAGAGATGTCCCTGGGAAGGGGTGGCAACTGGTAATCACTCTTCTATCCCAGCACACAAAGGACCTGTGACATGCATTACTGGCAGCCTAACATCCAAATCAACTAACTATTCTCCGGGACTGATGAAAGAAATGAAACAGAAAGCGATGCTTCCCTTCCTCTACAATTCTGAATTTTTATATCTCTTTTTCCTAGGTATGGGGTTCCCTTTTCTGAATTCCTCTTTCTCTGAGAGGCTGTTCATATGATTTATTATTTGCACAGTTAATTATTGTGATTTCCTGTTGTTAAAGCCCTGCATAGCATCTCTCATTCAATCACATGAAATGGCTCAATTAGACACCTCTGGACCATCCTGGGCCTAGGAAGAGGATACACAATTTTAAAAAAATATTATAGTTGAGTCCAAAACATTAATTCCACTGTACAAATAATAAAAACACAGACTTTGGTCTGTTCAATGCAACCCTGATCAGACAAAACTGTCCCGAATTCAATAAAATGATCCTTCATCTGAAGTCCTCTAGCAAGACCCAGTTCAGATAAAGAACTTTGAAGACATAAAAATTTTATTA
The DNA here is from genome assembly GCA_023053685.1 of Diadophis punctatus similis. Taxonomy (NCBI): domain Eukaryota; kingdom Metazoa; phylum Chordata; class Lepidosauria; order Squamata; family Dipsadidae; genus Diadophis; species Diadophis punctatus. The sequence goes on along the minus strand of JALIGW010000001.1, from coordinate 105,207,573 downwards.
ACTACCCTGGAAATATGTGCTCCTCAGCAAGCTGTGCTGAAACAAAGTGCACAGGAACATCGCAAGTAAGAAGTCTTCCCCATGAAGACTCATTTCTGGTGGAGTTTGGAAGAGAGAAAGATTTCTTGTGTGCAGCGTAAAAGTTCCTTGTCCTGGTGCTGTGTTTTACGTGCACTCTTTCCCCCCCTTGCCAAGAGGGGGGGGGAGGCAAGGAAAGAGGAAAGGCAGGTGCTTTGCTAGGGTCTGTGGACACAACGCCGAGGAACGCAATGGAGCTACAAGTGTCAGGTAGCACGCGCGTCTCGCTGTGGGGTGCAATTTGGGGGGGGCAGGTCGGGCGGGGTGGGGCACGAGACACGCGTCCTACCTGACATTTGTACCAGTACCTCCGTCGTGTTCCTCGGCGTTGTGTCCAGGGCAGCCCATTCTAAAAGAAAACGTCTCGCGAGTTCGAGAAGTTTGATTGAACTCGAAATACGTTCTCTTTTAGAACGGGCTGCCCTGGACACAACACCGAGGAACACGACGGAGGTACCGGTACAATTGTCAGGCAGGACACGCGTTTCACGGTGGGGCTCAATTTGGTGCTTGGCAGGTCAGGCGGGATGGGTCGCGCATCCTACCTGGGACTTGTCTCGCGGTGGGGCGGGGGATGGGGCGGGCCAGGCCGCGAGACACTCATCTTACCTCTTATCTGGTCTGGCAGAGAGGAAGAGAGAAATAGAAAACGGAGAGTATGGGGAAAGGACAGAAAGAAAGGGAGAGGAAGAGAAAGAGAGAGAAACAGAAAACAAGGAGAGAAAGGACAGAGAGACAAAAAGAAAAAAAAGAAAAAGAAAAAGAAAAAGAAAAAGAAAAAGAAAAAGAAAAAGAAAAAGAAAAAGAAAAAGAAAAAGAAAAAGAAAAAGAAAAAGAAAGAAATATGTTAGGAAGGAAGGAAGACAGACAGAAAGAAAGAAAGAAAAAGAAAGATAGTAGGAAGGAAGAAAGACAGATAGAAAGAAAGAAAGAAAGAAAGAAAGAAAGAAAGAAAGAAAGAAAGAAAGAAAGAAAGAAAAAGAAAGATGGTAGGAAGGAAGGAAGACAGACAGAAAGAAAGGAAAGAAAGAAAGAAAAAAGGTAGGAAGCAAGAAATATAGACAGAAAGAAAGGAAAGAGAAAGAAAGAAAGAAAGAAGAAAGAAAGAAAGAAAGAAAGAAAGAAAGAAAGAAAGAAAGAAAGAAAGAAAGAAAGAAAGATGGTAGGAAGGAAGGAAGACAGAAAAAGAAAGAAGGGAGGGAAGGCAAGGGAGGGAAGAAAAAGAAAGAAAGAGAAAGAAAGAAAGAAAGAAAGAAAGAAAGAAAGAAAGAAAGAAAGAAAGAAAGAAAGAAAGAAAGAAAGAAAGAAAGAAAGAAAGAAAGAAAGAGACTTATGACCACAATTGAGCCCAAAATTTTGGTTGCTAAGCAAGAGCATTGTTAAGTGAGTTTCACCACATTTTACAAGTTGGCCACGCCCACACGGTCACCTGATCACCAAGCCACACCCACCTAAAGTGGGTGGGGGTGGGGGCAGTGAGGATGAGTTTGTAGCACCAAGGGGGCGGTGCACTGAAAAAGTTTGGGAACCACTGCTAAAGAGTTATGCCACATCTCTAAAAATTCTTGATGAAAAAAATAATAAGATGGCCATCCATTACTGGACTGTAGATTTATGTGAAAGATCTGATTGCTCAAGATTCCAAATACCTCCACAGAATGACAGAAAATATTTAAAGCATACCTTATTTTTAAAAGATAAGCTGAATCGTAGAAAGCAACTTCTGGTGAATGAACATGAGTGAATAATAGGATGGGGAAAATAATTGAGACACTGCAGTTAATTATTGATTATGTCCTATTAAGATGAAATCGGCTCAGGGGATTCTGGAGTCAAATAGCATACACAACACCAACCGGTTTTATGGTCCATCTAGACAGCCAGTTTAAAGTAAGTCTTCTAGTCCATGAGGCAATTAAAAGTATCCAAGCATATATCTGTTAGTGTTACTGCTAGTTTGAACTTTTCCATGCAAGGATATTTACATCATAATGAGGTAAGCCCCACCTTGCAATGATGTCACCACTGAGGTTTCTTCTTTATATTTCTGTGTCAGGGGAAGACTTGTGTATTTTTTTTAAAGTTTTAAAAACAAAAGTAAAAATTAAAGCAAACCTAACCAAAGTAAGAAGGGGGAAAAAGGAAAGGAAAAAATAGATGAGAAATTAAGTCAAGAGCCGAGGTGGTGCAGCGGTTAGAGGCAGGTACTGCAGGCCACTTTAGCTGACACTGATCCGCAGGTCAGTGGTTCAAATCTCACCGGCTCAAGGTTGACTCAGCCTTCCATCCTTCTGAGGTAGGTAAAATAAGGACCCAGATTGTTGGGGGCAATATAAATATACATTGCTTACTGGTGTAAACTGCTTAGAGAGTGCTTGCACTGTGAGGCGGTATATAAATCTCACTAAATAAATAAATAAATAAATAAATAAATAAATAAATAAATAAATAAATAAATAAATAAATAAATAAATAAATAAATAAATAAATAAATAAATAAATAAATAAGGTGCGAAAAGAACCGAAAAGAAAAAGAATATAAAGAAATAGCCTGCTCTCTTCTTTCTTCAATGTGTTTTGTCTAATCGTCAAAACCATGAATCATAAATTCATTTGTTTTTCCTGAGGGGTGAGTGAAAAAAATAATATTCTTTCCTAATGCATAACCATTACCCACTACCCACAGGGCAGTGGAACAGATGGGACATGCCCATACCTGCTCCCTTGGCCAATAGGAACTGGACAGAGCCCACCCCCTGTCATCTCATCAGCTGAATTGCTGCCAAAGCACAATGTCATGCAAATAACAATGCCTCTTGGGAGAAAAAAAGAAAACATTCACTTTGATTTGGAAAAAGAAGAAGCAGGTTTGTTCAGCCCTGGGTGGTGGATGAAAGGAAGTCTACATCAATGGAAAGCTTTAAAATAAAACTGGAAATAGGGTGAAGGGCCAATGCATCTTTAGAATACATTTTTAATCTATTTTAGTGACAAGTATCCTATAAAAATTCCTACAGAATTGATATGATTCTGTCTACAGGTAGATCTCGACTTACAATCTTAATGCAACCTGCCCATCATAGCTGTAAGTCATGATGGTCATAAAATGATTGATTGCAAGTTTACAACCCTTTTTGTGGTGGTCATTAAACAAATCTAGATAAATACCATTTTGATATGCTTTCATGGCGAATTTCACCAAACCATCAGAAAATGTGACTGGGGGATTTATTTATTTATTTATTTATTTATTTATTTATTTATTTATTTATTTATTTATTTATTTATTTATTTATTTATTTATTTATTTATTTATTTATTTATTTATTTATTTATTTATTTATTTATTTGGTAGTTTTTCTATGCCGCCCTACTCCCTCAGGACTCAGGGCGGCATACAACATTTTGTAAAAACAACTCCAAACAATTTTAAAAAGACAGTTTAAACAGTTAAATATATATATATATACACACCATACATACACGGGGGAGACATCAGATATAAATCGTCTCAAAACTCACCCCGCCTGCAGGAAGAGCCATGTCTTAATGGCCTTTCGGAAGGCCAGCAAGGTGGGGATGATTCGGATCTCCAGGGGGAGTTGGTTCCAGAGAGCAGGGGCCCCTACAGAGAAGGCCCTCCCCCTAGGCCCCGCCAGTCGACACTGTTTGGCTGACAGGACCTGGAGGAGACCCACCCTGTGGGACCTAACTGGTCAAAGGGAAGAATGAGGTAGAATGCGGTCCCGGAGATAGCCTGGTCCTAAGCCACGTAGGGCTTTAAAGGTGATGATCAGCACCTTGAATTGTACCCGGAGACCAATGGGCAACCAATGCAGCTGGCGGAGTATAGGTGTTATGTGGGTGTAACTTGAAACACCCACCACAGCACGCGCAGCTGCATTTTGCACCAGTTGAAGTCTCCGAATACTCTTCAAGGGCAGCCCCATGTAGAGCGCATTGCAGTAGTCCAATCGAGAGGTGACAAGGGCATGAGTGACCGTGAGTAGAGCCTCCGTCTCCAAGTATGGTCGGGATGTTGCAAATGGTCATAAACGCAGTCATGTTGCCAAGCATCTAAAGTTCAGTCACATGACTGAAGGAAGGGTGACCATCGGTACTTCAAATTTGGAGCGTAAGAAGCCCCCAAGTAGGTCTGTCATAACTTTGAAGTCTAAGTGACTAGTCATAAATCAAGGACTACTTGAGTTCATCAAAAGCTGAGACAGAAGGAAAGGTGTAATTTTCTCCTCATTTCCACCACCTGAGACATGCAACCTTGAAGGATGCCCTTCCTCAATTTTAGTCCAGGGATTTCCACAGACTTCCAGGACAAATTTATTGATTGATTGATTGATTGATTGATTGATTGATTGATTGATTGATTTATGAGACTTATATACCGCCTCACAGTGCAAGCACTCTCTAAGCGGTTTACACCAGTAAGCAATGTATATTTATATTGCCCCCAACAATCTGGGTCTTCATTTTACCTACCTCGGAAGGATGGAAGGCTGAGTCAACCTTGAGCCGGTGAGATTTGAACCGCTGAACCGTAAAGAAGCCTGCAGTACTGGACTCTAACTGCTGCGCCACCTCGGCTCCTATCAGATAAAGAGGATGGTGCTATTTTTCACCTTCTGCTGCTAAGTGGGTCCCAGGAGTGCAGCTCTGCACAGAGCCTTCTAGTGTGATCCTCATGGACTAAAATTCCCTCATTGGCAAAGATGGAAGGATTTGTTTTCCATCCATTTAGCCTTGAGTCCTGTGTTCTTGGAATGCTAAAATCAGGACTACTTGACAGAAAGCTCTGGAAAATTATACATAAGGACAATATAACAAAAAGAAAAATATGACATTATCAAGGCATTAACACTTGCACATATAATTAGTATCTGCTATCTGAGGCAATCCTTTTAACTGATGAGAATATTTTCCCTTTTTTTGTTACCACATACAGATTGCTCTTTTTTTTAAAAAAAACATATTTTCCACTTCCACTCTTCTAAAGGGCCTGATTAAAATTCCTTTGTCTGCTCTTCTTACTAAAGCTCGGCAATGGATGTGACTATTTTCCCCCCCTTGTCACAACACTTTTGGCCACCTGTCAGATGTCCAAAATTAAAAACAAAGCCTGATTAAACAGCTCTCTGTGGTACAGTTCAGGCGGCTTCATTAGCACGCCAGTTTAGGGTTGCTGAGTGAGCTGAGCTGAAGTTCTTAAGGTTTCCAGGAAGTTGATCTGGAGGCAAAAGATGTGGGGTCCACAGTTTTGCACAGTTGCAAACTTTTGATTGCATGAATTATGCATGAGGGCTGGCTGGCCCACTGCTGATACTCAGTGGGGCCGGATCCAAACAAGCATAGCTCCCTCCTTCCCCCCCCCCCCCCCCACGCTTCATTTCCTTTGAAAAGGAAAAAAAAGTGTGGGAAGGCAGCAGCTCATAATAATACGAATTTTTCCCAATCCCACGGCTCGGATTATTATTATTTTTAAGGGAGGTTTTGCTTGCTCCTTTCTAAGCTTGCCCTGATTTACAGGGAGCTGTGAGAAGAGAAAAGGGAGTTTCAGAGCTTCGGCTCCCAATTGTTGCAGACATCAATGGCTCTTCTGTAGCGTGAACACAGCAGGCATTTTTTGAAAGCTCTCAATGTCACTTTGCTGATCCTTGTCTTCTCCAGTTGTCAGTGTGCTCTGTCACGTGATATAACACTTTAATAAAGTGTTCAGGGGTTTTGCATCCCACCCACCTTTCTTCCTCTTGTCTTCCTTTTCATACCACAGCTTATGTACAGTGTGCATGTGAGCATACTCAAATGAGGGGAAAAAAGAACCACCAGAAACCAGAATATAATTTCTTTAAAGGTAACCTTTTTGTATTGTTGCCTGAATTGTGCCACCCTGCTTATTATTCTGTACGGATCTCACGGCACTAAAAGAAATAGCTTGGCTCCTTATATTAGTGGTAACTGCTGATATAGAGTTCTGCCATAAGCCTCTTCAGAGGCATGTTGAAAGATACTGGGTATTATAACACGTAGAGATGCAAATCTATTTCAAGGCTGAGACATCTAATGTGTAGGTCTTCCTCTCCAACTTCTTCAGTATTGCTTTAATGTCAGAGGAAGACTATCAAACCTCCTTTGATGCCAGTATTTTAGTGCTTTTTGTGTTACAGAAAGATTGCATTACTGAATCTAGGTTTTTTCATTTATTGGTATAAGTGATTAAACTGAGAAACCTTTGGTAGAGTCAAGAGAAGCAATAATTCCTACTTATGTATCACAAGCTCCAGCCTTTGAGAAGTTTTGGACTGCAGTTTCTATCTTCCTCGAATATTTGCATGGAGGGGGTGAATTGGAGTTATTATAGAATGATAAATTGGTCTCTAAAAACACTGTTTAGCAATTAAACCAGTTAGTCTTTTGGGAGGGGGATTTTGAGTGCAGGTTTGAATCACTCCAGCAAAATACATGATATTTACTACTTCTGGTGTCTCCCCTCCCACATCCTGTGGGTAAATAGATTTCCAAATAAATAGGATTGCTTTCTACTATTTATTTTCTAAAAATTCTAACTATATGCCAAGCCCAGAAACATCTTTGGAAAATAATAATGCAGCATACTAGATGATGCTTGAGACTGATGCTTTGCTTTGTGACATGCTAGATTTCCCATTATTATTATTTTTAATTAAAAGCATCTCTGACAATAAAATCAGATGGGGAATGGAGCTTGGAGCAAGTCCAAATGTGGCCACAACATGGCAAATTTAGGGAATAGGCCCATTAGTAATACATTTTGCAAAGACATTTGAAAACATCAGAATTATATTTAGACTGACTTGCCTCTTAGTTCACCTATACTTAAATAATTTAAGTGTAATCCTATGCATATTAACTCAAAACTAAGCCCACTGGAACTTAATGTCAGATAAATATACATAGATTGCAGCTTAAATTACATTATATTCAATGCATCATTTGTTCAGTAAACATATATAAACAAAATGTAGTTCTTCTTAAAATTATTAGCAGTACTATCATTATTTATATAGATTTTCAGGTATATTAATTTACTTTTTGCAATTGGTTTATCTGTGGGTAATTAATGGATTATAGTAATGACAATAACACTTAGATTTATATACCACTCCATAATGCTTTACAGCACGGGTGTCAAACTCACGATGTCACATTGCCGTCACATGACATATTGCAATTTTTCCCCTTTGCGGAGCTGGGGTGGGCGTGGCCTGCACGTGGCGCATCCGCCCCATGGGTCACCAGTTTGACACCCCTGCTTTACAGCATTCTCTAAGGAGTCAGCATATTGCCTCCAACAATCTGGATCCCCATTTTACCAACCTCAGGAGGATGGAAGGCTGCGTCAACCTTGAGCCGATTAGGATTGAACTCCTGGCTGTGGACAGTTAGCCTGCAATACTGCACTTTAACCACTTTGCATGGTATTGTGGTTAACAATGTGATGTTCAGCTTATCTGTGGATGGGCTTATCCATGCATATATATGGGATATATTTTATAAAAGTATTATTGCATATACTTGTGTATAAATCCCTCTGTAGATACTAGAGATATCCCCTCTGTAGATACTGTAGATATTAAGCACAGCTTGTCGATAAGCTGTGCTTAATTTCTAAATGCATTATGTCACCTAAAATTCTCAGGGTTGTTTTTTTTTGTTGGTTTTTTTTTTTTTTTGTGGATCCATAAAGTGTCAACATTTGACATAATCTACCTGAGCTGGAAGACTCCCCACAACCACTAGATGGCAGCAAAGAATCCGTTGGTTTGCATTCTAGATGCAGCATGGCTATCAAACAATGAACTGTTGAAGGCATTCCCTAGTGCCAGAAGGCACAAATCCTGGAGACAAAGAAGATGAATGACTTGAAAAGGAACAAACTGTGTTTTGTCAAGAGTGACTGCCTGTTTTATGGGAACGCTGATCCTTTAAAGCAATCCTCATGCCATTTCCAGCATATTGGTCTACATAGAACGAGTTCAGTCACAGCAAATCAATTCCTCTATTATTGCATTTTAGCCACGGTCATATTTCTCTTGGAAATCTTGCCAGAATTTCAATGGGTGGGAACATTGATTTCCCTTCGGTTCCTTCCTCTCACCCATCCCATGGTCCCCCTGAATTCTACATGAGCACACATCAAGGGGAGTCATTTGTGCCAAACAGGTCTCTGTTGATATCTCTCTTTCATCCTTCATAAAAGGAATCAGTGACCTGAATTTCGCTCACAGCAATAAGAAAAGGCCATCACTCATGACAAGTACAAGAGGAAATTGGTGGAAAAGGAGCCTTTTTGAGAGGTGAAATGCAACTGCTCCCCTTCTGGGTGATCTTTTATAAGTCTGGAAGAACAGGACCTCTGTAATTTAGACTAGTATATTTTCTCCAAGGCCAGAACACCTTGACACTAGAAACATCAAACACTGGGATTTAGAGAACAACCAAAACTTCATAGATGTTGGAAATTACGGGACTATCCATTTGCTTCTGGGCAGCAAATAAATACTGACACAAATAATTGTTGGTGTTTGATTAAGCTCCTTGCCTAGTTTGAGATAGCAGGTTGTAGTGCTTTAGAGACCTTTAGATTTATGGTTATCACCAGGTTAGAGTTTTGTTGCTGTTTGCTTTGTTCTTTTTTTTTTTTAGGGCAAGTCCGCATTCTATTTCTAGGTTTTGGGTGCCCTGTAGGAGCATAAAAAACAGGGAATGGCACCTGGAAGAAAACCACACACTCGCAGCTAGTGCACAGGTCAATTCCATTACACCTGTATAACCGCGGGGAGGGTTATACCTGGTGGAAAAGGCAATAATAGGGGAAAAAGCAAAGTGACCCCCTTGTTGTTAGACAGAAGGGTAATTAGGCTTTAAAGAATGAAACTGTCATTTTCATTATGTCATTCAGGGACAACAAGCAGCTACTAGCAGCTACTAACCTAGCGCTAATTGTTCCAGAATAGCTGTTTCTTCTCTTCCTAAAAGGTAGGGATGGCCATCTTTTGAGGCTGGGGGCTGCATTTTCCCTTTTCTTTGGATGTTAAGATCCACAGTGGGCAGAAATCAGGGGCGGGTTGCTCTTGAAGTTGCTACCGGTGCGCTGCACGTGCATCTCCATGTTTTGTGCACACGCATGCATGCTACACACGTGCGCCCCTCACACGATTTTGCTTCCGTGCATGCGCAGGAAGCAAAAAAAGCCCAAAAATTCTGAAAAAAGATGGCAACGCACGATGGACCGGTGAAGACGACGGACCAGTGTCATGCGCAAATTACGTAATCAGCCGGCCGCTACCGGTGCGGTACAGTGGACCGCACCAGTAGGAACTCACCACTGGTAGAAATATATGCAAGTTTTGTATGCCAAAATCATGGATAAGAACAGAGGCAGGGTTTTTCTTCCTTGTTTGGCACCTTATCTCTCTCTCTTTTTTTAATACATTCAGCATTCTTTAGGGCTTATCTTACAGTGTTTGTTGTCTATTTCCTTCCACAAAATGGCAGGAAACTGCACTGCCAATTTTCAGCAATCACAATCTGAGAATGCTGCAGATTCTGATTGGCACCTGGGGATAAAGAATCACTCTATGCGTCAGAAGGGCTGGGGGAAATGTTAGATTGCAACAGATGCTGGTGAAGTCAGACCTAAAGTTAGCCCTTTTCCAGTCAAGTCCAACTCAGGTTTAGAGCTTGCTCTCACCTTTACTATGTTCGCATCATGTGGTGCCATTATTTCCAGAACTAAAATGTGGTTTGCATGGGGAGTGGGGACAGGTAAACAACAAACAACAAATAATTGAAGGCCTTCAGCCATAGTTGCCATTACAGTAACTGTAATTTCACCTGACTGTGAAGAAGTTCAGAAGAAGTACAGAAGCTCAGTATCAATTCTGCTGAGAGACCATGTACATCTCATTTTGGTTTTTCCTTTTAGTTAGAAAATTCTGTGGCAGTTTTAAATAAACTTCCCACACCGCAATTCCAAAGAAGGTATTCAATGTGAAAGTCACTGAACAGAGTTGCGGTAGAAGCGATGGTAGCCATGTCTTGTTTTTTTTAAAAGTTTTCAAAAATCTGGGCTAATGTACAAATTGAGAAAGTTAGCCTATAGAAAGTAATATAGCCTAAGGTATCCCTTGCAATAGCAGTTGTTTTGACACATGTACACTTTAAATACCTAGGGCAGTGATGGCGAACCTTTTTAGGTTCGCGTGCCAAAAAGGGGGGGTGCGCGCGCTAGCGTGCTCTCGCGTGCACACACCCATTCCCACCGGCAAACCGGAAGTGCGGAAAAACGCACTTCCGGTTTGCCGTGAGCTGTTTTTTGCACTCCGGAGGGTTCAGGGAAGCTCCCTGAAGCCCCAGAATGCAAAAAACTACAAAACGGACAAACCGGAAGTGTGTTTTCTTCACTTCCGGTTTGTCCGTTTTGCAGTTTTTTGCACTTCCGGTTTGCCCATTTTGCAGTTTTTTGCACTTCCCTTTTGTCCGTTTTATAGTTTTTTGCATTCCGGGGCTTCAGGGAGCTTCCCTGAACCCTCCGGAGTGCAAAAAACATCTCACCGGAAAACCGGAAGTGCGTTTTTCCGCACTTCCGGTTTGCCGGTGGGCAACACTCGCGTGCCCTCTGCTATGGCTCCGCGTGCCACCTGTGGCACGCGTGCCATAGGTTCGCCACCACGGACCTAGGGGATATTCTGTTGCCTTCCAGCTAGTTTGCATTTTAAATTGTGATTAATGAATAAAAATGCTTCTTGGTGAAGATGACTGCCACTGATGCTTTCTCTAGTCTAAAAATTCAGATGGTAGTCTAGTGCATTTATTAGACTGAAGAACTTAAAATTCTTCTTATCAATGTAATAGTGCAATAATTCTATTTCAGAAAAAGCCCTTTCTTATAATGATGTATTAATTATGCATATGTAGTAGTTGCTATTGTTTTCTTTATATTGTTTCATCGAAGCTTAAATCTTGTTATATTTTAGATTTAGGCTTTGATTAAACAATAGAATGAAAACGAGAACTGCTACAATATGTACTGCAGATCATTATAGAATTGAAGTATTATTTTCCTTATACTTTCAAGAGTTATTTGAAAATAGAATTGGTGTGTGTGTGTGTGTGTGTGTGTGTGTGTGTGTGTGTGTGTGTGAGAGAGAGAGAGAGAGAGAGAGAGAGAGAGAGAGGGAGGGAGGGAGGGAGGGAGGGAGAGAGAGAGAGAGAGAGAGAGAGAGAGAGAGAGAGAGAGAGAGAGAGAGAGAGAGAGAGAGAGAGAGAGAGAGAGAGAGGTTTATAGAAATAATTAAGCATACCTTTGAGCTACATGCAAGATCATTGCAAGTGTCAATATTGACATTTCCCGGGGCATAATTAAATTAGCTATTATAGCTGATCTAATCATTTCCATTATAATTCTTTTATTTTGACACCACGTTATGGGGTTTTATGCAAAATGTCATCATGGCATACAGTCTCCATATATATTTAAAATACATTATTAAACAGCTCCAGCACAATTGGTGAAGAGATTTGATTATAACCATTTATATTTGTTGAAAAAGGAGATGTAGCAGCAGGACAGGAAAACTTTGAACCATTCAGTGGCATTAGAAATAAGCAGCTTTGCCAGTTACAGGCCCAACCTTTGAGCAATGAAAGACTTTGAGGATTTTAACATCTACGAGATATAACAATAATCTAGCTCCTATAACAGTGACCAGGTTTACACATCCTGCTAAGCTATAAATTGCTTAACCAAAATTTATTAAACAATTGGCTTTGCCCAAAACACTGCATCCTTAACCATAATTATAGCAGGTGGATGCATGCAACATTTTAAATCAAAACCAAGCGAGCCGTATGATTAGCACAATGTTTATCCAGAAACCCAACTCTAAACAGTCAGTAAATATATTCACCATTTATTGTTATTATTTTAAATTGCTTTGATTATTTTTTGCCTCTTTAATTTCTTTTATATCTAATAACTTCATCCTAGACCTCTTGGTTGTTTTCTTGCAGATGTTTCATTACCCAAACTAGATAATATCACGAAGCTTAGAGATCACTAAGGACCCCTCATTTCAACCCTGAGCTACAAATATTCCTCTTTATTGGTATCATCATGGACCACTGAAATTGTTTAGCCTTGAAGCATATATACTGATCATTAGAAAGACTGTCTAGGACTCTAAAATGCATCCACATGGAGGGAGGAAAAACTCATTATGTTTCCTAAAATATATACATATCCCACTGCCTACAATATTTTGTAAGCATGCCAAGTATTGTATGCATATCCAGAGTTCTATAAACCTGAATGAATCCTGACTCATTCAGAATTAGGAAGACAATCTACTTCTCTTATTCTTTTATTATTATTATTCAACTTACGCCCAATTTTTTTTCCTTACCAGTGAAATTATTGCCTGCAGCCTTGGCCACTTTTGGGGAGGAAAAGATAACTGTCAAAATAATAAAAGGCTCACTAGAAGTATAGAACAGAATACTTTATGGATGTGCATATCTTCCTTCCTTCCTTCCTTCCTCCCTCCCTCCCTCCCTCCCTTCCTTCCTTCCTTCTTCTCTCTCTTTCCCTCCCTCCCTCTCCCCTCCTTCCCTCTCTCTCTCTCTCTCTCTCACACACACACACACATCCCAAATGTTCAGCCAACCCAGTGTCCCTTTTCATATGTTTTTTGAATAAATAGGAAGATTTAAATAAGCTCCTCTAAAAAGGAACATCTATATCTGCTGAAAGGGCGGTAACAGAATTAGTGTCAAGTAAGATTTGGTACAGTTTTAATGTATAAACTAAGCTCTAGGCTGCAACAAAGATTTTTGTTCATATTTAAATTTAGTCTATATAGTTATAATCTAATAACATCCCATTACTTTGAGTTTGGAGCCTGTTTGTCTTCAGAGGATTAGCATTTACTTTTCTAACAACAATATTCATGACACAGATTTTCCAGCTAATTAGAAAGTAGTAATTTGATTTTTGCTTTTTCTTGCAGCTCTTTCTATTACTGTTTATTATAAGAATACTGGCACTCCTGTGAAATAAAATACTTATAATTTAACAGCTAAAGAAACTGCTTAAAGTATATTAATAAGAAAACACAATTAAGAAGTGCCTTAATTTTCCCAAAAAGAGTTTTGGTGTTCTTGTTTCTTTAGTTTAATATAAATCATGTTTAATAAAAGGAGAGTATGTTGGCAGGCAATTGCATTAAAAAAAACAAGTCTAAATATATTTTGGCTTTTGGCTTTCAAAGAAAAAGCAACTGATTTTAAAGGTGAAAGGTAAAAATATGTTCTGGTTTTGTGTAAACCTAAATACATCTTCCAATTAATTTTAGGCTACAATATTGTAGGATAATTTTACTTGCTACTCAGTAAACATACCAGGATCATACTGATAATTATTCTGTTCTCTTAATACAATCTGCAATTAGCAGATAAGTGTGCCCAGTAATATTCATTAAACCTCATTCTTTTTAAAAACTCTAGCTTTGTTTAAGAGAATCTAGCAGCTTTCTACAGCCACAGGAGTAATAAAAACTTTCCAATAATTTATCAGATATAGTTAACAAGCAAAATCTCCTGATAGAAAGGGTTTGCCATTGTAGTCATCAAATGGGTAATTCTCAAGCTGTCCTTCAATATTGATTAAAAATTGTTTTTCTTCCCCTTATGGCCTAAGTTTCTTACAATAAACCTGGAGAGAAAACTCACAAGAATACAAGTTATCCATTGCTATTCTTTTACCTACAGTATTCCTACTCTTATTAGGTGTATTTTGAAATTTGCCTTCTAATTTTAATTTCAGAATAAAGCATATATTTTACTGAGTACCTATTGGACAGGACTTGTGGTAAACCCCCACTGCAATGACGTGACATTAGATTGTTTCTGATCACTTAGCCTTAAACATTTGAAAGGATGAGAAGACAGTCATGTATCAGCTTTAAGTGGGGTACAGAAATATGAAAAGGTAAAGGTTTCCCTGTCAGTCATCTCTGACTCTAGGGCACAATGGTCATCTGTTCCTTGGCTGAGGGAGCCAGTGTTGTCCTAAGATAATTTCCATGGTCATGTGACCAGCATGACTATATGCCAAAGCTGCACGGAATACTGTTACCTTCCCACGTAAGTGGTACCTATTAATCTACTTGCATTTGCGTGCTTTCGAACGGCTAGGTGGGCAGAAGTTATTGGGAACTCACCCCGTTGTGTGGAATTTGGGACTTGAACCCGGGCTGTCAGCTCTCCAACTGACAAGCTCAGTGTCTTTATTTTTTTATCCATTAATATTTTTAAAAAGCAATTTTGGTCCCATAGTCACAAAACTCAAAACAAGGAGTCACTGAAATTCTATGTTTTTATATGAACTTGTTAATCAACTGCGTTTATAAAATGTCAACTACTTCAAAGAACCAAAGAATAAGAGTTGTAATATTTTAATATAGTATATTTTTAAAAGTTGGCCAAAAATATAGAAAGAATGTATAGTAAGTTGTGACCCATTGCCACATCTGCATCTTGAAGCTCAAGAGTGGATGTCTTTCTGGGGCTTGGACATCACATGCTTATTCAGTGGTTGTCTTCTGTGTGAGTTACAAAGGGACAGCACATCTGGAACACCAGGTCATCCTGGGAAGCAACCACACCAAAAGCAGCAGCAGCAACAACAACAACAACAATAACAACATAAAGCAAGTCACTCTCCTTGACTAGATGACCTTGCTTAACGTCCTCCATGCCATTTGCCCTTCATAGATGATCAGCCAATTCCATTTATCATGATAATTAGGCAGCATCCTGCCAGTTCAATCAGACTCAATTACTTTAGGCCTCATTAATGACTGACATTCTATAGCAAGTATATCTTATGAGTGAGCAAGGTCAGATCAAGAAAGTAAAACATGCAGGCAGCCAGTACATTTACAAAGCATGCTATGCTTAGGCTGATGTCTGTTTTGTTTTAGTATGAAGGTGTATCAATGTTTTTGAGGTTTTTTCGCCTGATAATTTATTTCACTCTAACCCTCCATGATTCATGTGAATAGAAAAATATATCTGTTGAATTCTCTTGATGAATATGAAATAAAAGCAGTAGAGATATATTATCAGTCAGAACAACTTCTGACTATATCCCTGAATATGGCATTCTTCTAGAATTGATTTGAGCAGACCTAAAAGCCCATCCTAAGAATTGGACATCTTTCAAAACATACTGTAAGTGTACAACCAAAAACTGAGACAATGAATATTCACTGCTTAATACTGTTCACTCTTCATTCCAGGAAATAAAGCTATATTTTCTTAGGTTATTCATTTAAATAGAAACACTCGAAAGTCCCAAACTGTAATAAGTTAATTTCTTGGTTGTAGGTCTATAGTTGATGATGAGTAATAATGAATTAGATGAAAAATTTACAAACATGTATATATTTTGATTATTATTCCCTTTAATAGGAAATTCAAGTCCCGAGCACTGACAAAATTGGGCCACTAAAAATAAAGTCTTTGAGATTTACATGCAAGATTTTACCTTTAATATATAAAACTCTGTAATCTTTCTGCTTTGCAGTTCTGATCTTCATCTATGCATATATTTCATCACTTTGTCAACACAATCAATTTCCCCATGTTGTCTGCTGGTTTTTATGCATAAAGTACTAAATAAAGTTTTGTACCAGACGTTAAATGAGATCTTAAATGATGACTTTAGTGCAGTTCCAAGCCAACAGTAGATTAAAAAAAACATATGCACTACCGTTGAGTTGACATAATTTTTTCCATTTCTGCTGAGGAAAAGATTTGGAGCAGATCCAGTACTGACACCAAGTTGATTTGCACCTTTTAGATGTTGGCTGAGATTTAGATCCCAAATTTGTTGGCAGCTGATTTGGCAGTGTAGAAAAAAATATCTGTGGAGCTGTCTGTCATATGGCACAGATATGTGAAAGAGAAAGAAGAAAGAGGGACCAATAGACAAGTTCAGAGAAGGACTATGAAGGTGATGAAGAGTCTGTAAACCAAGCCCTATGAAGAAAGATCTGGGTATTTTTAACCTATACAAAAGACGAGTGAAGTGAGATACAGTAACAGTCATCAGAAATTTTGACATTGTCAGCCTACAAGATAGATAAGGTAAGAAATAGACAGCACAAGAAACAATAGAATTCCATTGATACAGATATTATAATTTGTAATCATTCTTGCAAGCTTCGTCATTTCTCCTTCTCTTCTGTTATTCCAAAGAGATGCAAGGTGAGTTTCTTTCTTGCCCCATCCTATTTTTCTAGGCAAGCAGCTACATGTTTCAAAAATAATAATAATAATAATAATAATAATAATAAGGAAGACATTATTATATAGAAAACAAAATCCTTGGAGGAAGAAGGCTGGCAGTATGTAACTCTGAAGACCAAGATAATGTGGAGATGGTCCCTGTCAGTGAAGCTGAGCAATCAATTTCGAGCACTCCATCTAGAAGAAGACTCACAGGGTTCTGCAGAATAGATGTCACCAGTGTCCCAATAACAAAAGGGACAGAAGGTTACACTGCCATGGAGACCATGAATCCAATGACTCCATCAAAGAGATAAAGTTGTATGCTGGTGATGGATGATTTGTTGTTCAGGGGAACAGAGCTGGCAATCTACAAAGCAGACATGATATCAAGGTAAATATGTTGTCTCCCAGGCAGGGTGAGACAGTTTAGATGGGACAATAGCAATAGCACTTAGACTTATATACTGCTTCACAGTGCTTTGCAGCCCTCTCTAAGCAGTTTACAGAGTTCAGCATATTGCCCCCAACAATCTGGGTCTTCATTTTACCAACCTTGGAAGGATGGATGGCTGAGTCAACCTTGAAAGAGACTAGGAGGAATATTGAGAAATTAAAAGTCGATAGTTAGGAAAGCAAAATAGGCCAGGGCACAGGTGGTGTTTTCATTCATATTTTACCTCTAGGCAAGGTGAGCAGCATATAAATTTAATAAATATATAAACTATTTCCAACTTATGGTCACAGACCAAGGAAGAAACAGAGAATTCTGAAAGTGAATCATTGGTTTATTCTCCTTAGCTTATAAATGTCTTGTGTGCCAGTGTGGTCAGTTGGTCATGTGATTGGTTGTTCGTTTGGAGCTATATTTAAATTCTGAGTAGCTGATTGTTGATTGAGAGCTCTTGTTGATTGGTCATTAGAAAGATTTTAAGTTGACATCACTAAATCATGGCCTAGTAAATCATCCGCAACAATCACAAGGACAGAAAAAGCAAAAACTAAAAAAAAAAAAAGAAGATGGAACAAACAGGAACTCAACTGGAATGACCCTTGAAAGAGTTCAGATTTTAACATCCATCTAAAGCTGACTAGGGAGGAAGCTAATCTCATTTCCCTGGAGACACTATTCCGAAGTACCAGAGCTTTGTCCCCGGGGAATCAAGACTTTGGTGAACCCAGTAAAGGAGAAGTGAGAATGCTTCACCTCCTTTTTTTAACCATGATTTCTCCAGAAGTGCCTCATGCATTGTTTCTTGGTAAATTGAAATGCCAAATAGAATTGATGTTACCAAAGAGGCAATTTGGGGATAATTGTATTGAGCATCCAGTTTGATTCCTGTTACCAGCAATTCATCCAAAGAATCCAACTGAATTGCCTGCCAGAGATCCTGAAATATAACCATTTATTTTAAAAAGCTTCTTCGTTTTGTTAAGTTGTCTAGAACAATAATAAAGCAGTCTTTAAAAAATAAGTCTAATAATTTGAACACTCTACAAACATTTAACAAAATAACATATTAACAGAATCTGCCTCTACCTAGGATAGAACTCACAACCTCCTGATTGTGAGGCAAGAGCTCTAGCTCTGAGCCATAGCAGCTATAGCTTGCCTCCATTTGATTTCAGCAGCCTAATATTGCCAGCAGTTTATCTCCCAGCAATTTGTCACATTACAGCCACCGTAGTTAGTTTCATTTTACCATGTGGCTTGCAAGCCTGTCAGCTGTAGATCGGGAGGCAGTTTATCTCTTCTTGTGCTCTTCTTGTGCTTTGCCCTGTTTGCTGCAAAGAGGTAAATTGCTGGCAGGCAGAGGCCAAAGGGTGGGGGTGGCTGGGTGGGGCTGCATTTGGTGTATAAGATGCACCCAGGTTTTCACTCTCTTTTTGAGGGTAAAAAGGTGCGTCTTATACTCCGAAAAATACGGTAGGTGTCGTAACTGAATCCATCTTAATATTTTCAACACCAAAGTGATCTCAGTTCAATTTGTACAGCCTTCGGTAATGTTCAACTTCTTGGTGTCTGAAACTTAGAATGGAACTTGTGAGATGTTACTTTAGGCGGGTTTACAAACATACGAATATTTTTATCAGTGTTGCCATTGCGCGTTCCTGCTCAAATGATCACAAACACCGCGCACTAACAACACATCATGTGTTTGAAGTCACATGCGAATGAGCGGTGAGCGGTCGATATGATCAGTGAGTTCTGAGTGAGCCATCGTGGCTTGGAGTTTGAAGCAGTGTTTTATTGAGTGTACTAGTGGTTTTTGTATTGAGAGTGATTGAAAGACAGATTCAAGATTAAATATATATTACGTTTGTCAAAGAAGAGTGCCACTACTTTTTCTTGACTTGAACATAGAATTCAAATTCCACATAATTGATATTCTGTGTGATACGACGTACATACTTGTGATCTATTTGTTCTTTTTCACTTTTTTTAGTTTTATACTTTTCTATGCTTAAATTCCTGTTATTCATTACAGTGCAAAAGAAAATGAGCAAAAAAAGCCAAGAAAGTAATTGTAAGCGCGAATTCAATGAACAGTGGGAAAATGAGTTGCTATTTATAGCAAGTTCATCAGGAAAACCGTTTTGCATTGTTTGTGAAAGTCCAAGAGATTATTTCTAACTATTGTAGATTGGTACTCCAATAAACGTGTCTTTTGAAATGGCGTAAATTAATTGAATTGCGTGATTGAGTTATTCCTTTTCCTCCCTTAAGCAAAGCAGATCCTACCCCTATCCCTATTTTACAACCCCAAACATGAAAGTAAGAAGGTAAAAAACATGCTTGAGTTGTATGGCGCATCTGAACTCGTCTGTGAAAAAATTGGCGCATGTTATGCTTAAGGTTGGCCACCACTGGGCTAGAGGTTGCTTGGAATGAACCCATGGTTGCCAGAGAGCCATGAACTCACATGCTTTGCTAGAAAGAACTCCCAGGGCATAAAGGCACACAATCCTCAATGCTACCAGTCTAAAAACCAGGCTCAGCAGCATGGAGAGATCTTGCAAGATAGCTGGGTAGTCCGTGCACCAGCAGAATCCAAAATGTGTTTGAACCTAACATATAGCAATGACACCCGATATCTCAGGAGCAGAGTCCCTGATCAGAAGTAATGTGTCTTTCATGATCAAGCTAAGTTTGGGTTGTTGAAAGACCCAAACTTAGCTAGGAAAATGTCAAACCAATGACATTTGCCCAGTCAGGTTTCAGTAACAAGTGTCAAATTTTGAGTGAGTGAGTGCTTCACTCACACCATGGATGAAGGTGGTCTTATGACAGATAGATCTGGCAGTAACTCTCAGCACTTTGAGGTCAAATAATTCAGCAAACCAGCCACCTGTCTCCCAGGATGGAACAAGTCCCTCTTCTGTTTGGGAAAAATAAATTTAATTAAAATTAACATAACTCCAAGAATGGTTTAAATTTTGAAGAACTTCCCTTATTTGGCTCATCATATTCTTTTAAATAAATTGAAAGGATAGCTTAGACTTTCCTTTAACAAGAACATTTGGGATGATATTCACTAAATGATTTACAGTTACCACTTGAGGGAGATAAGATTTCATTTTTCAAACTTTGAACTATGTCACTGTGGATTAATCCTAATTTTGGTCAATGTCTGAAATGAAGAATTTCAGAATTCATTTTCTCTTTGGGTTGAACTTGAGAGACATCTGACCCCACTGAAATCCTGGTAAATATTGAGATCCAGGGAAGCAGGTTTGGTACCTGTACTTAATGCTGAAAATCAGCAACTTAACCACTAGGCCATAGGCATATATATATGCTGGCAAAATGGAAAAAATGATATTTAAAAATTTAATACATCTAGGCAGTCTTATCTTCAAACTTATATCTTTTATATCTCTGGGCAGCTGGAGATTGGTGGAATTTCCATCACTCCATTGCTGTGCCCTGATCATGCCTTGATTTAGATGCAATTGGTAGTTCCTATGATCTCCCTGGGGTTAGGGCCAGTGGTGGGTTCCTACCGGTGCAGTCCAGTGTGCCGTTCCGGTAGGGACCTGCCGATTGCGCAATTTGCGCGCAACGGCTCCGGTGCCGTCTTCGCCGGTCCGTCGCGCTCACAGTCTGAAGAGGACTTTTAGAATTTCAGATATATTTTTCCCCCATGGTAAAGTTGGATTATATACCATTTCCCCCATGGTAAAGTTGGATTATAAAGTTGGATTATTTCAAGTATGAAAGTTACCATAAATTAAGTCTTCTTCTTTGGCTCACTGAACTCCCATTTAAGTGGTTAAGATATGTGTTGTTTCTGCATGCATTCATGTCTTCTGTTCAAAGAGAATTATAATCCAACTTTACCAATGGCATTCACCGTCGCATCAAGGGTTTGGCAGCATTCTTGCTAAGTTTGGGTGTTCCATAGTCTTTGAAAGTACTTGCCAAATATAGCCTCTTCAACTCCCATAGCTTAGGCTCTCACTGTATCTAAGTCCTTCCCTCCTTGCCATAAGCAGAGGAAAAGGAATATCTTAATGACAAACAGAAATGAATAGTCACTGGCCAGGGAATGAAAAGAAACAACATTAATGCCAAGGTTAATTGAACAATAGGAATATTATCGCATACACAAAAAAGAAATTGAAATTCGACTCCTCCCTAGGGAGAAAAGGCCCCAGTTGTCTTCCCAATTTTTAAAACTAATCACAGTCTTAGCAGAATGACACATATTTATTTCATTGTGCATATCAAAATCACAGAGGCAGCGTGGATGTCAGGGTTTAGGACAGGGTCAGTCATAAATCTCTGCTATTCCAGAAACTCAATCCCATATCCAGGATCTGTATTACAGCAGAGACATCAAGGACTCAATACTGCTAGATGAATTACTGTACTACAGACTAGACATCCTAAGTTTTTTATAGTTTTCATTGATCTGATTGTTGGGAGGCAGGTATCTTTATTGTTTTGTACATTGGCCAGGGTTATGGATTAGAATGGAGAGGCTAAATAAGTATTTTTAAATAAAGATAGATATCATCATCATTTTAACCATTATCTATACATACGCACACACGCACACATGCACACATGCACACACACAAACATGCATACTGTGTGGGATTCAGCCAGTTTGGACCAGTTCGGGCGAACCGGATGCTAATTTTACATCTGGTTCACCGAACCGATAGTTGCAAGGACTGGCTGGCCTGCCCACCGCGCCCCACCCCTCCCAGGAGTCTCCATGTGGCCCATTTTAGATGCCAGGTAAGTGCAGGCCCCCCCCACGCCATGGTGCAGCAGGCTGAGTAGGCCACGTCCACCATGGCCACACCCACCCAGCAACCGGGCAGAGAACTGGTTGCTAAAATTTTTGAATCCCACCCCTGCTATGTTATATATCTGTTTAATGAAGTTGACTTTGAGAGTCACACACAGTCAGGCATTTAAATCTTAAGCCTTTTCTTCCCATTCTTTTGGATCAAGGGGCTGTTGGCAATTCTTTCCCCAACCTTAAGATTAGAATGCCTGTTTCTCTTCCATGTTTTTACAGTAGTTCTGTCTGGCTAGAATAGTGCTGGTTTCCACCTTGTGAGCTTTAGTTCTTGGAGTGGGCTGTAATAGCCTGTAATCGTATTTTCATCACATTTGTAATGAATTTTGGTTAAAAGCATGTATGCACATCAAAAATGTATATGAAAACAGCCCATGTCCTACGACTCCGATGATGCAAGCCTTGATTGGTTTAAAGATCTGATTCCCAAAAATATCTCAGTAAACAAGGATTTTTAATAATGGCTTGAATGTGGCAAAACCAAAGGTGTGTCCCTGTACCTTTTATAATTGCATCCTTTTCCTCCCCGCTCACAGGCACCAAAAATGTACTAATTGTTGTCCAAAAATTGAGATAAGAGAACAATGAGAAATCTCCTTTTCTAGAAGTTCTAGCAAATTCTCCTATCATCCAGCAAGGAAAAATTATGTCAGGAATTTGAAAAAAGAAAAAGAAATTCAGAAAAAATTCCCCCCAAAAAGATGGCAGTGCCCACGGACCAGCACCAACCGAACCGGTTCCGTGCATCATCGTGACGTCACCAGAGGTTTGCTACTGGTTCGGGCAAACCAGTCTGAACCGGGAGGAACCCACTTCTGAAACAGTCCCTATTTCCTGAATGTTTGCAAAATAATCAGCTCCTTTTAACATTCTTAACAAATTATTTTCTTTGATAACACCTGAAATGGTCTTTTTTTTGAGGGGGGGACAATTCTAGCTGTTTCTTGAAGAAAAAGAATCATAAAGTATTGGGGGCAGGGTGAACAACTTGAAATACTTACAAACATCTGAGATGTTCTGATTAATGGGGATATTATGTTGCTCTGTTTTCGAATTCCCCAGATTAATCTGCTTCACTTTAATTACACTGATTAGATTAAGCAGGTCTATGCTTGTCTGCTGCCTCCCACATGCATACAAACACCAAAGAATGTATAAACAAAATTCAAAAGATATTCTAAAAAATTAGAATTATGCATGTTGCTCATATGGATTGTATTCATAAAAGACATAGATGAAGAACTGCAAATAGGCTCAACAGAGATTTACAATCCTAGACACATTTTCTTAGAAAGAAATAGATGGATAGATCTGCAAACATTGATAAATGAGACTTAATTTAGAAAGTAGCCATGGGTGGGAGAAGGAACAAGTCTGTTTTCTGTTAAATCAAATGTTGAAACAGCTATAAGTATAATGAAACTCAAACAGCAAAAATTAAAATAGTGGAGTCCACAAGACTTCCTCTTGACCACTTGATTTTTTGCAGATATGTCCTGACTAGACAATAGACAAAATATTCTTCTGAATAGTATTTTCTTGTGCAGTAAAGCAATTTATTCTATTTGTATGAATAAATGAATGAAATATGACTCTAATCAGTAAGCAAGACAAGCAGAAGCTAGAAGGAAGGAAGGAAGGAAGGAAGGAAGGAAGGAAGGAAGGAAGGAAGGAAGGAAGGAAGGAAAGAAAGAAAGAAAGAAAGAAAGAAAGAAAGAAAGAAAGAAAGAAAGAAAGAAAGAAAGAAAGAAAGAAAGAAAGAAAGAAAGACACCTATTAGGAAAAACAAATTAAGAATTACTGTATACATAGTTTTTTGTGTTGTACTTACTGTGTCAAAGAATTTTTTTACTATTATTATTATTATTATTATTATTATTATTATTATTATTATTATTATTATTATTATTATTATTATTATTATTATTATTATTATTATTATTATTATTATTATTATTATTATTATTATTATTATTATACTTTGGATACATTTTGTGCAGATCCAATTCTCAGGCATGAAAAATGAAGGACCATTTGGATGGTCCTTCATCAGGTGGATGGTCTCAACAACTGTAACAGTTGAACCTGAAGGACCATGATAGGAATAGATCATTATAGAAAAGAAACTAACTATGAGGTCCCTAAAAGTCAATTCTGACATGATGGCACATGATCAATCAATCAACCAATCAATCAATTTAAAAAAATATTTTTTTCCTTTGAAACTAGGAGACAAGGGATTCTGAGTTTTTTAAAAGTTATTTTGTGGTGATATTACAAATCAGAAGCAGCTGTTTCATATTACACTCTGCAAACATTTCAGGCCAGAATATCTATGGAGGTTCTCAGTCATCCAGATCATGGTTGTCCCAAAGGTGCTTTTTCAAGAGGCAACTGGACTTTCTGATTTTTCCTTTGAAGATGTTTTACTTCTCATCCAAGAAGCTTCTTCAGCTCAATTCTCAATTCTTCAGGCCAGAAGAATTAAAGAAGGGTAGAAAAGCCATTCGGTTGGTGTGCGAAAAGACCTTTAGAAGCAACCAATGACTGGGGATTTCTGTAACATTTGATGGCAAAAAGAACCTTGGTCTAGTTGAGAAGAAGGAAAATTTGAGGTCCTCAAACAACAGTTGGGACAACTGGGAGTACATGATGGGACATGGCTGAGAGCGGGATGTGGGGACAGACTTTTAAAAATCTTGTCTAGCTTGTGCAAACAAAGTGGTAACATTGTTCAAACTTACTTTGCACTTTTCTCCTGATTTTTATGTGTGCAAGCCTGCAGTGGGTAGTTGCTGTATCAACAAAGTTTGAGAATCCTCGTAATGCAGATATTAAAATTTAATTAAGGACTGAAATGAACATGCATGAAATAATTAGTTTTATTCAGGTGGAATTGCGCATAAAATATTTATTATTTTAGAGAATTGTTGTACGTCAAAGTTGGAGAACCACTGTGGTAACTTTCTTTTTACCAGATCCAGGATGATAAAGAAGTACAGAGTTCCCTCTCAAACTGGAAAGCAATCGAAGAAGCTACTCAAATGTCAGTGGCATGGAAGCCATTAATCCAATGATTCTTGTCTCCTTCCTTTTATTCAAGAGGATATTTTCATAAGGTTGCTTAACTCATGAATTAAAAAGAAAAACATTTCAACAATGAAAAAAGTTAGTTAGTAGGGTAGTTGCCTTTGTATATGGAAATAAGTAATTTCCTCCTCACAGAATTGTTGTGGTTTCAGCCAAGCAAAAGCAACATCCACACTAGTGATTGGTAGGATAGCCACCCAACCATTGTGCCAGACAGATTTTACCTCATTTCAGTGATGGCTGGGTGATGCTAGGAAGACAGTTGATGTTGCTAGTGCAGAAATTAACAGGTCCTCATGATGATGTTAAACAATGGGACCAGATTTTGGTTCCTGTGGGCTTTCAAAGCTTGCAAGAGTTTGCACTTTGAATGGCTTAACATCAGAAAACAAAAACAATTACAGATTTATTGATTCCCAAGCTGCAAATCCCAACCCCCTCATGAATATGGATAGATCAGAAAATTTAAATTAGGTAAAACCTGAATACTAAGTTCTAATCTCTCCAGAGGAATGCACCTCTGCTTTGTCTCCCACTGTGCAGAGCTTATGGGACTATGAATAGCTATACCAGTGATGGCGAACCTATGGCATGCTTGCCACCTGTGGCATGCGGAGCCATATGTGAGAGCACGTGAGGTGTTGCCCTATGTCAGCTCTAGCGCGCATGTGCATGCTGGCCAGCTGATTTTCAGCCTTCTTTTCAGTTGTTTTTGCCCTCCCCAAGGTTCAGGAAAGCCTCCTGAAGCCTGGGGATGGCAAAAAACAGCCTAACCAGGCCCATTGGGCCATTTTTTGCCATCCCCACGCATAAGAAGGCTTTCATGAAGCCTGGGGATGGTGAAAAATGGCCCAACGGGCCTACCGGAAGTCCAGAGGCTTCAGTGAGGCCTGTGTGCATGCATGGGGGGCAGCACGGGGAGTTGTGTGCATGTGTGGGGGGGAGGGCATTACATTATGGGTGTGGGCACACACACGCATGCTGTCGCGCGCACGCGCACCTTTTGGCACTTGAGCCAATAAAGGTTCGCCATCACTGAGCTATACTAAGGTGACCAGATTTTATTTTTTGTAAAGCGGGACACCATTGATGGGGGGGGTTTCTAGGGGAGCAAGATGGAAGGGGTCCGTCTCTCTTATCCTGCAGCTTTGTGCACCCCCCCCAAACACCCCCCTTCATCGCAGCCAGGAGTGGGTTCCTACTAGCGCAGGCTTACCTGTTCGTCGCCGCAGCCAGGGGTGAAATCCTGCCGATTCGGCCAGGCCAGTCGTTCGGCGTAGAGCCGATGGAACTGGCAGTGGTCACGGCACGGGGCTTCTCCCGCCCGCTTCCCCCGCCCGGCTGGACGCTGCCATTCAGGTTATTTTGTCCTCTGCGCATGCGCAAAGCGTTCTGCGCATGCACAGAGGGCAAAATAACCCGAATGGCGGCATCCAGCCGGGCGGGGGAAGCGGGCGGGAGAAGCCCTGCGCCGCAACCACCACCAGTTCCATTGGCTCTATGCCGAACGACTGGCCCGGCCGAAAAAAGCGGGACTTTTTTGAAACGCCGCGGGACACGGGACAAATTATCAAAAAGCTGGACTGTCCCGCCAAAAGCAGGACGTCTGGTCACCTTAAGCTGCTATACCCATAAAAAAAGTAAAGGAGGAAATTTTATTGATTATTATACAAATACACATGAACATTTTCTGAAGGATATTAATTTAAGTCAGCTTTCATGAAATATTACAGACTAAAAAAGAGCAAAGAATATTTTTGTGGAAATAATGAATTTCAAGTTCTCCATTTAGAGACCTGATCTTTAGAACGAATGGATTTAAACTATTTTTTTCTATTCATATCAAATAGAAATCTGAGTTATTCATTCAAATATAGTAGTTGCCTGAGTTGTGCTTTATTTATATTTAATATCCCCAAACCTGAATGTCATTACTGAAAAAGCATAGAACTCTTCTGCTCTCCATTTTTAATGTGTGTTTACTTCAATTCACCATTAACTGACAGCTGACCCAATACAGTAGATTAAACTGGGGTGGTATTTAATATAATGAATTCCCAACCACCAAGAGCTTGTGGTTATTTAATCCGGACATTTTATTATCAGAAAGCGCCTTTCTAATGATGATCTTACTAAATCTAACTAGTTTAATTTGGAGGCACCATTGTGTCTAATCTTCTGGTATAAACAGATATTAAGTGATTAATAACTCTATGCATTTTAAATTATAACAGGTGATATTACTAGAAGGCTATGGGTAGGGATGCCAAACAGATATGGCTAAATTCCAAGGTCACTTTGTAAAATTCTGAGGCTCTCATAAGCAAGCAGAGGCTTTAAATTTTCTGGAGTTTCGAGTACAATTCAGCTGCAGAAATCCTGCATTCAAACCATAAGCACGTACTCCAAAGCACAACGACTAAAAATGGTAAAGTAATATTGCAGCACAAACCTTGGCCTTCTATACTTGTTATGAACAACCATATAATTTTTTAAAAATCCATATAAATTACACAAGTGAGCAAAGGAAGTGACGAATGGCTAAAAGTTCTTAAAATCTGCAACTTTGCCATATATAGGTCTCCTTTATTTGTTTATTTGTTTGATATTTGTACCTCGCCTTTATTATTTTTACAAATAACTCAAGGCATATCAAAAACACTTTCCTCCTTCTATTTTCTCCACAAGAACTCTGTGAGGTAGGTTGGCTGAAAAAGAGCGACTGGACCAAAGTTGCCCAGCTGGTTTTCATCGCTAAAGTGGGACTTGAACTCAGGGTCTGCTACTTTCTAGCCTGGTGCCTTAACCACTAGACCAAACTGATACTCTGATGTGTGTTATATGCAATGTTCCCAAGTATATTTATTTCTATATACAACATCTGCAAATAAGTATATGCATGTCTGTATTACTTTTTTGAGAGAAGGGTTTTATGACAGATGCTTGTGAATTCTATTTTGGCAGATTACCCATTTCATATAAAAAAAAAATCTGTGATGGATTTCTGTAATATCTCAACTAAAATTACTACTTTCCAATTAGAGGCAGTAGCATTCAGGGCCTCATCATTCGTGGAGTTTGCATGTAGAAGAAAAATGTTGAGTCATACATAATTCTTTCCTGCTGACAGTTCTGTACTCTTCTAGTTGTGTTTCAACTCAGCAAGTATATTTCAAGGCTTTGTCTAGTCAATACACAGATGTTGCTTGTAATATAAATATACAAAGTATTTCTCATTCTTATTCCTTCCCAACTTAAATTTCACCTATTGCTCTTTCCCAGTTGTGTGGTTTGCCAGGACTTAATTGTACAAGTAATGCCATGTCTCTGCCCCTGAATTATGTATCTGTTAGTTATTTTATAGCAACTGTGGCAATTATTGAATAATTGTTCTAATTCTATATTTCATGTGTATGTTTAACTGTGTTCTCTTTATAGTGAATGGTCTCATTGCATGGGATTTTTATTTTTCCCAGTGCTGTAGCTTGTGTCACACTGTGACTTATTCATATGGTTTTTCCACAGTGGATTTATTACGGTATTAAAAAATCTGTTAATAAACAAGTGACTCTTCTTATATCAGAAGTTCTTAGAGCAACAAGGCTGGAGGCAGTCTACCTGTCTCATATATCAGGGGTCCCTAACCCCTAGGCCATAGCCTACTACTGGGCCATGAGATGTTCAGAACCGAGCTGCCCAAAGAGGTGGGCAAGTGCACACACGCAGCCCCACTTGTGTGAGCAGTGGGCAAGCATGTGCACACGTGCTCCATTTGAATGAGTGGCAAATGCACGTGCCCGCTGCTTGCTCAAATGGAGTTGGCCATGTGCACGCACTTGCACAACACTCATGCAGAACCATACCCTCTCCGCCCCCGCCCTTCTGCTGGTCCGCAAAGCCAGAAGATTGAGGAACTACATATACATACATATTCATACATAGAATAGACCAATGGTACTCTGAAGGGGGAGCATAGTCTTCCCCCTTCCCTGGTGAGAGAACAACCCAGACATTCATTAGATGATAGATATACAGATAACCGAATCAGCAAAAAGGCCCTGATTGTTATGCAATCAGTAATGGGGAAGAATGATATTAAAATTGTGCTTGGAAAAGTAAATTGCAAGCCTTTGACAAAATTCTGCAAATCTTCTTTCATACCTCGTTTAGGGTTAAGTGTTAGCAATGCTCTAATCTTTCAAGAAAAACTTCTGTTGTTGACACGGAGAAGGTGCAATAGTCATGATTGATTTTGGTGAGTATATGCCATCAAGACAGTGTGAACTCTTAGCAATCACATACATAGACTTTCTTCAGGTTGACCTGTTCCTAATCTGGTTCTTCAGTTCTTTCATTGATGCCCCCTGTCACCTCTGTAACTAAATCTACCTATCTTCCTGCTGCTTGTCCTCCTCTTTCTTTCCACTTTTCCCAGCATTAGAGCTTTCTCCAGAGCCTTTACATAATATATCTGAAATAGGATCATTTGAGCCTGATCATTTGTGTCTTCAGTGAGACATCTGGGTTGATTTGATCAATGATAGACTTGCCTATTTTCTTGGCTGACAATATTATTCTCCAAAGGGGTCCTTGGTGCTCTCTGAGCTTGCTTGGTTTTTTGCAGACGTTTCATTACCCTTAACTAGGTAACATCATCAGTGCTAGTACTGATGATGTTACCTACCGTATTTTTCGGAGTATAAGACGCACCGGAGTATAAGACACACCTTAGTTTTGGGGGAGGAAAATAGGGGGAAAAATCTACCTACCAGGTATTCATCTGGCTAGTGTCCTTAGTCTGTTCAACTTCAGCACATTATTTTATCCTCTGGTTAGGGCTGAAAAGCACCGCTTTTTCAGAGGGAGTAGGAATGAAAACAAGCCTGCAAAGACTTAGGGCTGGAAAAAAACTTCTTCGGATGCAGTAGGAAGCCGGGAAGATCGTTAGCACCTCATTAGGGCTGGGGAAAAGCTTCGAAAAAGCTACATTCGAAGTATAAGATGCACCCAAATTTTCAGCCTTTTTAGGGAGGGGAAAAGGTGCGTCTTATACTCCAAAAAATATGGTAGTTAGGGTAATGAAATGTCTGCAAGAAAACAAGCAAGCTCAGAGAGTACCAAGGACCCTTCATTTCAACCCTGAGCTACAAATATTCTCCTTTATTGGGATTCTCCAGAGTTTTCCCCAATGGTAAAGTGGAAAAGTGTCAATACCCTTTCTAGTGATAGAAAGCTAGTACTTCTTTGCTTCAGAGAGAAGAACCTCAATAACAGCTTTAGCCTGTGTTCTGTCATAGACTCTCTGCTAATGTTTTCTTCTATTAATAATGGGGGCAAGAGTTCTATTTTGAGATGCTCTGACAACACTAAGAGATATAAGAACAAGGTAAGAAACCTTTTTGTTGGGAAAGAACTCTACAGTCAAAGGATAGAATCCTTCTTCTGAACCAGCTTGATCAACCCCCTATATCAGTGATGGCGAACCTTTTTTCCCTCGGGTGCCGAAATAGGGCGTGTGCGTGCTATTGCACGTGCGTGCATGCCCACACCCATAATTCAAAGCCCCTCACTTGCTCCACCCTCCTGCACATGCATGCACAACCCTCCCACTCCCCCATTTCCCGACTTCCAGTGGGCCCGGTGGGCCCATTTTTCACCCTCCCCAGGCTCCAGAGGCTTTCTTGGAGCTTGGGGAGGGCAAAAACGCTCCCCCCTGCCACCCTGGAGGCCCTCCGGAGGCCGAAATCGCCCTCCCAGAGCCTCTACGTGAGCCAAAAATCAACTGGTGGGCACACACATGCGCACTGGTGCTGAGTTAGGGCAACGGCTCGCGTGCCGGCAGATATGGCTCCGCGTGCCACCTGTGGCACCCGTGCCATAGGTTCGCCATCACTGCCCTATATCATGATTTTTCTCTGTGTTAATGATAACATGAATAGAGGTATCCCTGCCCAAAGTGTTATGATATAATTCCAAGACACTTACTAATGTCACAATCATAAACATAGGGTCACAGTAATTGGTGGATGCTTAGGTCCAAAGCAATATTCTTTAGAAATTAGTCTGAATATGTAGGTGGGGGAAAAAACTTAAATAATCTGGTTATTGTCATTTCTTTTCTTCCATAGTATTCTGCCATGATTGATATTGTTAATTTTTCTCTTCTGTATTTATATTAAAGATTGTCACTTGTAATATTTATCATAAAACCTAACTGTCATATGAACAGAGAAGCCTTTTGCCAGACATTTCGTTCTAAAGTATAATTATCCATGTATCCTGCTGTTAATGGCAGAAGATTCTAATTATTTCAAAATGAAATCATGATTCATAAGCTTTGAGCCTATAATACATATACATTTACCATAGTTGGGCATTATTACAAAATTCGTCATTTCCATTAGAACCCTCTGTTGCTGCACACATATGCAAGCATTCCTTTTTTTAAATCCCTGCTATTGTTCATTCCATGCAATAGATCTCATATAAAATATTTTGAGGATAAGGTTGGTGGATGTCTCCTTTCAAAGGGCTAATTGCTGGTGTTCCCAATAGCAACAAAAAGCCATGAATAATACATTGACACACATTGACACACAGCGAAGTTGACTGGATATCACTAGGTAGTTTAGCCAATGCTGTTATCCTGCAGGGGAAAATAGGGGAGACAGAAATTAAGAAGTTTGAATGAGCAAATCTGGATTTATGCCCCTCTTGAAACATGCTAAAGTTATGTCTATTAGAATCAGAAGCTGGTCAGGACTGATGCCATCCATTCTAAAATGTCAATATTTATTTATTTTTCTGGAGATGTTACTCGCTATGAACTACAACATGACAAACAGAAAGGCATACTTAAACAAAACTCATCCTGGAGGTGCTTCAGGTCTTCCAGAAGAGCTGAAAAAAATGACAGCAGAGATGTACAAACTTGGGGCCCATGCAACCTTTCAGGTCCCACCTCCAAGTATTGCCAGGGGCAGCATTCTGAAGGTGAGACTAGAGCTAGAGACACCAAAACAATCAACCTAACCATATTCAGGAATAATTGTTACGCGTATTAATATCTTCAGGCATTGTGATTAATATGATTAATCAAGATACACCCACATAACACCTATTCTTCGCCAGCTGCATTGGCTGCCCATTAGTCTCCAGACGCAATTTAAGGTGTTGGTTTTAACCTTTAAAGCCCTACATGGCTCAGGGCCAGGTTACTTCCGGGACCGCATCCTACCGCATACCTCCCTATGACCGATTAGGTCCCACAGAGTGGGCCTCCTCCAGGTCCCATCAGCCAAGCAATGCCGGCTGGTGGGACCGCGGGGGAGGGCCTTCTCTGTGGGAGTGCTGTCTCTCTGGAACCAGCTCCCTCCAAAGATACTGATTATCCCCACCCTACTGGCCTTCCGTAAAACCATGAAAACATGGCTCTTCCTGCAGGCGGGGGAAAATTAAGATCAACCCCCCATATCTGAATATTTGAATGATGATTTGTTTTTTAAATTTTAAACTTTTGTATTTTTTAATGTTTGGTATCGTTTTTATAAATTGTTATGTATTATGTTGTACGCCGCCCTGAGTCCTACGGGAGTTGGGCGGCATATAAAAATGACCAAATAAATAAATAAATAAATGATTAAATGAAAGTAAATCAGGCTTCTTGTCTGGCCATTCAAAGAGAGACCAGGAGCCTGCAACCTAGATAAAGTTTCTCATCCCTGCTTTAAAAGATGCCTTTCATAATTCAGCTTGTAGGATTAATGACCTTTGCAATGCAGTGAAAGAGAAAAGAGATGGTAAAGATCAGTTAGATGTTTGACGAGTCACTTCTTTTGCATAAAAACTAGAAGAAAGTCTGACTTTCAAACGTTCTAAGAATATCTGGGATCAATAGAGCCTATAGTCAAGCTTTCAAGGCAAGATTAATCTTTGCTTTAGAAAATCTTTTTTCCAAAGGTGTGCTTTTCTTTTATAATTCATTTATCTAGGTCAAAGTGTTTAAGCTTGAGCTAGTTCCTAAGCTTGTGGGACCTATATTTAGACACCTTAGTAAAAACAGGCTCCCCCCACTTCTTTCCTGAGCTCAATATCTGTCTTACTGAAATCAATGGCAAATGGGATTGCTAAAACTAGGACATGTAAATGCCTGTGAGAGAGGTGGAGGAAATAAATCCTGCCATTGAATTGTTTGATTATATTCATAGAGAGGAGCAAATTCGCAGCCAGTTTTGCGTTAAACAAAACTACATATCTCGTGTTTCCCAGCAGTCATCTCAAAGTTCTTCTTCTTCTTCTTCTTTTTTCTTTTGAAAAGTTGAAAGAACAAAAATGAGGCAGGCTCGGCACTTTCAGACCCTCTGCCCTCTGGTGATTCTTCTCTTCTGCTTGTTGTGCGTTGGGCAAATTAAAGCTCTCCTTCTTAAAACACCTGATTTAAGATGGCATCCAAAGGTGCTATTACAGGAATCAGCTACAAAGTTCAAGGACTGTAGTCTCTCCCTTTTTTCAGCATTAAAGAGGCAGGTGAGATGAGCAGAATCTATGGAGACATAGACGGAAAGTTAAATAATAGGACGTTGTCCTTTCCTCCTGCAGCTCACTGCATGCTTTGAAGTCTTGCTCCAGAGATTTCGGAAACCTTGACAACTCTCACCAATGTACTCCACATTGCTCCTTACACTCACGGCAACATTTATATGACATTCCCCAGAGAAATGTAGCCGAACTTACGTACCTTTTGAATGCACCATTTCTGAAGATGTTCTCCTATATAGACTTAGAATAACTTTATTGTCACTGTAAATGTACAGTAATCGGCAAAGATTAAAATGAAATTTCATTGCATACAGCTCTCAAAGGGTCACCACCTTCAATATACATTACATAATAAATAAATATTATGCATATAGAAATAAATAAATATTTTGCATATACCCATGTACCCACATATATTATACGACATAAATTCTATATGTGAATTTATACATGTACACTCAGCAGTTGATACTGTATCATAGATTTTGGGGACACTGCTGTATTTATCCTTGTTCTTATAAGAACCTTACAGGGACATGGATACATGGGTAGGAGTGAGGAGTCAAGACAAGAGCAGAAGGCAGATGGTACGATTCAGGTTTCAGCATGGCAGGAAAGATCCTTCAGGCCCAAAGAAATTATGGAAATTGACCCTCATTCTTTCAAACCCAAGCTATGCTGAAAACTTAACTATGGTAGTTTATAGCACGATAATACCAGAGGGTCCCCAGATCAACATCATCTGAAAAGTTTGGCATTTTAAGTTTTATTCCTAATGAGCATGGACATTTCAGTTTTGGAAATGAGCCCTTAAAATGAATTTCATTAAACAATTGAATAAGTAAGTAGCAACATTACTGTAGCCACAGGCACAGATAGGATTCATATCTAGCTTCAATCTCCAATTCTGAGAAATACAGTGGCACAACCATCAACTGTATTGTTAAAAAATGAGGTGCCAGAAGAGAGCTTTAACATGAATATGGAGATGGCGTATTAACATTCACGAGAGGCTGTCAACAGAGCTGATGCGAACTCTCTTTGGCAGAAATACATGATGATACTGCAAGCTGGCAAAGAGAGAACCAGCTTGGGAAAGCTCTTTATGGCGCTATTTCATCCTTCCAAATGTTAAACAAGCTGTCTTTTACCAATTCAAAGCAACTTGAAAATGCAGCCACTTTAGACAGGCCTTGCCAAAGCTTTTGCAAAACACGAGGGACAACCCTTCATTCTACGGTTCCTCAACTCCGACTCTGACAAAGATTTTAAATGGCAGGATAATCTCTAGCAAAGTTATGCTTCTTTGTTTGGCGATGCCTGTTAAACAAGCGAGGCATTGTACGTGTTCACTTTTAGTTTAACTCTCATCAAGAAAACTGGCAGATTCTTTGCATAACTTTCTGAGCAGAGACATACAGAGAGGCTAGAATATAAGAAGAAGTCCATTTAGCTAATGATGGATGCGTTCCCTTTGGTTCATTTGGGAAACATAGTTGGGGTTTAAAGCAGAAGTGGGTTTCAGCAGGTTCTGACCAATTCTGGAAATTTTGAGTAGTTCAGAGAACCAGTAAATACCACCTCTGACTGGCCCCGCCCCCATCTATTCTCTGCCTCCCGAGTCCCAGCTGATCGGGAGGAAATGGGGATTTTGCAGTATCCTTCCCCTGGAGTGAGGTGGGAATGGAGATTTTACAGTATCCTTCCCCTGCCACGCCCACCAAGCCACACCATGCCCACCAAGCCATGCCCACAGAACCGGTAGTAAAAAAATTGAATTCCACCACTGGTTCAAAGGGATCCTGATGAAAACTCTATAACATTTCTTTCTTTTCTGTAATGTGGATACAAAACCCTACCCTCATTGTAAGTGGTTCGAAAGCATGTAAACAATCTTAAGGAGAGGAAAAATACTTTCTTCAAAAATCAAAGTTTTAATAAGGAAAGTTTTCCACATAACCAGATGCTCAGTTCTCCCAAGTAAGTATTTGTCATATGGTTGCATTTGCTAATAAATTATAATAACCTCACATACTTACTACAGTAAGTTTTTAATAATCTGCCTTTTATATTTGCTTTCAATAATGTTGTGGCCTTCTGAGCTCAAGAAAATAATATTCTCCTTTTTTATGTCATTCAATCTTGCTTACCAAAACCTATTTTCAACCATCCTGCTGATTGACAGACAGTATAATGGGAAGACATTTTACAGCATACTTCAATGAAGTAATGAGCTTAAACTCTATGATTACTAGATTAAAAGAGCAAGAGATGGAAAACCTGGGTCATAGAGTGGATTGGAACACCACAAGGCTTAAGGAGAGAACTAAGCCATAGAGCAGATATAATTTTGATTTGAATGTCTATCAAGGATACCGGAAATCTTTTTTGTAATTTGTTGATATTTGAAGCCTCTGCAGTTATTTGGATAACTGACAGATTTCTCCACAAAAACTCTCACCTGCCCCTGCTCTCTTTCTCCTCCCCCCCCATTTTTCTCATATTATCTCAAGTTGAGTATGATTTCTAATAACTACGAGGCATGTCCATTTACCATATTTTTCAGAGTATAAGATGCACCTTTTTCCTCCCTAAAAGTGGCTGAAAATTTGGGTGCGTCTTATACTTCGAATGTAGCTTTTTTTTTTCAGCCCTAACTAGGTGCTAACAGATCTTCCCAGCTCTTACCTTGCAGGCTTTTTCATTGTTACTCTCTCCAAAGAATGTTTTTCCAGCCCTAAGTCTTTGCAGAATTTTTTTTCATTGCTCTACTTGCTCCGAATAAGTTTTTTTCTAGCCCTAACCAGGTGCTAACGATCTTCCCAGCTCTTACTGGCTTGCATGCTCTTTCATTGTTACTCTCTCAGAAGAAGGTTTTTTTAAGTCCTAACCAGGGGATAAAATAATGTGCCGAAGCTGACCAGACTAAGGACGCTAGCCAGATGAATACCTGGTAGGCAGATTGTTTTCCCCTATTTTCCTCCCCAAAAACTAAGGTGCGTCTTATACTCCGGTGCGTCTTATACTCCGAAAACTACGGTAGGTTTTCTGGTAGTCATACAGAAGTATTACTTGCTTCTTTTTAATTATCCTGTTGGTTTGTATCCAAAATATATAACACAGTTTGGTTGCAATTATATTTGTCTCCTTGATTTCAGGTTATAAATTCACAGTAGCCATGGCAGTAGACAGAAATTCAACATTTAAAGCAAATTCTACCCACACACCCCACACAAACACAAAATAAGCTTTCAGTGATGGTTCAATTCCTAGGATTTTCTTTTGTGCCTTAAAAAGTCTCTTCCTTTTAATATAGCTTCTCATCTTCTGACTTCCACAGTGGTTCCACTTTCCTCATTCTTGTATTTTACACCTTTCCCAAATTTTTAACAAATGTTTAGGGGATTAAAATGAACATATTTTATTTTTAACTATTATTTTATTAGATAATGTTATCTTGCTTGTATAGATTTCAAGAACTCCCTACACAGATCACAATTTGATAGTGAGCTCACGTTCTAGAATTATCTGACTCTGCAAATAAACGTTAACCTCAGAACACTAAGAATTAAGCAACAAAACCAACCAAAGTGCAGTTGTTCCTGTTTACCAAGTAATACAGAAAAAGTAACCAATACAGAAGAAGTACCAGATCAAATTAAGAACTCTTACTAATTCTCAATTTTCCTTCCAGTATTTAATAACATTAGGAACATAAATCATGTACCTCTTCACTGATATTTTTGATCCTCCAATCCATCATTAAAATACTCTTAATCCAGTTTTAATTCCTTGGCAGTATATCTTTTAAACTCTACACTGAAGAATTTAGAATCAGTTTGCATTAGTTATTTACTTAGTCCATCAAACACCAGCTAGTATTTTTGTAATCTCTTTCAGCAAGTCGAGTAGAAAAGTATCCCTTCTTAGAGAACCTGAGAGGCTCTTTTAAAAAAACAAAACAAAAAAATAGTATGGTAAAATTACCATTTAAAAATTCTTGGCCTGCACTGCCAATTTTTGGATACTGTTTTTTAACTGAAAGTGCTGTAGTAGTTAACTTACTGACCTGAGTTTTATGAGATTCCTTCTGAGTCATGAATAAAATTGGTATTCATTTTCTGCCTTACTTGTTGTATATTCAAAAACTGAGCGAGTTGTCCATTGACTTAATAATGCTGCCAGCTCATTTATTGCTATTCAACTCTCCTCTTGCTTGACAGTCAAATTCAGAGCTGATGTTTTAGTGCCTAAGAGAACAGAAAGCAGAAAAGATTTGGATAGTTATGCCATTTTTCCCACTCTTAAGGAAAACATGGTGTGAATTTGGTAGTTAAGAAAATTCAGCCATTATTTCTCTGATTTCATACCTCACAGGTTCCATTAATTTCTTTTTATTCAATGAGCTCTAATATATTGTCTAACCACAGGCATGAGCACTGGAAGATGAAGGAATTAGCCATCGTGCTTGCAACCATGGCAAAGCCTTTTAAAGGACACAAACTAGCAAGCCTCACTTTCTAATCACTTTCAGAAACTGCCTATTAACTATCTTAAAGTTATAGACCTTTAGAATAACAATTTTGAAAAGCTGCCAGGTGAGTTAAGCTTCAACTCAGAACAAAATAAAAACTAATTACAAACTTAAGAACATAAAAAGACCTTGAAATAAACAGCAAAAAGCTAAATAACATTTTGATCTAAGAAAGTTACAAGCAGGTTAATGAGCCACTTAAATTTGAAATGTTG
Organism: Diadophis punctatus similis; assembly: GCA_023053685.1. Lineage (NCBI taxonomy): Eukaryota > Metazoa > Chordata > Lepidosauria > Squamata > Dipsadidae > Diadophis > Diadophis punctatus. Next base: position 105,169,459 of record JALIGW010000001.1, on the reverse strand, counting down.
ATTTTACATTAAGGTTTTGGAATTATCTTAAAAAGATAAATAGCTTCCCATAGGAACCAGAATTCTTTTGGTTATCTTGGCTCGTAATAAAGATAACCAACTTTATAGTTTTAGAAACTGGACACTAGAAGGGACTAAAGCTGTTAAATACAAGGAAAAAATTGCAAGCCTCCTTTTGCTATTGTAAGTATTTATACTTACAAAAGTATTTAAAAAGTCATAACTTTGGAAGTATTAAAGGAACTGTTTGAAGAATGGAGCCAGAAATTACTGTATTTTTCGGAGTATAAGACGCACATTAGTTTTGGGGGAGGAAAACAAGGGGAAAAGGCCTCTGCCTCCCAGCAATTTGCCAAACAGCAAACAGCAAACAGCACAGATGATATACATTGTTTGCTGTGTATTTCTGTGCATGTGTGTCTGAACCATAGAAATAGCAAAGAATTGGAGAAATGTACATTATGGCAGTATATTAATCCCAGAAAGTTTTCTTAAATGTAATCACACTAACTCCTCCCAATTATTTAAATAGATCTACTCCAAACATGACTAAGTCAGGGTTTAACTCAGCCGCCTTATTTTAATACTAATACTTAATACTTAATATTAAAGCAGGACATTTCAGATTATACTTTTACAGATCTCTAAAAATTGATGTGGCTTTCTGGAAGTATTCTCTGCTATTTAAAAGAAGATACAATAGTACTGGGCCTCTTCAGATCAAGCATGTATTTTAAAAAGCTTCTTCGTTTTGTTAAGTTGTCTAGAACAATAATAAAACAGTCTTTTAAAATAAGTCTAATAATTTGAACATTCTATAGGCATTTATAGTTATTGACTTACCTCCTTGCAGCAAAAAACAAACAGCCAGTTTCAGCACAGTCTGGTTAGCACAAGAAAATAAAATTCTGTCTTTGCCTTTCCCTCCAGCAATTTGCCTCCGTGCAGCTTTAGCTTCACTTTCATTTTAGCACGTGGGCTTGCCGGCAACTTCAACCAAACAGCTGAGTGTCAGGAGGCAGATATTCAGTGGCTTGTGCTGATCAGGCTCTGTTGCTGTTTGCTACAAGGAGGTAAATTGCTGGCAGGCAAAGATCAAAGAGTGGGGGTGGCTGGATGGGGCTACATTCGGTGTATAAGATGCACACAAGTTTTCACCCTCTTTTGGGGGGTAAAAAGGTGCGTCTTATACTCCAAAAAATGTGGTAATAGCTACAATACCAATATTTAAGGTTTCATGAATTTATAAATTCTTATAGATAAAGGATGAATTATAGGATGAAGATATATTTGTTTGTAATCTTATAGGGGTGAAGAATTACTAAATTTGTCTGTACTTATTGCAATGAAGGCTGGAAGTCACTTCTTTATATATTATTTTTACTTTTATTTTTCATATTCTTTTTCTTCTTTCTTTTTTTCTTGCATTTTTTCTTCTTTCTTACAATTCTTTTCTTTTTCTTTAGTTTATATTGGGTTTTACTATTGCAATTAAAATACTTAACAATTCAATACCAAACAAACAAGCTTAATTTGCTACAGAAAGGCCTTTGATTGTGTTGGCCATTCCAAGCTATGGAATATGCTTAGAAAAATTTGGAATTCTCATGTGAAACTCAAAGTGTAGGCAGGACAGGAAATCATAGTGCTGAACATATATTGAAGCTAGATTGAAAGATAAAGTGTGGTTTTAAAATTGAGAAAGAACTATCAACAAAAAAGGTGCTGGGCTAATGGTGCTATTGTGGTGCTGAAAATGCAAATGAAAGGCAAGCTCTAATAATAAAAAGTCAAGAAACACAATGAAAAAAATGGATTAAGATTAAATGTAATGGTGAGCAAATTAATGGTGACAGCTACAGACATCAGCCTTAGAATTAACTTCTCTATATAAGACTGCAACACTGGAAAAGATGGAAGAAAGAGAAGAGGAAAATTATCAGGAGGGTGGATGGCTTTGGTTGCACTATTGGAAGACCTGGAGGGAAAGTTTTGGGGACAGATCATCCAGGAGAAGGTGTATCTACAGCAGTGGTTCCCAACCTGGGGGTCGGGACCCCTTTGGGGGTCCAACGACCATTTCCCAGGGGTCGCCCAGGCATCCTCAGCTCCCCCCCCCCACTGCCACAAGCCTGGCCATATTGGCTCAACTCGCCCGAGCCCTCCGATTGGTCGGGAGAGGTGCCATTCGCTGAGAGGCATTTGTGACGCCTGGTGGCCGAGCTTTGACGGCATCAGCTAAGGGGTGGGGCATCGCAAGATTGCGTGCTGGAGAGTACAAGGCAGTGCTTAAGACATCTGTGGCTGCCCCTATCTCCTGCTCGCAGTGGCAGTTTCTTCCCGCTGGTGTCGAAGGGAAAGGGAGTCACGGGAGGGAATGGCCAGCCAAAGACCACTTAAGTTTCACAGCGCACAATGGCGGGAAGGAGGACAGCTGGGTTGGAATCGTCTGTCTGCCCTCTCGCCCTCAGCTGGCACGGAGACCCAGCCAGAACAAAGAGGCAAACAGGGAGGGAGGGAAGAGAGAGACTGAGAGATATTAGCGCAGGGCTAGCCTGATCATACAGCCTCAGTGCTGAGGGCGCCACCGCTGGGGGCAGGAGGAGCTAAGCCGGAGGGAACTGGAGAAGGAGGTGGTGCCGGAGCATAGTCCATCGCCGCCGCCCTGCTCCATATGATCAGGCTAGCCCTGTGCTAATAGCTCTCAGTCTCTCTCTTCCCTCCCTCCCTGTTTGCCTCTTTCTTCGCTGGGTCTCCGCACCAGCCAAGGGTGAGAGGGCAGACAGACAAGCCCGACCCGGCTGTCCTCCTTTCCGCCATCGTGCGCTGTTAAACTTAAGTGGTTGTTGGCTGGCCGTTCACCCCGTGACTCCCTTTCCCTTCAACATCAGCGGGAAGAAATTGCCGCTGTGAGCCCCGGCCGGCCTGGTTTGCGAGTACCGGCTGTAGTCGGAGATGTGGGATGTGGCAAGCGAGGAGATGGGGATGTCAGAGGGGGTAGCAGGGAGTGTCTGGGCAGGAGGATTTAATAAAATATAAAATATAGTTCTTAAAGCAGAAGACATATAAACCCAAGAGGACAAACGGGTGTAAGGAAGGAGAGAGTTTGACGCTTCTCATGAATCAAATGTGCAAAGAATGAAGGAGGAACAGAAGAGTTTGAAGGAATTGTCCTCCAGCCACAAAGGGGAATCTTTGAAAACGCGGCTGGGCGAGGGGACCATAAGCGCCTTGTGGGACGTCTCACTGCAGGACCCGCAGCTGCGCTGAGTTCATCCAGCACATCGACTCTGGCACTTATGGCGACGTTTACAAGGTGCACAATGGCGCGCCCGGGGCACACGGCCGGCTTTGGAGAGGGTCCCCCCGGGTGCACTTGGGGAGGGAAAGGCGCCACCACCGGGGCAGAGAGGAGCCACAGAGGCGGCCGAGCGAGCAGGAATGAAGGCAGGAGGATCCCGAATCGCCCAAGCGCCACCTTGCAAGCCCGCCCGGGCTCTTCCTCCGCTGCAGATAAGGACGGCCGGCAACGCGATGCAGCTGCCGGTCTCCAGGAGGGAGGAGAGAGAGAGCAGGGGGAGGGGGTTTCTAATCGGGGGTCCCTATGACTGGCAGCCCCCCCTTTTTCTTCCAACTCTACCCTCCTCCTGTTGGGCAACTTCTCCAAAGCACACTTTTGGAGACGCGCAATGGGGAGCAAGGAGTCGTGGACAGGATCGCTGCGCAGTGGTGGGGATTTGCAGCCCCCCATCTCCTGGGCGGGATATGGATCGGACTGGGGAAGGGGTGCAGAGGGGTGGGGGAGAAGCAGGAAATTATGGCCGGGTTTCCAGGGCTGCTCTCTCTGTGGCGTGTCCGGGTCTCTTGGGGCCAGCCTTTTTTTTTGCACTGAGAGCTTTCTCCAAAGGGTTGCCCCCAAGCAGAGGGCGCCTTTTGGAGAAGGCGAGGCAAGGGTGGGGTGGGCTGGCTGGCTGGTTCCCCGGACAAGGTCGGCTCTGTGGGGCAGGCTGGCTTTGCTACAAGTGTAGGCAGTGCGGGCAGGATCCCCTCCCTGCTCGCTCTGCTTTCCTGGAGTGACTGAATAACCACAATGCGCTTATTTGTCTGGGCTGCCAGAGAGATTGGCATGCACGGATCTTGCTGTGCTGAGGGCTAGGAGAGGGAAGAAGAGAAAACAGAAGGAAGGAAGGAAGGGAAGGAGAGGAAGAAGAAGAATGTTAGGTGGGAGGGTGGGAGGAAGGAAGCAAGGAAGGATGAGAAAAAAGTGGTTATCAAGTCTAAATACAGAAGTAGACTTGTTGTGAAAGATGATATTCCTTGTGCTTTTGCAAAGACTGGCCCGAGAATTTCCGATCTGGCATAATTACATATTGTTTTTGTGATTAATCGCTATCCTTTAATTATGTTCAATTTGTAACAATGAAAATACATCCTGCATATTAGATATTTACATTACAATTCATAACAGTAGCAAAATTACAGTTATGAAGTAGCAATGAAAATAATTTTATGGTTGGGGGTCACCACAACATGAGTAACTATATTAAGGGGTCACGGCATTAGAAAGGTTGGGAACCACTGATCTACAGTATGTGGTTGCTATGAGTTGACACCAATCTGCTGGCACATAATTTTAAAAAAATTACATACTTATTAAGATAAATATAAAAACAGCTTAAGCAACTTCACCTTCAGTCTGTGGTTTCATAACCATCTTTTCCCAAGTAATAGATACTAATAAAATATTAAAATGAGACCATACAAATATTGTATATAATTCTCAAATTCATTTAGGAATATATGCAGAGTTGGATGACATATGGGTTGGGTGCAAAATACCAAAGAATATCATAGTTGTTGGCAGCTTTAAGCAAAAAAAAATGGGATGCTGGAAATATTTTTCATTTTCTTTGAGATTCAAGTGGATTTATGAAATATTTATTGTGCTGCTAAGGAAAGGATGTTTCCATTTATCATCAGGATAGCTGATAAGATGTGCTGCTTCTCTGTAACCTTACTGATGAATAAGCACATCTTTCATATTAAAATAAATATTGAAAAGAATAGTTCCACATCTGAAAGAAAATATCTCTTTCAGTTTAGATGTGCTTGAGTTGTTTAAATAGAGATAAAAGCAGGTAGGCATTCAGGCTTATTAATCCATGAATTTAATAATCAGTGGTGGAGTTTATATTATGTGTTAAATTGTAGAAATCAGTGGACAACATAAGAGAGTATTATAAGGTAATCTGGGGGGGGGGATTGTTCACATGGTTGTGGGAATACATACAATACTTTCCTAGATCACAACTTATTGGGTGACTCAAATATTTATTATACCTAGATATCTAGATTTCTCTCTGTTCATTTGGGACTTCTGAGTTCCAAGTTAGGCATAGTAGTCTTTAGGAATTTAGTAATTATATATTTAAAAACAATGTATGCATGCTTCAGAAGGTGATTTAGAGAAGGATTGCACTCCTATTTGGTCCTGGAGAGCATATCTCAGTAGTATCCATGAAACTTTGGCAGGAGTAACACTTCTTCCATTTATACACTTCTCATAGGAGGTCTCAGGGGATGGTTATTCAAACTTGCACTCTAATCCTGTGAAGAATGTGTAGTTGGGATTTAGTAAACTATTTGCTCAATTGTGTATAGCAAAGAAACCATATGAATGGATTTTGCAGATTTTAAATAAAGGCACAAGCATCTGGCATGCACAATCCACCACTAGCCCTGGATTGGGGTGGCACTGCCCCAAAAGGATCCGATGCATATTCTTGGACTCACAGCTCCTGCTAGAAAAGCAGGTGGCAGCTGTGGCCTAGAGGATCTTTCCACACCTTAGGGTGGTGCCCCAGTTGAGCCTGTTCCTTGAGCAGAAGGCTTTGCTCACAGTCCTTTGCGCTCTCATGACCTCTCTTTCTGGACTACTGCAATGCAATGCACTCTACATGGGACTATCCTTGAAGAACTTTCCAAAGCTCTTTCAGTAGAATCCCTACTGGGACAGTAAATAGTGTTGGATATTTGACACATGTAGCACCACTGCTTCATGAGCTGCATTGGTTGCCAGGGTGTTTCCAGGGTGCAAAGTGATGGTTATCATCTTTAAAGCCCTTCGTGGATTGGGGACCATTGTCTCCCAGTTGTTTCTACCCATCCAATTTGATCAATCAGATTATGCCTGCTGTGGCAAGGAATATCAGCTGGTAGTAACCAGGAAATGTACTTTCTTTACTGCAACCCCTGCCCTCTAGAATATTCTCCCTTCAGATATCAGGATGATCCCCAACTCTGTTGGTCTTTTGTAAACTCATGAAGACTTGGTTATGAGGCCTGGTGTCCCAAGTGTGTTAAGGGCCCCGTTTCCTGGCTGTATTAACATCCTAACCCTAACTATTTTATTTTGTACTGTTTAAATAGTTTTAATTGTATATAATTGTTTTCACGTTCAATGATGTACTGTATGCTGTCCAAAGTCACTTGTTGAAATGGGAGGCTATAGAAATCAAATAACTAACTAAATAAATCCCATTCTACCCTTCTAAACACAGCCCTAAACTGAAAAAAACAAAACAAGGAAAAGTTGTCTAATATTCTAATTTCCAAGAAGTAGCCAAAAGATTGAAGCATCCCAACTGTCTGGTTGTTTCTGTGTATCTTATGTTCTTTATTGATTTTACACTGATATTATCTTTGTTCTAGATTTTTAGTGGGTGAGTATAAGGATCTTGAGATAGTTGTCAGATCTGGGAATGGGAGCTGCAGCAGAACCAGCCTCTACAACATCTTTGAATTTGGATCCATGATCTCTGAATCCTGAACAGCAGCACCACTACTATTGGATAGAAAGCAAAGGACCAAATGATAGAGGCATAGCAGACTGCAGGGGCAAATTCCTGGCAAAAGTAACATCTTCGTGAGTCGGAATATTGAGGCTGGGCATCACTAATTGCCAGGAGCTTTACAAGGCAGTGTCAGCAGTAGAGAGGGTTGCTCGAAATAATATTTGTTTTTTTCAGCCTGCTTTCCACCTTAGGCATTGGAAGCTAAAGCCATCAACTTTTTTCCTGACTATATTGATCAATCACTGGACCACGATCACTCCTCCAGCCTATTCCCTCTACTCTCTAGTGTACCACAAGTAGGATTTTTGGATCGCTGGGCTAGATTGAACAACTCTTTTTCTTTGGAAAGATTGATTCTCATTTCAAGCTCTTTTATCTCCAATTCTCTACATAGCACCCAATTCAGCACAAGCCATTTTAAGTCTTCCATAACATACAGGTGATCCTGTGTTTCAGTATTTGATCTCAACCTGCTTTGAGCTTGGAAGTTTAATTTTAATAGTGGCTTTTTTTATTAAATGAGAACTCTGCCGCAGACTGTCCATTCCCCGTCTGTTGCCAAATTTCTCCAGCTGTAAACATTTTTGTGTTAGCCTTAGCTCAGCAACGAGGTCCTTTTCTCTGACATAGTTTGCCCACAGCTTCAGGTTGTCGGTGTGGAAATTAAAAGAAGATGAAATATAGTAGCATTCACCAGATGCCCTGCTGTGATATTGCCTTGGTGCTGTTGCTACAAGTTCCCCATTAATCCTAATTCATTGTCATTTCTAGCTGGAGTTATTACATTTTTTTTCCTCCTGAAAAATGTATAAATTCCTTTTTCTGAAGCTGCACTATTAAATAAATAAAATAATAAATGCAGAGGATAAAACTATCCTAAAGCTGGGAGCATGTTGCCTAAGATTCTGATTGATAACAAGCCTCTGAGGGTTGTTCTTTTTCAACTCTTCAGATGTCATCAATAATGCAATCTAACCGTCGCTACTGACCATGCTGTATACTGAGAAAAGGCAAAAGGTACGTGGTAGGAAAAGGAAGTTAGAAAAGGTAACAAAAAACCAGGAAGGACTTGAAGGGGAATGGATAGGATGAGTTTTGTGTATTGGTTTTGTACTTGACTACTCCAAATAAAACAAAATAAAATGACAAATATATCTGGAAAGAGAGGATAATCTGTAAATAATAAATTCTGAACTTCTGCTGGCCTTTCTCCCCTTGCCCTTAAGCATGGGAAGAACATGCACTAGCTACCTCTTTCTTCTATCCTATCCTTTTGACATTGTCTTCACTGCATGTCCAACTCATACATAAAGTAGTCTGGGTTTTTTTTTCCTTTAAAGGAGGCAACAAGCTGTTGAGTATAATCTCATATGCTTCACTGACCATTTGATCAGGGTTGTCATCAGTTGAGGATGAGGGCAGTGGTGGGTTCCTACCGGTGCGGTCCACTCTATAGCACCGGTAGTGGCCCGCTGGTGACATCACAGTACTGGTGCGGTCGGTTGCCAGTGCCTGGGCGCCACCTATTTTTTTAAAAAATTGTTAATTTTTTTAAAAAAATTCTGCACATACCCAGAAGCCGAGCTTCTGGCACTGCGCATGCACTGCCTTCCTACCCCACAGTGAGTCCAAGCAGGGGAGGATGGCTGAGGGAGCGCGTGAGACACTGAAAGAACGGGTGGCAGGAGCTATCTCCGTTCCCCTCCCTTCAGCAGTCCGAGAAGCCACGAATACACGGTGATGATCCTAGGCATTTTCGCACGTTCGAGGCTTCTCGAGCTGCTGAGGGGAGGGGGAACGGGCGGCAGGAGCCTAGGATCATCGAATGGGGAAAAGCATTCAGGCTGGATGGAGCCTCCTAGAAGAACCGCTGCCGCGGTTTTGCTGCTCCCGCTGCGGGGGGCTGCGTTGCAGGTGGGCAATGCCCGCCCGCTTCTCCGGCTGCTGCCAAGCTCCCGAGACCCACGCCCACCCGGTCACATGGCTGGCAAGCCACACCCACAAAATAAGCCACGCCCACAGAGTGGTAGTAAAAAAATTAGGAACCCGTCCCTGGATGAGGGGTATTGTCCTATGGGGCAATAGGACAACTTAAAGAGTCCTCTCCATTCCCTGGCTACTGTTTTTTTTTTTCAGATCATCTCCTTTACATAACAGAAGAATTCTCTTCTATCAAAGCACCCTTTCCCACTGTATTTGCCAGGTCCCTCTCTGAGCTGATCCTTAACTCAGAGACCTTCAGTCACTTGAACAACACGTAACCATTGGTGTCAGCAGGAGGGCTGCAGAGTGAAAATGGAGAGGAAAAGTGCTGCATCAGTGTACAACTCCCCCTGTGCCTGTCAGGTGCTGCTTGGGCTGCTTAATCATTTTCCTTAAATAGTGATAAACCTGCAATAGAAGAGAATATACTGTATGTAGTTCAAGGTTGAACTATGGAATCCTTAATGATCTCTGAGCTTGGTTCTTTTCTTGCAGATATTTCATTACCTAACTCACAGGTGTCAAACTCGTGGCGTCACGTTGCCATCATGTGACGTTTCACAACATTTTCCCCCTTCCTGGAGCTGGGAAGAGCGTGGCCTGCACGTGATGCATCCACCCCTGAACATCACCAGTTTGACACCCCTGAACATCACCAGTGTAATGTCTATGGGGTTTGCTCCCTATTTATATACAATGGCCTGGTTGTTGGTGAGAGTATGGCTTTGTCTTTGGCAGTTCCTTGATTAGGTTATTGTCTTCTATTTGATTCTTCATCTGGTGTGAAGCTCCACTTTTTTGGATGTTGGTTGCTGGATATGAGATGTTCTGGTCTTTGTGTTTCCTTCTTAGCTTTTTATTATTAGAGTCTCTTTTGAAAGGTGTGTAAATGTGATTTATCTCCATGTAGCTATTGGTGGTGACTTGTCTGAATGCCAAGCTTCTAGGAATTCCCCAATATTTTTTATATTTGTGTATCAAACAAAAATAAACCAAGAAGAAATAATCAGACATCATCTCAGGCATGCAGGATAAGCCAATATGTAGGATAGACAGAAGAAATGAATGAATGCTGACTAGCTGTCAGAAGACACAATGCAAATTTTTAAATGCCACAATACATAGTCAGTCTCAACCAGTTTCAGCTGTGAAATTGTAAGCATCCTTGACCAAGCGAAATCCAAAAATGCTAGGGAATTCCTGGAAGCTTTGTATTTTAATTGTTCTTTTTCTCTCTCTCTGTCTCTTTAATTCTAAGCTGCTTAGCATCATTAACTGAGATGGGCAGCTATAGAAATTGAATAAATAAATAAATTCAGACAAATCAATCATCAGTAGAAATGAAAAATGGGAAAACAAAACCTGGAGATCCACCAATCTCTTATGCCATGCAAAGTAAGCAATGGCAACAACATCCATCAGCAGTATGCTGGAGTGCTTACCTCGTTGTTCTCAAGAGAGTGTAGTTAGTCTGGCAAGATTCTTGTAAATAGGGGATAGCAATAAATATACTACTCTGAGCAGCTCACTCTGACATTCTACTTCCTTGTGCCTAGCAAGGTTGTTAGAACTCTGTTCAAACAGTTGGGTGTGTTAATATATGATTAAGCCACAAATCATTGTTATGTGTATATTGCTTTAAATGCATTGTGGATGATTACTATATAAGCAAGCAAGAGAGCATGCTCAATGTGGTTGGTGGTTTATGGTTCAGTGTGGTTTAGTGTGGTGAGTGGTGTTTGACGGTGTGTTCCGGATTGAAGATTCTCTGCTGCTTACTGATGAGTAGATTACTTTATGGCTGTGTGAAATTGCTGTGAAGAAGAAGAGTTACTATCTGTGATAGTATAGAATTAAGTGATAGCTGTAATCTTTGTTTGTGAGTTAAAACAAAGATAGGCAAGAAGAAGAAAGTTCACATTGACTGAATAACTGTGTATGACTTGGACTTCCTATTTAACTTTGCTACTATTTTGTACATATTAAAGATATTCTGTTTATTGACTGAATAGCATTCATATCAAATTGCAACACCATTACTACAACACATTTCGCTGTGTATGTGCTTAACAGCACAATAACTCCTTAACAGAGGGGTTTTTTTTAAAAAAAAAAAGCAATCATGGCTTGACATTTGAACCATTTTGGAAAGTTTTCCTAGTTTTTCTCTCTTCACTTTATTTTTCCAAGTAGCTAATCAAAGGCAATACAAAAATTCCTGACCCCAACCTTTAAGTAGGGGTGTGGAATAATGTGACTCCATAATATTGCACTAGTGATATAGAGTTGCCTTGAAATTTTTTGCCCATAATGTAAATCTCTGTAGGGAGAAGATAAACATATGTTTTATCCGCCCCCATCCTTTCCCTAATATCTAAGTATTTGTAAAACATTACTTTCTAAAGGATGAGAAAAAGAGCCTTGTCTTGTGCCTGGACTGACAACAAAGAACATTCATTCAATGCCTGTTATTCATTCATTCTGATTAACAGCCCAAAAAACATTAATTGTCATTTCAATTGTTTATTGTGCACAAGTAACAGATCTATCAAATCATTTCAAAGAGACATATTCTTGTGGAACCATAACTTCCAACTATGTTGATAACAGCTCTTATAATCGAATAAGAAGGATGTAACAATACTACGTACATGCAACATTTTCTAATTCTCTTTTTTCAAATCACCAGCAACTATTGTAACTAAACATCAACATAATATCAGAGGGAGGTCTCCCTGGATGTCTTTGGCAGCTTTCTGCTGTTCTGGAAGGAACCCCATCACTGCATAACAATATGCATGTAGCAAAGGAAGCTCCATCAAACAGCCTCTGAAGTGAAAAATTGTTTGATGCCAGCCACATAAATATAATGCCTTCCCTTATCTTTCATTTTCATTTCATTTCCTTAAGAAGAAAAAGGGGGAAATGGTGGTTTGTTAGAACAGGTAGCTTGTGAAGAAACTCTGATAAATTCTTGTAAATAGGATGGAACTACAATTCCGAGAATTCTGAAGTAGCCTGGGAGCATTTCTGTGCTGGACATGATCAAAGAAGTTCAAGAAATCTTCTTGGATTTTTAATTATACTTTTTTGGCATCCTCAAGATTCATAGTTTGAAGCCCTGACTACGGGCATCTGTGGGAGTCAATATCTAAAGGATGGCAGGTGTGGCATTGCTAACCCAATCTTACCCCTTTTGTAGTTGCATCTACAGGGGCAGGGCTTGGGTTGCAATGCTATGAACCTGCCATTTTGTAGATTGTCTCCCCACTGTGGACCTCTTACTGTTGACTGTTTTATAATTTTTTTAATCTGGAAGAATCTCCCAGAAGCTGTTCTGACCCAGCCTTAGCAGAAGCAAGAAACAGACTCCTTGTCATGAAAAACCCCTCTTTATTTATCTCTTGTGAATTAATTGCATTCACCCACTGAAAAGTCCAGGCAAGAGTCCTGCAAGGAGTTAATGGCAGCAACAGACCTTATCAGTTCCTTGCGATAATTGCAAGGCCGTGAGCTTCCAGTCGAAGGGCTGCAAATTAAATTCTGGCAAGCAGTCTTTGATGCACGAAACACAATGAGCAGAATCTCCAGAAATACAAACGGTTGTCTCCTACGACAACCATTCCCCTTTCCTTCTATTTATTCCCCAGCCAGGGAGGGGCCATTCAGCATCCATGTGTGCTTTGCTTCCCAAGTCAACTCCTTGTCCATTGTTCACCTCTCCTAACTGCTCTGTGCATACGTGCATCTGGAACAGGCCCCAGCTGTTCTTCCTCCTCATTCATCTCAGCCTCCAAAGGCAGCTGCCTCTCCAGTGGCTGGGAAATGTCGGACGGCCCTGGCTCTATCTCTGCGTCCAACAAAGAGCATCCATCAGAGCCTTCCCCAGACTCCATAACTGGCCCAAGTTCCTCCCCAACCTCCTCATCGTCCGAGGCAGCTGGCAGCTCGTGGGCTACAACAGAAGCATAGGAGTTCCTCTGTTGAAAGAGGCTGTACTTCCTTCAGAATGACAGGATATTGCTGCCAAACAGAACTGAAAGATGCTTTAAGTTTGAATGTTGTTTGAAACCCTGATATCTGTAGAATAATTTGTAGTCATTGCTCTGGGGACTACTTTTTAGAAATGAACTTTGCTTTAAATTTGTATTTTTATTGTCTTTTAGATTGGTGATTTTATTGTCGATTCTTTTATTGTCCCTTAGGAAGAACAATGGCATAAAATAAATGCAGCAAGAGTAGCACTACTAGTTGCACAAAAACTTAACTCATTAAGATCTGGAATTTTGTTCATGGCACTGTCTAATTAAAAAGAAAAAAATACTATAGGGCCTCAAACATTGACTGTGGGTTTCTAGTGTTGAATGACAAAAACCACCATAATTATGCTATTTTCATCCACCATCCATTTTTCACAAGACAAGAAACCAATTGTTACCTGAAATAAATTTTGTAATGACCTTTTAAAGAAAACTCATGAATATATCAATGTGAAACATTACATCACTGTCATTCATAAGAACGTAAACTAACATGTATAAAGTGTGATTTAAGATGAAAAAGCATTTATAACTTCGCCAGCAGGAAACACCCCATGTGCAGAAGAAGAAGCAACTTCAGATTTTCCCCAAATGGAGATATATGCCTGGTCAAAGACGGTACCCCTTAAAGAACAATTTTGCAATCATTTTATCATCACTCTACATTTAGTTGACTAGGGAATTATTATATTATTATATATTATACCTTTAACTACACTGAATCATACCAAAGAGAGACCATCATACGGACTAAGTTTTAGTGGGCAAAGCAGAGGATATTGTTGAGAGCAGACAAAAAGTAAGGACATGGTGGAATCTGCAGATGAAGTGTGGGAAGGAGTTAAATGACTGGGTAGCCTGAAATCTCTTAAGGGGAGGAAGTGATATAGACACGACCATCACCATCATCCCAATTCCCTGGAGTGCTTACCTGATTTTACTCAAGAGGATGCAGTTAGCCTGGCAAAATTCTTGTAAATACTGTAGGTGAGTAGCAATAAATATACTTCTCTAATCAGCTCACTGTATTGTTCTGGTTCCTTGCACCTGACAAGATTTCTAAACAGGCAATCGTGGCTTGAAGATTGAACCATCTTGAAAGTTCAGCAGCACATTGCCCTAAGGACATTAAATTAAGACATTCGCCGCTTACACTCCAGCACAACTAGTACCATTTAGCTGTCGGTAATGATAACCTATTTCCAAGCAAGCTATGTAGTCTATCCAGAACTGCCCTGTCCCTATCCACCTTTCTGCCTTTTGGATGTCATGTGGTGAAGTTTGACTTTGATCCATAGAGTGTGCCTACCTTACCTGATCTAGTGATATTCTTAGGAAGAAGAGATCCCACAAATAACCAGATCACATGCCATATAGGGCTTTAAAGGTAATAATCACCTTGAACTTTATCCAGAAGGAAATTTTATCTCTGATGTAAATTTTATATATAATTATTATGATTTAATATTTTATTTGTACACGGCCCAGAGTCCTTCTCAGAGGGAGATTGGCAGTTTCTAAAATTGGAGAGAGGGGGGATGGGAGGGAGGGAGAGGGAGAGGGAGAGGGAGAGAGAGAGAGAGAGAGAGAGAGATGGTGCAGCTCATGTAATAAAGGTGTAACATGGGCGAACTGATAGGCACACAGTACTTCATGCAATACAGTAATATAGCAGTATTCATGCAGTAATATAGCAACAAAAACATAGAAACATTGCAATTTATATATTTATATTCTCTTTCTTGGGGAAAGGCCCACTAAATTCAGTGAGCCTTTATTTCTGAGTTAACAGATATGGTGTTGTGCTGTAAATGTTGATAGCTTAGGGTGTCAATATTTATCATTAACCAGACTGCAAATGATATCCCAGATTAATAATAGATTCCAATGCTGAGTTTACAATTCACAAGTACAGACAAAAGTGCAGTGAATTGTTGGTTCTGGCACAAAAATGTTCCCAATAGAAGAACATCAATCCAGGAAGAGGAGACTTATTAAAACATTATTACTAAAAACAGTCTACTGCAGCAAAGTTTGAAATAATTCATAACTTATTACTATAATTAAAATAAAAATGTTTTTGAATGCAACATATTGATGCAACACAAAATAAACTATATACTTCATTAAATCAAACCAAGTGTTTCTTAAAATGCTTGTTAATATGCAGAAAACAGACTCAGATCAGATCAGACTTTCCAGTTTGGTCAGATATAATGAATCATATTAACCAAAGCTATTTTTTTTCCAAAAATGCAAAGCCGAAGAAATAGCAGGCAAGTTAAACAGAGCTAATTTCAAAAATGTCAAAACAAGTGAAGTACAGCAGAGAAGCAGCTATAAAGTTAGGATACTTTAATAATTAGGCAAACTCAAGTAGCACTTTTGTCCTCATTTATTATGACAAAAAGTTTTCAAGCCCAAATGAGTGCCCTTCTCTTCCCAATTCATTCTAACCACAAGTGTCAATGATTAACTCTCTTCCTTCAGTCCTGATTGATGGGCAAAATCCTGCTTTAGGCCCAGATGGCAGAAACTAGAAGACTTTGGCAAGTTGCAAACATCATGGAGACCAACAGGATAGCCAGGACTGTAGGTTAAATTGGAATTTGGGGGAGGGGTTCCTGAATCCTTTAAGTCACCAGAATTTTATTTTTGCCTGTACTTTCTCCTCTGGAACATCTCTAGAAAGTTCCAGCAACCAAACAATGGGAATTAAAGGATCTTTTTCCCTGTGCCTACAGATCCCTAAGAGGTGTTCTGTCTTCCAAACATCTAAAGCAGATCCATTGATTGCAGTACCATGGACAGCTCCAAATGACTCGTATGCTTTAACAAGAATTTACTACAGTATAATGACTCAGTACCTTTCATTCTTAAATTTTCACTTCTTTCTTGCCAAAAAAGAAGCTTAAAGGGATCTGGTTTTCAGAAAAACTCCTAATCCTTACATGTTTATTGAAAGTATTGGCGTCATGGACTCTGATTCTGACTTATGGTTGCAGTTGGACCCAAAGATGATTGTTGAAAGATCTCTGACATTTGAGATTTGAAAGCCTTTAGTTCTATTGTGGTATTTGGGCATCTTGCTTCTTCCATTGGTGCTGCAGATTCTCTAAGCCTCTAGCATAGAGGTGGGTAACTACGGTCCCTTTATGACTTTATGCCTTTATGCCAATATTTTAACCATCATTGGGAGTGGTGCCAGATTTTTTTCTCTACATGAAAGACATGTTAGCTTCCTCTCTGAACGTAAGGGTGACATACACTTCACATGCAAATCACTTTTAGCTCAATTGCAGGAACTTCTTCAAGAACCGAGGTCGTGCAGTGGTTAAAAGTAGCACTGCAACCTATTTCAGCGACTGCTAGTTCAGCAGTTCAGCTGTTCAAATCTCACCAGGCTCAAGGTTGACTCATCCTTCCATCCTTCTGAGGTGGGTAAAATGAGGACCCAGATTGTTGGGGGCAATGTGCTGAACTCTGTAAACCGCTTAGAGAGGGCTTAAAGCACTATGAAGCGGTATATAAGTCTAAGTGCTATTGCTATTGCTATTCTTGTAACATGGTAAATTGTTTAATGCACACTGCTAGATTTTTCAGAAATCAATGAACATAAGAAATGTGTAATGTTAATGAATAGATAGTATTATTGAATTGCCAGTATTTGAATTTCATTCAGTAACTGAGCTTTATTAACTGCCACTTTACAAGAGGCCAATATTTCCTCCCCATTCATTGTGAAATAGATACTGTGTTCTTAAAACAATGTTACAAATCAACACCAAAAGCTTAAGTTCATCCAACATGCACATTTAAAGCTGTTCTCAGTTTTTGTATTCTCCTTATATTAAGTCACAACAGACTTTTAGTTGAATAATCTATATTACCTTTTCAGCCTTTTAGTTGAAGGATCTATATTACCTTTGCGGCCTTATCTTAAGGTGCTTACCACAATCTTTCAAGTAAAGAACACTGACTTTGGTTTTAGGCTAGCTAGATGAAGTTTTATTCAGCTTTTATATGCTTCCCCTACTATCACACCGTGGTTCTTTTAAAAATAGATGAGATTTTTATACCTCTTTATAACAGGATGGTTCTGCTTGCTTTTTACTTTCTCTTACTATTTCAGTCTGTCTTCAGTTAAATTCCAAAATCTAGTAAGGTTGAAAGAACAGATGATGATTTCAGATGACTGCATCTAAATATCTCTTTGGTCTGACCCTGACCCTGATTTATCTCAGTCAAGGCAATCATCAAAAGTTCCCTAAGGGTCTCTTGTTCAGATTCTTGCTTCTCTTAGCATGAAATGAAATATCTTAGTATAGCACTGTAGCAGTGGTGGGTTCCTACAGGTGCGGTCCACTCTATAGCACCGGTAGCGGCCTGCTGGTGACGTCACAGTACCGGTGCGGTCAGTTGCCGGTGCCTGGGCGCCACCATTAAAATTTTTATTTTTTATTTTTTATTTTTAAAAATTTCTGCGCATGTCCAGAAGTCGAACTTCCGGCACTGCGCATGCGCTGCCTTCGTACCCCACAGTGAGTCCAAGCAGGGGAGGATGGCTGAGGGAGCGTGTGAGATGCTGAAAGAACGGGCGGCAGGAGCTATCTCCATTCCCCTCCCTTCAGCAGTCCGAGAAGCCACGAACGTGCGGTGATGATCCTAGGCATTTTTGCACGTTCGAGGCTTCTCGAGCTGCTAAGGGAAGGGGGAACGTTCACCCGGTCACATGGCTTGGAAGCCACACCCACAAAATAAGCCACACCCACAGAGTGGTAGTAAAAAATTAGGAACCCGCCCCTGCACTGTAGCAGGAATCAAGTATTCAACAGTAGAAGCAAGATGCTTTATTTTTAGAATTAAATTTTCTGCTTTTGAATTTCTTATTCCATTTCACAGTCTCAGATTCGCATGGTTGTCAGAATAAAAAGACTAGATTTGAAAGTAAACACATCATCCAATCTTATCTATCATCTCTATCTAGTTATTTGACTATCTAGATATATAAACAGTAAGATAGACAGACAGATAATGGACATGATAGATGATAGATAGATAGATAGATAGATAGATAGATAGATAGATAGATAGATAGATAGATAGATAGATAGATAGATGGATGGATGGATGGATGGATGGATGGATGGATGGATGGATGGATGGATGGATGGATGGATGGATAGATGGATGGATAGATAGAGATAGATAGATAGATAGATAGATAGATAGATAGATAGATAGATAGATAGATAGATAGATAGATAGATAGATAGATAGATAGAATAGATAGATACTAGTAGATAGATACTAGTAGATAGATGATAGATAGATGATAGATGATAGCTAGCTAGCTAGCTAGCTAGCTAGCTAGCTAGCTAGCTAGCTAGATAGATAGATAGATAGATAGATAGATAGATAGATAGATAGATAGATAGATAGATAGATAGATATCTCTACCTATCTATCTAACTAACTCTAAAAACATTTATTGAAAATTATAAAATACATACATTCTTGTTTATTTCAAAATTCTATTCTGTGAATATTCTGTAGATATTAATAGGCACATTAATTTCATCCTGCCTTAAGAATCCACTGTACATACATTCATATTTTTCATAGCTCACAAAATCAAAGAAAATCATGGAAACTGCATGGAAAAATATTGTTAGTTTAGAGTGGAGGAAATAATGAATCTGTAATAGTTTCTATGTCCCACTAGACACAAGCACAGTAATGGATTTTGTAGAATAACTGTATTTCAGTTCTTGTTTTGAGAGAGCTTGTGATGAAACATTTTTATGAATAACAAAAGGATGAATATTTGAACTGGAAAACCTAGAATTTGATTGCTATAATCACTCATTTTCTAAAAATATTAAAAACAATGCCTTGGATTACATGGGTGGTTCATTTTCACTGTAGGGAGTAAAGCAAATGACAGGTCTTAAGGATTTAGACTTAAATTAATACAGTTGCTAATCCAGAAAATGTGGGCAGTTGGAAAGATATGAAATCTTCAGATATTAAATTGTTCAAGTCACTTTACATCAAAGCAAGCCACAGGGAACTGAAAGATCAAATTTTGTTGGTGAAAACCACTTTGAGATATCTGAAGCATTGCAATAGAATTTGAAAATGTTAATAATTAAAACAATTGTTTTCCTTTCTGTTCACAAAACAGAACTGCTGATCCAAAAATAAAGCATATTGTATGAGACGGATTTATGAACAGAGTAAAATTCATAATCTTGTGTTTCATAAGCTTACCTTTTTTAGATATGTCATTATATAAGAAATAGAAATCCCACATTCCTTTATAATGTTATTCTTGATTCTTGCAGTGTTCTTTGTTTAGTGTTTAAATATCATTGTGTTATTCAGGTGAAAATGAACATTTCAGAGAAAAAGAAGTTTATACTTCTCATTTAAATGAATCAGAAAATATGCAGTACTATAGAAAATAAGACAACCTAGTTGACAGAGTCCAATGGCAGATACTGCCCTTTTTCCCCAAATAAAAGCTAGGTTAAATTTGTTTTCTTAGTCATATTTTTTACAACCTTGTAATATCTAATAAATTGCAATTCAATCCCTTTAAGTCAGGTTTTAATTCTCTATACACTTACATATTTAGGAATATGTCCCAATGAACTTACTACTACTGTAATTTCTTCTATATATACTGTACATCAGCTTGTAGCGTAAGTTAACTATATGGTACTTATGAAGTATAATGAAAGAGTAAATTCATTTTTACTGTATTTGCCACAGAATAAGGCATACTTTAATTGTGTCTAAATGAAAGCATCTTGGAAACTGTGGATTAAAGAAAGAGCTCCATATCTAATTACTGTGTTCAAATAGCACATTTGCTAAACACGTGATGATACAATAGAAAATAAAAGAGGTATGAAAGGCTCTGCATTCAAAGCTAAAAAAAACTTTAGCTTTCTTTAAGTGCAAATATTTCTGGAGGCTCATCTCCCTCCTTCAATATTATTCCAATGACATTTATATCCTTCTGATTCTAAATCTTCTCTTGGGTGTATTTTAGTAATTCACCATATCTTAAGCATATCTTTTTATTTATATATATATATTTCTATAAGATGCTTCTTGTGAAGGTATTTTGGTCATATTTTAGGTTTATATGTATTCCAAATTCTTAGGATGCCACGTCTAACAAAATGATTTTGGAAATCTACACTAACCTTAATCATATACCATAAGTAGGAATGCCAAACAGACAGTGCTTGACTTACAACAATTCATTTAGTGATCATTCTAAGTTACAATGGCACTAAAAAAAGTGATTTCTGGTCATTTTTCAGCATCCCCATCATCAAGTAGGGATGCTGAAATTCGAATGCTTGGCAACTCATATTTATGATAGTAGCAATGTCCTGGGGTCATGTGATCCCCTTTTGTGACCTTCTGATATGGAAAGCCAATAGGGAAGCCAGATTCACTTCACAGCCCTGTTATTAACTTAACAATTGCAATGATTCACTTAACAACTGTGGCAAGAAATGATGTAAAATTGGGCAAAATTCACTTAACTGTCTCACTTAGCAACAGAAATGTTAGACTCAATTGTGATCATAAGTTCGAGGACTACCTGTATTGTGTCAATGGTTTCCATATAAGAAATTCTCAGAAATTCTCTTTTAACTTGGGGTTAAAAGAGGGTATGGTTTTGAACTTGATGAAACTACATTTGAAATTGAGTTATGTGCCACTGATGAACATCTTATTGTGAAAATGTACAAATTCTGGTTGAGACTGAAAACAGAAGACAAACAAGTTAAAGGTTGCGTGATAAGATGGGCTAAAAAATATCAGATGTAACATAGAAATGCAGCAATGAAAAAACATGTGGACAAAGTGATTAAAATTTACATTGTTACAATCTTAGGGAGAAGTTCTATAAAACGATGGTATAGATCAGCGGTGGCGAACCTTTTTGTCCCGGCGTGCCAAAAGTACGCGCGCGCGCACCCACCAGCGCTCCCGCGTGCCAGTACCCACAATGCAATGCATGGCCCCCTGCGCATGCGCACCCACACCCACACATGCACGCACCCGCACCATGCACGTGCCCGCACTGCGCATGCGCATGCGCAACCGCCCCCTCCTCCAGCGGGTGTCCCTTCAAAATGCTTCAAAGTCCTTCAAAGTATTTTAAAGGGATCCGTTCCCTTCATGGCAGGCAAAACGGATCCTTTTAAAATGCTTTGAAGGACTTTGAAGCATTTTGAAGGGACGCCCTCCCGCCCTGCCAAACCCCAGCACAAGACGCCCCTCCTACCTGCGACTTGTCCCGGGACCTCCGTGGCGTTCTCACCGTCTTCTCTCCACGGCAGCACATTCTGAAAGAGAACGTCTCGCGAGTTCGAGTTTGAACTCGCGAGACGTTCTTTTTCAGGACGGGCTGCCATGAAGAGAAGACGGTGAGAATGCCATGGAGGTCCCGGGACAAGTAGCAGGTAGGAGGGGCATCTCGCGCTAGGGTTTGGCGGGGTTAGGCGGGCATCCTACCTGCGACTTGTCCCGGGACCTCCGTGGCATTCTCACCGTCTTCTCTCCAAGACGGCTCTCCCTCTTCTCTTTCTCTCTTCTCTTTCTCATTCTCATTCTCTCTCCCCCCCTCTCCTTCTCACCCACGCCCTGCTCCACTCCTGAAAAAGATAAAAGGGATTGTGTGTTTGGAGACACTCAGGCCGTTTGTATTAGTTGGAGGGAGAAACGAGAGGCTGGTCTTTGGTGACGGCGGCGGCGCAAATGTGGTCAAGATAGGAGCGGAACATCTAACGCGATTAGCTTTCCTAACACTGCATTTTTCGAAGCAAAGGCTAAGAGCTCTTCGGCGCCCAGGGGCTTAAAGCCGTGCAGGAAACCAGCCTCGAGGATCATTTCCACCCCCCAAAATATCTCTCCTTCCCTCCCGGTCGCCTTGAAAGAAGCTGGGGGGGCAGACAAACAAACAAACACACACACACACACACACAGAGAGAGAGAGAGAGAGAGAGAGAGAGAGAGAGAGAGAGAGAGAGAGAGAGAGAGAGAGAGAGAGAGAGAGAGAGAGAATTCAGGCTAGGCTAGATGTTATCAAAGACTGGACGTTACAGACCCAACGATCCAGAAAACTACAAAACCCCCAGTCTCTCTCTCTCTCTCTCTCTCCTCTATCCCACCCTTCTCTCTCTCTCTCTCTCTCTCCCTCCCTTCTCTCTCTCTTTCTCTCCTCTTTCTCTCTCTCCCCACTCACTCTCTCTCTTACTATTTCTCTCTCTCCTATCTCTCTCCTCTTTCTCTCCTCTCTCTCTTCCCTCTCCATCCTTTCTCTCTCTCTCCCCTCTCTCTTTCTCTTCTCTCTCTTTCTCTCCTCTCTGCCCCTCTCCCCCTCCTCTCCCTCTCTCACACACAAACACACACGCGCCACACGGTCTTTCTTCTTCTCCTGCATCCCACCCTCGGCGTCTATTTGCATTTGTTTTCTTCCCTTGAAGTCCCTGGGCCACGAAGGGAAGGAAGCGTGCGGGGCATTCCTCAAACCCTCGATGTGATTATTGGGGTTCTCATTCAAACCGATTCGTTTCACACCCTTGAAACGGGGTTGAGGGTCGCTCGCTGGGTTGCTGGCTGATTTCTGTCGGACCTAAGATTGGTGGCCTCCTTCTCCGATTAAAAAAAACCCCTTCACGGCCCTAAAAGCTTTGATAAAGTTCAGCCGTAAGAGAGCTGGGTTTCTAATTGACTGCGAAGTTCAGGCGGTTTTCCAGGCTGCGGTGGAAAAGGATTTGTTTAGGGACTTTTTAGGGGGGCGGGGGGTATATTTTGGGAATTCCTATTCTGGAGAAATTGTCTGGTTAAGAACTAAGCAGGTGCTGCCCTAATGGGGGGACCTCCGTGGCATTCTCACCATCTTCTCTCCATGGCAGCCCGTCCTGAAAAAGAACGACTCGCGAGTTCAAACTCGAACTCGCGCGGCGTTCTCTTTCAGAATGTGCTACCGTGGAGAGAAGACAGTGAGAATGCCACGGAGGTCCCGGGACAAGGAGGGGCGTCTCGCGCTGGGGTTTGGCAGGGCGGGAGGGCGTCCCTTCAAAATGCTTCAAAGTCCTTCAAAGCATTTTAAAAGGATCCGTTTTGCCTGCCATGAAGGGAGTTTCGGTTTCGGGTAGCATTCTGGTCACTGCGCATGCGCATGCCAGAAACCCGGAAGTTGGATGGCGGACCCCTGGCATGCCAGCCGACATGGCTCCGCGTGCCACCTGTGGCACGCGTGCCATAGGTTCGCCACCATGGGTATAGATGGTATTTATCACCAGAAAGATAAGAACTTCAGACCTGTGTTTGAAAAACCTAGGTGTTTTTACCACCTTTGGTGGACTTGTAAAAAAAAAGTAAAAATTATTGGACTGAGATACATACTGTATGTTGATTCAAAAAATCTTGAAAGTCAATATACAATTCAGATCAGAGACGTTTCTGTTAGAGTTAATGAATAAAAGTTTGGAAAAATTGCAACAAGCTATTTTATTCTTGATATGATAACAACAGCAAGACTTCTATATGTCCAATGTTGGAAGGTTTTCACAATACCTACAATGGAAGAGTGGCTGTTAAAACTGAAGGAGCTGGCTGGGAAGGTGAAGTTATGGCTCTGGTTAGAGAAAAGTCTAATTACAGTCTATTTAGCTTAATATCTGCTATAGGAAGGTTGAATTGTTAGAGTTGAAATTATGAAGTATATAGAAGGAGAACAATTATTCTGCACAAATAAGTACTGTTACTCAAATGTTTTAAAGCAAAAATGTCTGTGTTCTCATTGGTATCTAGAGACTGGTATACAGAGATATACAATGAACAAATGAATAAAACATCTGGGTGGCTACTCTGGAAACAAATGTTGAACAGAGCTTTGGTCTAACTCTAATTACATTCCCTAATTACATTTCTAATTCAAAAAGAATGTATACAATTCAAATTAATCTAATTGCATGAGCATTTTTGCAGGAATGTGCAGATTTCTCTGACACTGCAAATATCTTTCCCTCTTCAAGGATATACTTCTCTCGGATTTTGTCCTTGTGCAGTGAGAAAGGGGAAAACAATTTACACTTTCGTTGAAAACTTGATCAAAACTTTTCTTCTCATCCACCAATTGATTTAGATGTCTTATTAACTGTAAATTTAAATTACAAATAAGTGAAATGTGTTCTATTAATGAACCAATACAAAATGGTGGTGTGTAAGGGCAGGTTTATGACCAGTTTTCTACATCCATCATTTGATTTCTGAAGTTTACAAGATCAGCCCGGATCACTTTTCTATGCGCTCGCTTGCTAATTTAAAGCCTTCTCTATGAGGTAAATGGGTATCTACAGCAAAAATGAAGAGGGATGACTACAAGGAATAATTGTTACTGAAATGTGGTGGTTTACCACACAAATAAACACAGTATATCAAACAACTTTTCCATAATTCTACTTTATTGGTAACTTGTCCAATTTCTAAATTCAGTGGAAAAGGACTTAATTCCAATAAGCAAAATAAAATACACTTCCTCAACATGTGGCTTATTGATAAACATTTATCAACTTATCCTTTTTAGGGTTGGTTGGTCCCTTTGAAAGGTCTTTTCCATTCCCTCCCCCAAATTGCTTCATTTCTGTCATCTTTTCTTCAGGGATATATATGCTGTCATCTTGCCATTCTGTGGCATGAGTTTATGGTTCGGCTTTATTTTAAGCTAAAAGCTATTACCATGGAGAGTCAGAGCAATTCTCATTTCAGAATCTTGGCACAATTCCAGATTATTTATAAGTAACTCCAGAGGCTCACTCGTGTAGAAAAATAAGTCACTCGATGCTTTCTAAAATGCGCATCATTGCAATACATAAATAAAAACTGAGGGGGCAAAGCATTATTCAAAGATTATGGAAAAATATTTGTTTTAATGAGACATCAGAATAATTTTTCTATTTGGAATTTTCGAAGAACTGTCTGTTCACATATATCTTACATATTAAATACATTGTACACTTCAAACTAAAACATAAAAAGCAAATAACATTGACCATAAGCAAAATGGAGGAGAAATGTATAGGAAAAACTAATGGGTCAAGTTCTTCAAAACCTCATTATTTCCTTGAGGTATTATCATTCCCCAAATCCTGAATAGGATTCAGAACCTCTGAAGAATTTTCTTTTAATCGCCCTTTCTTGAGCTTCTTTAACCAGTCATAGGTGATGTGAGAACACCATATCAAAAGGTATCTAAGAGAGTTGATCTCTGGATCTAGATTAAGCCCAAATCCTGAAGTAGCCTGGGTTAATCTTGTAAGAAGAACCATGACCCCCACCCTTTATTTCCATGCCCCCAGAGAAGGCAAAGAAAAAACATCCACAGAAGCTAAAGCAATCTCTGCCTCCCAGCCAGAATGGCCTCAAGTAACCTGGATTAGAAGACTGAGACAGGCTGAATTGACAGGAATAAGTCAGAAAACATGAAAGCCATACAGAATTTACATTCTCCACCTTTCCCCAAGGCTAGACTTGACCCTAACCAAATAGGGACAACCAAATAGGAACAATTAGAATACAGAAAGGCACATTATTAATCTAATGAAATAACTCCACCAGGCATCACAATCTCAAAGGTCCAAAAGGGTATAAAAAGCGCTCTACTACCCATGCCAGGCTGTCAGCTGTCCCAAAACCAATGCATGAATGAATGAATGAATAAATGAATGAATGAATGAATGAAGAGGCAATCAGAGATTCTGATTTGTGGCAATTTGATTATATCCTCTCAAACCCAATCTTGACCTTTATCTTTGGGAACTTAACCACTGTCATAAGATAGAACTATTAAACTGTTCTTTGGGTGGGATTACCTGTGGGTGGGATTACTTTTGGGTGGGATTACCTGTAATTTTCAAAACCTGCATTTGATTCAGAAGAGTATCCTATGTGAACTTTAGCCCTGCAGATGGGCAGTTGCATATGCATTAATTTCCAACAACTGAATTTTTTTCTGCAGACTGTTTAGAATGAATTTGTCCTGGGCTCAGTGGGATGTAGTTCTAGGCAGATACATAGCAGCTCAAGGAGAACTGAACTACGACCAGCAGTGGGTTGCTCCTGTTCTGTCCCCAGAATCGACATCCAAATAATTATGCACACACAACACTCAAACATGGTCTGTTTTAGTTAGCAAAGCAACATCTCATTAAACACGGACATTGAACAAGATAGGCAGAAGTCCAAGAGATAATTACAAGTCTCCCTGTCCTTGGCACAAGTCCCAAAGCTAGCAGATGCCAAATACAAGACATGTTCTGGAGTTACAAAAGTGGATTCACCAACATCTCAAATTAGAAGCCATGTTTGCCAGGAACAAGAACCGGAAACTGGAATGAAAACTGGCCATACTGGAGGACTGGATTCAGAAACCACGATGCCAGAAAACAAGATCTGAGCTGGACTGCAAACTGGAACTGCGTAAGCCAAGATTCAGGAGTCATGATACAAACTGGAACTGAAGTCAGGATGCAAGAGTCAAGAGTCACGAAACAAACTGGAACTGAAGTCAGGATGCAAGAGTCAAGAGTCACGAAACAAAGTGGAACTGAAGTCAGGATGCAAGAGTCAAGAGTCAGGAAACAAACTGGAAACTGGTATCATGATGCAAGATTCAGGATACAACTGGAAACTGGAGGCAAGAGGCAAGGTTCAAGATACAAACTATGATTCAGGATACAAACTGGAAACTGAAGTTCAGATTCAGGAGTCACGAACAAGCTATGATTCAGATGGATTTTTCCCAAGCAAACTCAGATCAAACAGTTGTTCTCTGCAACTTTCCAGCTGCAGCAACTCTTCTTAAATAGACCTAAGGGTGTGGTGGCCAATTAGCCCCAGGTGGCCAATTAGCCCCAAGCAGACCTCCTCTGGAGTAGACCTTTCTGCCTCTCGGCAGCTCAGCGTTGCTCTGGCATTCAGGAAAGGAGGGGATACTCCTTTCCTATAACTGCCACAAGGCACTGAAGGCCCCAAAGGCTCTGACTGCACAGGCTGCTAGGCAGGTCACAACAGCTCCCAGTTCGTCCCAGTTCTGTGAACCGGTAGCGGCAGCAGCGGGAGGCTCTGCCCACCCACCCGGGATGCTCCACCCACCTGCCCACTGCGCATGCACAGAAGTATCGCGCATGCATATGAATGCACACGTGAACCAGTAGCAATGTGTTTTAGAACCCACTACTAAGACCCTTATCTCCCTCAGTCTGTAGGTTTTCAAAATTGTAAATTCTGTTAAAAGACAAAAGGCGTAAACTCCCAGAGAATAGAAATACTGGTAGTCCTTGACTGACAGCCACAATTGAGATAAGAATTTTCACTCACCAAGCACCGAAATTGTGATATCATGACTGTGTGGGTATTGTGACAGTTATAAGAGCGAGGCTGCTCTCTAACTTACTTTCTTCAATGCCATTAGAACTTCAAACAATGGCTAAATGAATAGTTAAGGACTACCTACCATTAAAGCCTCTGTGCAAATTGAATTAGAAAAGGAAAGTATCAAAATAAGAAACATGTTAAATCTTTATACATGAACATAATATATGCTTTGTGAATCATTTCTTAAGGTTTCAGATGTAACTTTTATATTTTATTAGCCAGCAATAAATTTCTTATTATGTCTGCGTTAACACTATATATGATGTATTAGTATAGTTTCTGTATAGCTACCCAAGGTTAATTATGTGGTTCTCAAAGGTCTCCCTGAGAATCCTCTTCATATTTTTTTTATATTATCAAAACTGCTACTTCTTATATTCTAACTCCCGAGTTTCATTTTTTTGTTTTAACTGTATCAAGGAAATAACAAGTTCTCAGGTTCTGATTTGTGTCTGCTTGATGCCAGTAAATGTGTCACTCTGTAAAGCTGAAGATGCTCCTAAACTTTCTCTGCCAATTCAGTTGAAGGCACTTTCACCAATTATTCTTTTAGGAGGGAGGGGGGGAACCTAAGATTTTTCTTTGTTGGTTTGGCTACTTTTTATATAATCTAGTTTCAGTGAAGATAAGCAACCTTAACAATCTTTCTCAACATTTATAAAATATGGAAGAGGTGGACACATTTGCTTTGGGAGCATCTCTTGCACCTCCCACTAAAATCCAGACTCTGTGTCATTCCAGAACAGGACATTATGAGGAGAGGGGGGGAAGTATATAGCAATAGCACTATAGCACTTAGACTTATATACCGCTTCATAGTGCTTTTACAGCCCTCTCTAAGCGGTTTACAGAGCCAGCATATTGCCCCCAACAATCTGGGTCCTCATTTTACCCACCTCGGAAGGATGGAAGGATGAGTCAACCTTGAGCCGGTGAGATTTGAACTGCTGAACTGCAGCTAGCAGTCAGCTGAAGTAGCCTGCAGTGCTGCACTCTAACCACTGCGCCACCTCGGCTCAGTAAAGGGCGGAGGAGGAGGAGGAGGAGGAGGAGGAGGAGGAGGAGGAGGAGGAGGAGGAGGAGGAGGAGGAGGAGGAGGAGGAGGGTTTAAAGATTAGTTTTGGTTCAACATTTCCCGAGACATTGTACAGTTGTTTAATGTTGACCTTAGACAGATGCCAGTGAAATCAAGACATCACAAATTTCATCTAATTCTTGAAGCAGGAACGTTTTCAAGTTAAATAATTCCTTAAGACAAACTGGATCAAATTCGTTCAAATTTCTCCCATGGAAACGGATTTTCCAACTATTTCTCCCAATCCTGACTTGGTGATGAAATAGTACTATTAAACAAGGGAGAAGGCTGCAGATTTCTTTTCTGGCCACCACGACATTTAAGCAAACAGAAAAAGTGCAATGTTCCTATTCAAATCATGCACTTGTCATTTCTTTTCTCCAGTTCTCATTAACTTTGTATTATGGTTTTCTATACATCATATTTTTTTTTCAGTTAAATGTAACAATTGCAACAATATCAGAGAGCATTGTTAAAAACTGCACTGTAAAACAACATTCATTGGAGTACAAGTCTGTGCATTTACTGATTTAACTGGAAAAATGTTAGTGCATAGTCCATTTTCCCGACCCTTTTAACCCCAATTTCTGCATAATTCTCTGTGCTTTTGTTAACTGAAATGTTGTAGATGATGCCCAACCCCCCTTGTGATTTGTGCTTGAAGAATTCTAATTGTGACTCTGGGAAGAAGGATCTCTTTAACATTCTTTCTGTATAATGAAAAAGAAAATTACTCTTTAATCATTGCTTGATGGATTACAATCAGCATGTCTAGACAAATTGAGTTCATGGTTTTCTCTCAGGAAAATTAGCAACCAACAATTATGCAGCTTGTTTTGTTTTGTTTTGTTCTTCTCACAAAAGAAATATGTTCAAAGCTTTAAGGATGCTGAGATGGTCCAAGAAGACAAAGAGATTTCTGGCATGATGTAATTTAAAGTGAAATTTCTTTGCTCCTCCAAACATGAAAACCTCATCAGCAAAATAGTAGGTACAATTACTTATTAATTGTATTTGAATAAAAATAGAACATTTGAGGGTTGGTAATCATATCATTTGCTCAAATGCAAGAGATCTGGAGAATGTGATGAGTAGTGGGCAGTAAAGTCTCCTTTCAGTCTAGCTTCACATCTGCTGACTTCATGGACTTGTAGGTATGTATGACAGCACAAAAATGATTGACTTCATTTTTGCACTTTTTCAGGATAGTGTTTTTTTTTAAAGAAAAATTGGCCAGACTAGTCTACAGCTGTAGTATTTCTTGGAAGTCTCCTACCAAAATGCTAACCAGATGATGTTCGTCCATCGTATTCGAAGAGGACCTTGACATCTATCAATTGTGGGGGATGTCAAGATTTGCACGTGAATTGGATTAAAGTGAGGGAGAGGTGCACATAGTCAGCCTCACTCTCTCTTCCCAGATTCCATCTTGCTCCAAATAGCAGGACAAGAGTTGAGACAGTTGGAGATGGGCTGGGCGCAGTGGTTGACCAGGGCATCTTTCGTGTCTTGCCATGCTCTTAGCGTACCACATCGCTTGCAGAGACTGCCTTCATGACCGTTGTCCTATTCTAGTAGGTTTCATCTGCTCAGTCCACCAGAATCTGTCTTCACATGCTCAGGATAGACAAGTCCCTATCTCACTGAAGGTCGATGACCCAACGGCTACTCTCAACTTGGTTTGGCCAGCCTGTCGAAGCTGTTGCCCGGGGTGTGGCCACTGCGCATGCTACAGCTGCTAGGAGCCACAGGTGAGAGCTGAGTGACAGGTGGGGACCAAAGGTGAACGAGCTGCCCTAAAAGCTGCCCTAAAATGAGCTGCCGTAAAAAGACATGACACGCCACTACACCAGAGGTGCTACCCCTCCCTGAGCACCCCATACACCCCTGCTAACCAGATAGATTCCTGCTAAGCCTCTCAGTCCATATCTGGTCAGTCAAATGCTAACATCTGAGTAGCAAGAGGAAGGAAGGAAGGAAGGATGGATGGAAGGAAGGAAGGAAGGAAGACATAACTATAAATTATTTTGTTCTATACTTCCAGTGAGCCTTTTATTATTTTTACAGTTGCCTTTTCCTCCCCAAAAGTGACCAAGGCTGCGGGCAATAATTTCATTGGTAAGGGAAAAAATGGGACTTATGCCAAATAAAAATAACTTTTCCATTTTTCTTTCCATACCTGACAGCAGCTCCTGTGATGTTTAGAGCAGCATACCTGCACCACTGAATATATACTTTCTCTATTCTAGCTTCTTGAGTGGAAAAGTCTAAGCTCTTGCTTAGACAGAAAGCAATCAGCCATAAGCATGTTGTGGGATTTAACTAACATGCCTGATTCCATTTGAAGCCACTTTAGATTAGAAGAAAGGATAGTCAGTGAGAGAGAGGGGGGGGGGTGCCCCTGACATCTGTTTGCCAGGTATTCCAATCATAAATAAATGTTCTCCCACAGCCTTATTTCAAATATAAATAGTGATAAATAATGAAACGCTTTTAAAAAGTTTTTTTTTTCAAAGAAGAAAGAACTCACTATGCTGGCCCTGCCATTAGCAATGTACAACAAACTTGGAAAATCAGTTTAGTGCTACAGCATACAACTAGAAGGTAACAGGTTTAAGGCCATCCATCCACTTCATGTAAATTAAAATCTTTCCAAATCACTTCTCTTTTTAATCTAGTATTTGGTCAGGTGCAATGTACAACCAATTGTCATCTCCTAATCAGACAAGCATTCTCAACAACAGCGTCCCCATATTATGGAACATGTTCCCTAATAAGGTACCCTTCTTTCATTCAGAAAGGCCTTCAAAGCTATGTTTTAGGAGGAGTTTGGTATTTAGGATATTTAGGGATGTGTATTGTGGATGATGATGATGATGATGATGATGATGATGATGATGATGATGATGATGATGATGACGATGACAACTGGAGTTACTTTCATTGGTGAAATATTTCTGTTTTGTTTTTCTCATGTACACTGCTTAAAATTAGCTAGATAAGGATTACCATATTTTTCGGAATATAAGACGCTCTGGACTATAAGACGCACCTAGCTTTTGGGGAGGAAAACAAGAAAAAAAATCTGCCTCTGCCTCCCAGCAATTTGTTTGCAAACAGCAAACAGCCTGGTCAGCTTCAGCACAGCCTGATTTAGCACGAGAAACTGATTGGCGGTTGGATTGGCCCAGTAATGGGTTTCACTTACCTTTACTACCGGTTTGGGAACGGGAGCGCGCAAGTGCACTTGTGCACCCGGATGTAATCAAAAACACTCTGTGTGCACAATGCTTCTGCGCATGCACAGAGTGTTTTTGATGACATCCGGGTGGGTGGGCGGAGCCTCCCTCCACTGCCGCTACTGTTTGGCCTGAACAGGTGCGAACCAGTAGCAACCCACCACTGGATTGGCCTCCCAGAATACTGCCTATCATCTGTTCCAGGCTGCAGGGATCGCCGCCACCCATTACCGCCATCGCTGCCCATCACCACCTCTGTCTATCGCCGCCTCAGTGTGCCCCATTTTTAGTCTCTGTGCACCCCATTTTTGGCCTCTTGCATCCATTTTCGGCATGTTCCAGGTGAGGATTGCCGCCTAGCCCCACCACCTGGAATGGGCCAAAAATGGAGCACACAGAGGCCAAAAATGGGGCACGCGGAGGCCAAAAGGGGACGCACGGAGGCTGAAAACGGGGCACGTGGAGGTGGCAATAGGCAGAGGCGGCGATGGGTGGCAATGGGTGGTGGTGATCCCTGCAGCCTGGAACAGCTGATAGGCAGTATTCTGGGAGGCCGATCCAATGCCAATCAGCTGCTCGTGCTAAATCAGGCTGTGCTAAAGCTGATCAGGCTGTGCTGTTTGCTGTTTGCTGCAAGGAGGCAAATTGCTGGGAGGCAGAGGCCGAAGGGTGGAGGCCGGTGGGTGGGTGGGGCTTTGGCAACATTCGCTCTATAAGACGCAGAGACATTTCCACCCACTTTTTGGTGGGGTGCATCTTATGTACCGAAAAATACGGTAAATTTTGATCAATAAATTAATGTTCCCACGTATGAAGGCCTATAACATACACAAGGGAGGAAAATTATTCTTTATACTGTATATTAGAAATCCTTCTGTTCTTCCTGCTTCGGGGCTGATACAGTGGTTTATCTTTGCTTCAAATAATGGTGCTTAATTTGATGAATTTAATGGACACAAAGAAAAAACAGGATTTCAGCAAAATGTGGGATGAGGTCAGATGCTGAAGGAAGGAAGAGTTTATGTTAAAGGGGGATGTGAGCTCTCTTCCATTAGAGTTTTTTAAATCAAGGTTTGAACAGGCCCCGTAAAGAATTCTGTGAACGATTCTTGAACTGTTCTGCAAACGGAAGGAGAGAGAGTTTGGCTTGAGATTTCTATATTTAAACTTCTAACGTTCAGGTTCAGTTTTAACATTCTTTAATGTAATTCAAATAAAATAAATGCTTCTCTCTTCTGAGATAGAGCGTTGATAAATACTCGTGTTTATTGTGACTTTTTTTTCTAGCAGTTTCTCTGTTCATTTTAATGACCTTAAATACCGTATTTTTTTCGGAGTATAAGACGCACCTTAGTTTTGGGGGAGGAAAATAAGGGAAAAAGGCCTCTGCCTCCAAGCAATTTGCCAAACAGCAAACAGGAAACAGCACAGATGATATACACTGTTTGCTGTGTATTTCTGTGCATGTGTGCCTGACCCATAGAAATAGCAAAGAATTGGAGAAATGTACATTATGCCAGAAAGTTTTCTTAAACGTAGTCACACTAACTCCTCCCAATTATTTAAATAGATCTACTCCAAGGTAAGTCAGGATTTAACTCTAATACTAAACAGGACACTGTTACATTTCATACTATACTTATACAGAGCTGTTAAAATTAATTAAAATCTCTGGAAGTATACATTATTCTCTATTATTTAAAAGAAGATACAATAGCACTGGGGCTCTTCAGAGCAAACATTTATTTTAAAAAGCTTCTTTATTTTGTTAAGTTGTCTAGATTTACAGGGGTCTCCAACCTTGGCAACTTTAAGACTTGTGGACTTCAACTCCCAGAACTCAACAGCCAGCAAAGCTAACAAAGATGGCTGTGGAATTCTGGGAGTTGAAGTCCACAAGTCTTAAAATTGCCAAGGTTGGAGACCCCTGGCTCTAGAACAATAATAAAGCAGTCTTTAAAAAATAAGTCTAATAATTTGAACATTCTACAGACATTTATAGTTATTCACTTACCCCCTTGCATCCAGTTCAGCAGAAAATAAAAATCTGTGTGTCTCTCCCAGCTATTTGCCTCTTTGCAGTTTCAGTTTCAGTTTAGCATGTGGCAAATCAGCTGGGCATCAGGAAGCTGCTAAGAACTTGCTTGTCTTAACAGGCTCTTCCCTGTTTGCTGCAAGCAGGTAAATTGCTGGAAGACAGAGGCCAAAGGGTGGGGGTGGGTGGGTCTACATTCAGTGTATAAGACGCACCCAAGTTTTCACCCTCTTTTGGGGGGTAAAAGGTGTGTCTTATACTCCGAAAAATACGGTAAGTGAAAAAATTCTTCCCAGGAAACCTGTACTTCATATTTGTTGTTCGCATGCCTCTTTTCTTTTAAAAGATGTGGATCACTTTATTTCTGTTTTTTGGCAAACTTCGTTCACTTCATCTTCTTGGCATTTCATTATATTTTACGATCACAAAGTCAACTCTCCAGCAACAAAGTAAAACACGCCTCTTTGAAATAAATGTTGTCATTAACAAGCCATGCCAAGACCGGTGACAGATTTGCAGCTGTAATGAATAACATTTGCAGCAAACTTCTCCAACCTGACAAAAAAAAATCTGTGACATTTCTTCAGGCAACAATATTGGGAACTCAAAGATTGATTGATGCAAGTGGATAATTGAAACCTCAGTACTGTCACATGCATGTCAACCTAACAACCAAACAAGTACTCTAAGATAACATTTATCACGGAATAGGTTTGCTCTGAATTTAAAAGGATATGTAGTTACATACCTCATGGAAACCTGGGAAATTTCTTTGTCAACACTGGGCTGAACATTGTGTTAAATTATTGACTGATACTGAGTCACATGTACATGATGAAAGTACATGATTAAAAGAAAGTAGTTTTGCCCTCAGCTCAGAAGAAATTGCAAGGAAGTGAACCTTTGGCCTAATGTTATATAGTTTATTTGAAGGAGCTGGATATCCTTCAAATTACAAATATTAAAAGCTAGAAGTCTCTCACTAGAAATGAGTGCTATGTCTTTCATATAAAATATGATAGTAAGGGAAATATGCTTCACCTGCTATACTATTAGGTGTATGAGGAATGTGATTGGAATGATTGGAATTGTTAATATGTGTGTATTTTTGCCTGCTATTGGCTAAGAATTCAAATGTTCTGCATTGAATGTTAGACTGTATGTTGCCACAAAGAACTGAAAATGAACCTACCAAAAGCCAATCAAATTGAATGAATGACTGAAAGTTATATAGACTGTAAATCATGACAAATTAAAGCAAGTAGATGGATTTTTGTATCCTGACAGAATATTTATTAAAAATGGGAAAATTGAGAAATTTTTAAAAAGTGCAAATAACTGGAATAAAAATAATAGTGGTCCACGGTAAGGAGTGAATTTGTCAAAAATGTAATAAAATGGCAATGTATAAAAGCATATTTCTGCTCTCTAAGGTATGTAGAAATGAGAATTGTCAATAGAAACACAAAAGGTGAATGACATGGGAATGGAGTACTTTGAAGTATGTGGGGCAATATTTTAAAGAATGAATGAATGCCAAATGAATGTGCATTGAATACAAAAGTGAATGATTACCTTGAAAGAAATAGGTTGAAGTGGTATGGTTTCACAGAGAGAATAAAATGAAAGCAGAATATAAATAACTACATGAAGGAAGAGTGGATGAATTGAGAGGAAGAAGTAATTAAATGGAGCTGACAAGATCTGAGGGGGAAAAGGGTGGAAAAAAATCTAAAGATTAAAAGGCAGTATATGAAGCGGAGTACAAAGATTGTGGAATCAAAGATGGTTTGCAACAGGAGACTATTATTATGGAGAGACATAGTGAATGGTTATGGATTATATGTATCATAATAGGAATATTAGTAGCTTGGGTTGATAGTTAGGCTGTTGGTTTGAGCTCCGAGCTTGGCAATTTGGTTGCAAACATTTCATCACCATTCGAGGAGACATCGTCTAGCACAATTCAAAGTGCACTGATGATGTCTCCTCGAATGGTGATGAAACATTTGCAACCAAATTGCCAAGCTCAGAGCTCAAACCAATAGCCTTATAGCCAAAAGCAATATACCATGCTTTGATTTCTTCAGCTTTCTATTTTTTTTTTCATTTTTCAGTACATCTTGCATAACAATGATTGTCTCAAAAGGGAATAGTGTAATCATTATCGGGTAGGTAAATTATGCATGTATTGGTGTGTGTGTGTGTAAAACACATTTTTACTGATAATGAAAATGAAGGGAGACTAGTATAGATCTATTTTAAGCTATTTAGCTCTCATCAGCTAGCCATACCCTTACTGGGATTTGAACCTGGGCAGCTTGCCTATAAATTAGATCAGCACCTTGCAGCTATGGCTAGGGGGGCTTTTGCACAGGTTCGCCTGGTGCACCAATTGTGACCATACTTGGAGAAGGAGGCTCTACTCACGGTCACTCCCGCCCTTGTCACCTCCCGATTGGACTACTGCAATGCGCTCTACATGGGGCTACCCTTGAAGAGTATTCGGAGACTTCAACTGGTGCAAAATGCGGCTGCGCGTGCTGTGGTGGGTGTTTCAATATACACCCACGTAACACCTATACTCCGCCAATTAAATTGGCTGCCCATTGGTCTCCGGGTACAATTCAAGGTGTTAATCATCATCTTTAAAGCCCTACATGGCTTAGGACCAGGCTATCTCCGGGACCGCATCCTACCTCATACTTCCCTTTGACAGGTCAGGTCCCACAGAGTGGGTCTCCTCCAGGTCCCGTCAGCCAAACAGTGCCGACTGGCAGGGCCTAGGGGGAGGGCCTTCTCTGTAGGGGCCCCTGCTCTCTGGAACCAACTTCCCCCAGAGATCCAAATCATCCCCACCCTGCTGGCCTTCCGAAAAGCCATTAAGACATGGCTCTTCCTGCAGGCGGGGTGATTTTGAGATGACCTTGCATCTGACATCTCCCCCATGTATGTATGATGTTATATGTTTTTTTAAATTGTTTTAAATTGTTTTTAATGATTTGTTTGATGTTCCCTAAAATGTTGTACGCCGCCCTGAGTCCTGAGGGAGTAGGGCAGCATAGAAGAACCTCAAATAAATAAATAAATAAATAAATAAATAAATAAACAAATAAATAAATAAATAAATAAATAAATGAATGAATGAATGAATGAATGAATGAATGAATGAATGAATGAATGAATAAATAAATAAATAAATGCAGTACCTTTAACCTCTAAGGCACAGGCTCTCCTCCTGTATCAGCTTGTACCATATATATGTATAATATATATACATATACATATACATATACACATACATACATACATACATACATACATACATACATACATACATACATACATACATACATACATACATACATACATATATATATATATATATATATATATATATATATATATATATATAAAATAACTGAACCAATTTAAGCTTCTCTTGTTCAGAAGATAGAGATGAGATTATGGCAACAACTTAGGGACATAGCAGAGAAAGGGGGTAGGAGCGGGTCATACTTATGGGACAGTTCTGTGAAAATGAAGACACAACCAAAGATGTTTATCCAGCTTACAGGAATTTTGTGAATTACTGTATTTATTTATTTATGTATATGTATGCCACCTTTATTATTTTTTAAAAAAAATAACTCAAGGAGGCAAACATATCCAATATGCTTTCCTCCTCCTAGTTTCTTCACTATAACAACCCTGTGAGGCGTATTGGGCTGAGAGATGGTGACTGGCTCAAGGTTACTCAGCTGGGCTACATGACTAAGTCGGGACTAGAAGTCATGGTCTCCCACTTTCTAGCCTGGTGACTTAAACAGTAGATTAAACTAATTGTTGTAGAAAATGAAACAGATCTACTCCAGAATATTTAGAGATCCTCTGAAACAGAGAATTTTTAGCAAATCAATTTTATTCTTAGTATCTTAGCTTAGTGTCATCCTTGGATAAGAAGGCAAAAATCCAAGCACTCCCAAATTACATCATCCACCTTCATTTTTTCACCTCAGACTCTTCCCTGGTGGACAAAGGGTCAACAAGCATAGGTTTATTTAACTACCCTTCACATTCCTATGTCTTAAAAATACTGTAGATTAATTGAATCAGCATTGTTTTTGTAACTGAAAACTGAGGACTGTTTCATCAGTCCTCAGTCATTACAAGAATCAAGAACCCTCAATCAATAGAAGAGCTGGGGCTATATGTTCCCACCCCATGCTTTTCTGAATCTTCCTTTTAAAACTTTCCTGGACATTTTCCCCAATTCTCCTGAGAAATCAGGGCCATGCCTATGGCAACCTAAAGGCAATTCTTAAGAGAGACAGTTTCTGACACTTTAACAGGATGAGGAGAAGCAGTTTACAGAAATTTAATCCTTATCACACTGTGATATAAAGCTGTGATCAGAAGGGCAAAAATAGACAGTAGGTGCAAGGAAGCTATGTGTTCTCTCAACTTTTTAATCAAAGAAAAACTGTTATGAGGAATGTAGGATAGAGTTTAATTTCCTACTTTCCCACTCAAAAATGTTTTATTAAAAAAAAACAATTGCCAACTGCTCTTTCCTCCATGGGAAACTTATTTTTTCCACAAAGAGAAGGCCTGGAAAATGGAGAGGTTTAATGCCCATGTTATAGTTCACTAATGAAGCGCCAATTCTTTTGAACTTGCTTTCCATTGAAAACAAGAACATAGCAATAGCAATAGCACTTAGACTTATCCGCTTTACAGTGCTTTACAGCCCTCTCTAAGCATTTTTTTTACAGAGTCAGCATATTGCCCCCAACAATCTGGGTCTTCATTTTACCGACCTCAGAAGGACGGAGGGCTGAGTCAACCTTAAGCCTGGTGAGATTTGAACTGCCAAATTGCAGGCAGCTGGTGGACCACAGTGGCTCATAAAGCATACATGATTTCTTCTAAAGTTGAACGAAGGTGTGTGGAAAGTCCTTCTCAGTTCTATGGTCCTTGGATCTCCAAAGTAGGTTTGGCCCAATTTGGGGGATGGAATTAAAGAGGTCAAATGGAAAAATGCTGATTGAAATTTGGGGTGATTAAAGCACCCATTTGGCCCTTCAAAATTTTCAGTCTCTCTCATATAGGAGACTATTCCTGCCTACTTTAGAACTGCAGCCCATACAGCATGCAAAGCAAAAATGTTTTCCTGTGTTAAGTATATTCTTTCCTTGCTTATGAATTTTCATTTAAGAATTCCTCCATTTTGTTACGAAGGCTGTCCCTCTGGCTGACTGGTACAGCCATCAGTAACTGAGCCACCAAGACAGTCACAGATTTATTCCTCCATGTGGCATCACAATAGAAATTAATATTCTCTCTAGAAGTTGTAGCGCGTTTTCCAACACATCAAGCATTACTTTTTCTGTACTTGGAAAATGTGAGATAAGGAGTCCTCTAGATCTTTCAATAGAGATATGGTGCCTGCAAGCAACCCATAAATAAGAAATCTGTTAGATTGTACACATATGCACACACACCAGTGTACACCTAACCAGACAAAAAGTCTTGGAGAGCAAATGTGTATGAGGCTAAGATATAATTAATTAAAATAATTAAATTAGGAATAAGATGGATTGGAGTTTATAATCTTGTGCTTGCGTTTGGTTTTCAGTTATTTTACTCGTTTTGTGATATTGATGCCAATTAGTCACTTAACAGTGGTACAAAACTTCCAAGAATAAAAATCTAAATCAATAAGAGGCAGGGCTATGAATAATTTTACCCAATATTTTCAGTTTATACATACACATAAACATACAAATAAATGGAGAGGAGGAAAAATAATTGAAATGAATCAGAATATGGTACATTTTTCATGCCTACATCTAATAACAATAAAAATGATAACTTTGTTGTTTCACTGTTGAAGTCTTATAGTTTATTACGACAGCTATTGTACACAATCTAGGAGAAATCACCATCATCATCATTATTATTTCAATGTTTTGGAGACATCAATTTCCAAAACTTTAGAGAAAACATGATCCTTTAGATCAGGGGTGTCAAACTCGTGGCCCACAGACCGGATGCGTCACTCACTGGCCACGCCCACCCCCGATTTAGCGAAGGGGGGGAAGTCATGATATCTCACATGATGATGTGATGCCACAAGTTTGACACCCCTGCTCTAGATAGAGTATTATAACTGAAACATTCTAAATAAATCTTGTACCATTTTTAAGGACATATGATGAAAAGATACCCAGTGAACCTTGCAGCCAATTTCATAATCCAACAACTATTTATGGCTCTTCCATTTGCAAACATGTCACGCAAACATGTCTTCATAGATGGATGAAGATTCCGTGTCTGTCTGATGCCCATGTATGCTCAGATCTTGATGTCAAAAATGCAAATGTTGAATATCTGTCTTTGCCTAGAAAACTGGAAGACTGACTTAAAATATGTAAATCTGAACATCCAGGTGTTTATGGAGTTGAATGAAAATTCCAGCTGAGCCTTCATGCAACAAATAATTCAAAAAACTTTGTGGTAAATCACTGTAATTGTAGATTTTAATCTTCCAACTTGATAGCATGAGCAGGCCACCCTACAGAGGAATTTAAGCATCATTAACTCTAGATTCAAACAACTACAAGTGGAAGTTACTATGGTTTCATATGGAACTGTTATGGGATGCTGCTAGTAATCTGAATATTGTCAGAAAACAGGCTGTTTCTTTCTCCCCACTCTTTAATCTTATGAAGGTAGTGAAAACAGCATCTCCTGTTTCTTCTACATCCCGCAGAAGGAATGGGAAATGTGTGCCATTTGAATTTAAAAACATTGAGACGAGCCAGCACAAAAGTACAATCCATTAACTTGGCATTATTATGATACTCTACAAATGTATCAGAACTAAAATGGGTAAGAAAGAATCAGTTCCAAATAAATGTACAAAGCTTTTGATGTTTCTACTTATTTCTTATTATATTATGATGGTTTATCGCCCAGTCATCCAGATGATCAGACTGGGTTTGTCGTTTTCGTCTACCTATCAAGTCCTTTCCAAGGATCTAGGATAAGCAGATCTGGATGTTTAATAGTGCTACAGTATCATCGCAGGATGGAAGCTATTCCAAGTAAAGCCGCCTTTTGCAATTGACTGATCGTAAATTTGTCAATGCCAGTGGCATTCTTTTGGGATTGTTGTTGTTAATTAAATTTATATGCTGTCCATCTCCTGGATAAGGTGACTCTGGGCATCTTTGATGGGATATCAGCTATTCTTCCTACAAAGAAAAAGATTTTTACCACTGTCATGTTTGCCTTGGATATATCCAGGCTGAATGTCTATATTGTATTTATTAGGTTCTGGTTCTAATAAACATTTAGAAACACTAGTACCTGGTAAAGCTTTAATACCTGGTAAAGAATTATGGCAGCTGGCCTGAATTATGGATACTGCTTTCCTAGCTGTATTGCCCCAATCCTGATCCAGCTGCTATGTATTTCATCTTTTACAGCAATTAAGCACTGTATTAGCTACTAAGATCTATATTGTTTGGTCCAGATGCCAGAAGATTCTTTCTCTGTAAAATTCTATCCCAAGAGTACTAAATTTTGGAGAAGACCTTGTGTCTGGCCTTCTCCTTTCTAAATAACCATTAGTTGGCTTGCCAATGCCCCAGAACCCTTTATCCTATAACATTCAAGTCGAGGCATCTCTCTTCAGAGCACTTGGTTTAGCTGATTGTCAAGAAAATCATATTTTATCCAAGTGTGCTTTTAATGGGAGTTAATCCAATATTTTCCTCTCTGCCTTTATGTGATTTTTCAATGGGATCTTGATTCTTTCATTGTTTGCATTTAATGATACTATCCATTTTCTATACGCTCTTTGAGCCCCTTACAAAAAGAAATTGGAGGTTTCATTGTTTCTGCTTTCTGTTTGTAAACCACCCACTTTCTGTTTTATGTGCCACCCAATTTGTCATCTCTGGACAAGTTGGGTGGCACATAAAATGAATGAATGAACGAACAAAGTTTATTTTTAGGACAGAACGTTGGAGAAACAGTGAGGAATAGCAAATGGTGACCTGAAATATAAGCAGCTGTTAAAACTGGAATCTTCACTAATCCTGCAGGAAATTGGAAGGAGGAAATTGAACATGTAACCTAAACAGCAATCAACACAAAACAAGCCACCCCCAAAATAATTGGCAGGTTGGGGAAAAGTACCTATTTATTGACTGGCTGGCAGTCTTTCCTGCTAGCAGCTCTTTCCCATACTGAGTCAGCTACAGTATATTTGCTGTGATTGACTTGTCCCCTGGCTCCAATGCCCCTTCTAAATGATGCTTAATTAATACTTTTTCCATCAGGCTATAGTAGCAGATAACTTTCACCATTGTCTCCCTGACCATTGCTAACTATAGGGAACCCTATAACTATAGGCATTGAATGCTATGTCTAAGCTAGCTAATTGCTGACAAGTAAACAAACAAAATCTCTCAACAGGCCCATATTGGAAAAACACTTGAAGAGGCATCTTTGCGCCATGGTCCAAATAGAGTATTTTCAATATTATGAATACTTTGGGATTCATTTGACTACATTCAAGCTTCATTATGCAAGCAAATGTGAGCTGCAATGGCCCTCTGAACCAAACTGTAAAGCCATTGCAATGCTGATGTGTATGGCAGGAGACAATATGGTAATTAGGCAACCCTTGAATGTTTGGGCAAGGAGGGCATTTGCTATTGCAGAAAGAGTGACATAAACTGAAGTACAAAGAAAGGATATTTAAATATGAAAGATAGTTGTCAGGGCCAAGCTAACATCATCAAGTAGTTGCCAAATCATATTAGGCCACTTGAAAGTTCAAGGTGAATTATTTTTTTCCTTCCCTCACTATATAGATGATGCCAACTCCAAAGCTTTCTGAAGAATCCCAAATTTCCTGGTGTCAGGCCTGCCATCTTCAGCTTCTTTGTTTTGCTGGCATCCTGCCATAAAGTTGCAAGGGTTGGTGTAGGAAAGGTTGGGCATAAAGTTGGTGTAGGAAAGGTTGGGCATGTGAATAGATAGAAGAAGGTAGGGGAGACAGGTTGAGAGGAACAAGAGGGGTCAATAAACCAGTCACCAAGGACATCTGGCTGAGAACGGAATGCAAAACTACATCAAAGGGTGCCAAACCTCAAAGCTGTTCCCAAAATATCAAACATGAATACCATTGGGCACTAATGGGCAGGTCATGAAGGGAGGGCCAGGGGAAAGGAAAAACTGTAACATTTGTGGCAGAGGTGGGATCCTGCCAGTGCGGTTAATAGCTGTTGTTCAGCGCAGAGCCGAAGACGCTGCTGCCGTTCGCGGAGCCGGAGCCTTCCCCGGGCACTTTCCTCGCTCACATGGATGCCACCAATTGCATTCTTTTGCCCTCTGTGCATGCGCAAAGCATTCCGAATGCGCAGAGGGCAAAAGAATGCAATTGGCGGCATCCATGCGGGCGGGGAAAGCGCCCGGGGAAGGCTCCGGCTCCGCGAACGGCAGCAGCGTCTTCGGCTCTGCACCGAACAACAGCTATTAACCGCGCCGGCAATCAGAGGCAGGAACCCACCTCTGATTTGCGGGAGAATACTCAGATCTAGCTTTACTTTTGCTGTAACCAGTTAACTTTAGTAAAAGAGCCTTTCGCTTCAAAGAAATGGAGTTGAGGGTTTTTCTTTCCTAAATGCCTAAACTGGAACAGGTCTGACACCTGGAGTTCGGGTTTAGTTTATAGAATTCAAGCACACCTGATGCTCAAGGTATAACCAGTCACTTTGGCTTCAGCACCCAGTTTGAGATTACATTTCTTTAGCTGCCCAGCTGCATGCCTACAAACGCAGAATTAAAAACCCTTCGGAAGCAAGTAGTAACCCAGATAATCACATCCAATGCATCTTTTGCATTAGAATCTTCTGTTGTTTATCTCATTGGGTGAGCTTCGCCAGGGTTTAATTTGTGCAGCGGTGTTTCTCCCCTAAATAACAGCTGTTAATCCCACACCCTCCCCAGATGGCTCTATTAATATTAAACGAAGCTCTAAAATAGAAACATGTTGCTTTCAAACCTTTCCTCAGTTAGAGCTCTCTGTCATTTATCAAATTTCAATATTGACTTGGTAAGCACTTTTACCAGCTTTGCCATCATCTTTCTTCTCCACCTGCTTTCTGCTGAACTGCCAAGTTTTACCTGATCCCAAATAGAGCATGTAAAAGCACAGCTCAAGGGGATTTTGAGAAGTGCTAATAAAGACACAGCATTCTAGGAACTGTGAGGTCTGATCACCATAATACGCTGTCAGATTTGCCACAAGTAATTTGGGGCGACAATGCAGCCACCTTAAAAATAGTTCATGTAAAAAAAAAAGTGAACACTTTTTCACAAGACTGAAAAATTAGGCCAAATAAATTAAGAGAGCAGTACGTGTAAATGTCTGGCACCTGAGAAAGAGTTTAGGCAACTTTTGCTAAATTGCAACACATCCCCGGTTCCTACCACTGACAAACTTGCTGAATACCTGCAATCTCCTTGTCATTCTTTAACAACAGTAATAAAGATACACAACTATCA
This sequence comes from Diadophis punctatus similis, assembly GCA_023053685.1. NCBI lineage: Eukaryota > Metazoa > Chordata > Lepidosauria > Squamata > Dipsadidae > Diadophis > Diadophis punctatus. The sequence goes on along the minus strand of JALIGW010000001.1, from coordinate 105,125,177 downwards.
TTCGTTTTCCATGAATGTTAAACAGTATTTCTTTTTCAGTAGCTCGTTTTTCCTTCCTGTCAGCCGATTGGCTGTAGTATTCTGTGATTATTCTTGTAAACACCCCTCAAAAACTTCATCAAACTCTTTCATGGTATCACTGAAAGTGTCGATGCAGCGTCAACATAAAGCATATATTAGTTGATGTATTTGCCTGTTAGAATTCCTAATTCTGAATTCTATAATGCTCATTTGGTTTTAAATAATAAGATTAAATTAATAATATAGTTTGGGGAAAAAGTATAGAAGGTAATGTAACGTAATAGAGACTAAATCGGTAGAGAATAAGATTAAATTATATTATAGGGTGGGAATAAGTATAGAATGCAATCTAATGTAACTAAATGAATGTGAAGTTGCTAAGTATTTTTTAGATATGGTTTAATCTGCTTTTGAATTTAACAATTGTGGCTATGTTGGTGGTGGTATAAAATTGGAAGTGGAAATTTTAGAACATTTTAAAGGCTATTTAAATGATATATTTGATAATGGAGAAGACGGACGGATCATATTTGAATCAAGTATCAGATTAAGGAGATCAAAATAGACTGTGAAGGATATATTTCAATTCAATTCAAATTTGTTTAATTTACAGTATAAGGAGTTAAGATTTTATGGTATTTGGAAGTTAATAATTTGTTAGTATATATTAGTTTTATATTTGTGTAAACTATATTATACCCTGTGTATGTTCTGGGAAGTCTAGGGAGGGGGGAGGGGGAGGGGGGAGGGATGGGGGGAGGGATGGGGGAGAAAATATTAAAAAATGTTTGTACTTTGTACACATAAAACTTTTTCAATAAAAAAAATATATAATGCTCATTTGGGGTAAGGGCTGAATTAGGCCGGCATAATAGGTTGGACTAGAAGACTTCCAAAGTCCCTTCCAACTCTGTTATTCTGTTATTAAAGTGAGCCAGAAGCTTGGAATCAGTATCCGCAAGACGAATTGGTAGTGAAAACCAAAAGATCAGACAGGATTAAAGGTGAGCGAGAGTTAAGGCCCGAAGACAAAGTAACATCTTGTTTTCACATTTTGCCGAATTGCAACAGGAATCTTTTTATTCATGCCAGTTGTTCTGATGGCCAATTTTAGTGTCAAGAATGTTCCCCCAAACTGCAATTTGTGGCTTATCCCTTAAGGCAGCTGTCTGAAGTTCTTGGCCCACTGCTGAGAGATTGCTCTTCTGTTCTTTACAATAAAGGAGTTTAAAACTTAGTGGTTTCTTATTGACATAGCAGTCCATAGATATGGCTGGGACATAGGAGACATAAGGCTTAGTACATTTAGTCCTTGACTTACAAGTTACAACAGTTCATTTAGTGATTGTTCAACGTTACAACAGAACTGAAAAAAGTAACTTATGACCATTTTGCACACATACAACCATTGCAGCCTCCCCATGGTCACATGATCAACATTCGAAATGCTTGGCAACTGACTCCTATTTATGACGGTTGCTGTGTCCCGGGGTCATGCGTTCACCTTTTGCGACCTTCTGACAACCAAAGTCAATGGGAGAGTCAGATTCACTTAACAACCGTGTTACTAACTTAATAACTGCAGTGATTCATTTAACAACTGTGGCAAGAAAAATCGTAAAATGGGGCAAAGTTCACTTAACAAATGTTCCACTTAGCAACAGAAATGTGGGGCTCTATTGTGGTCATAAGTCTAGGACTACCTGTACTAAGAACTTCAGAAAGTATAACACACACACAAACAAAATCACAAGCATGCATGGAAAATTAAATGAAGCAATTTAATGGATGAAGTTAAAATAATTTGTCCAGCAAAGCCTAAAAATTGTAGAAAAACATTTCCTACTTCCATCATTTCCATTTTCCGGTCACTCAAAACTAGCATGAAGACAATACACAATCATCTCAACTTTGCAATATTTTCAATATTCAAGCAAATAATCCCCATCTGAGTCGTCTGCAGATCCTGGAAAAACAAAGTTTCTCTCATTCTAACCCATGCAAAAGGGACTTACCGTATTTTTCGGAGTATAAGACGCACCGAAGTATAAGACGCACCTTAGTTTTGGGGGAGGAAAACAAGGAAAAAAGGCCTCTGCCTCCAAGCAATTTGCCAAACAGCAAACAGCACAGATGATATACACTGTTTGCTGTGTATTTCTGTGCATGTGTGCTTGACCCATAGAAATAGCAAAGAATTGGAGAAATGTACATTATGGCAGTATATTAATCCCAGAAAGTTTTCTTAAATGTAATCACACTAACTCCTCCCAATGATTTAAATAGATCTACTCCAAACATGACTAAGGGTTTAATTCAGCTGCCTTATTTTAATACTAATACTTAATACTAAAACAGGACATTTCAGATTATACTTTTACAGATCTTTAAAATTGATGTGGCTTTCTGGAAGGCTTTCTGCTATTTAAAAGAAGATACAATAGCACTGGGCCTCTTCAGAGCAAGAATTTATTTTAAAAAGCTTCTTCATTTTGTTAAGTTGTCTAGAACAATAATAAAGCAGTCTTTAAAAAATAAATCTTATAATTTGAACACTCTACAAACATTTAACAAAATAACGTATTAACAGAATCTGCCTCTACCTAGGATAGAACTCACAACCTCCTGACTGTGAGACAAGAGCTCTACCTCTAGGCTACAGTAACTGTAGCTTACTTTCTTGCAATTTCAGCAATGTAACATTGCCAGCAGTTTATCTCCCAGCATTTTGTCTCATTACAGCCACCGTAGTTAGTTTCATTTTACCACGTGGCTTCCAAGCCTGTCAGCTGTAGGTCGGGAGGCAGATAATCTCTTAGTGTGCCAATAAGGCTTTGCCCTGTTTTCTGCAAAGAGGTAAATTGTTGGCAGGCAGAGGCCAAAGGGTGGGGGTAGCTGGGTGGGGCTACATTCGGTGTATAAGACGCACCCAAATTTTCACCCTCTTTTTGAGGGTAAAAAGGTGTGTCTTATACTCCGAAAAATATGGTACATTCTTTACAAGCCACCATCTATGATATAAATGTATTTCATCCAATTGTAGGCAAAAGAAAGTCATGGCAGTTCCTATGGGAAGGAGCTACAAAGGCACAAAATAATCAATTTCCTTGAAGATCTGTTAGGTTGTCTGATACTTGGAAGTCTAAAAGTAGCATGAGGCAAGGATACCAGCAAATGGAGATACAGGTATTTGCTGCAGACGACTGCAGCATTTCAAGCAAAACACTTAGCTTTTGCCATCCTTTCAAATATTCCCTAGCTGCAGCAGAATTAAACTGACTAAGCTCTCAAACACTCTTGATATAGGGGGATTGTAGACAAATGGAACCAATTTTGAACTAACCCAGAGTATCTGGGTGGAAGTGCAATAAAGCTATGCTAAGACTAATAGTCCTACTTTACCAGGGGAAGAGATGCTTTTCTAAGACTTCAAATTCATCCCTAAACGTAGTTGTATTTCGAAAACCTGTCAATCAGCAACCCTAAAGGCCAACCACACAGGATCGTTTTCCACGCAGAATGACAGCCTGCACAAGATATCCAACCTAAAAATGGTTTGACTTTAACATTTGCATGATGTCATGCTCAGAAGAGAGCCCATTTTTAATTTATGCCATTGTAACATTCAGCATTTAGAAACAGTGACATCTCTGGCAAGATATTGCAGCAGATGGGATATTATTAAAGTCACTATATCTCTTGGGTCATAATAACTCAATAGCTCTGATTTTTTCTGCTGGCCTTATAATCCATGAATTAAATATGTTTGAAATACTATAGTCTTGGAAGGGGTGATATTCTGGAACATCAAGGGAGCTATTAATATCTAATTTACCAAAAGGATCAGTCAAATCCATCAGACTAAAATATAATGTGCATATTAGCCATTTTTTTCTGAACATTTTATTGAACAGCATTATTTAATTTCTGAGTTTGACTGGCTTAGAAAGAATTTCTATACTGCATAAGAAGGCCTTAAATGTGTCTTTATTTCTTGGGAGATGATTGGAAGATTATTAATTAATAAAACATCTAGGTCCGTGATTTAATTGTGGAAAAAGTTATTAATTTAGTATACTCTATAAAACTGGTTAGGGGAAGGCATCTAATACCTGTGGGTAGGCCACAGGTATTAGATGCTTTGCAAAATGTCACTAAAAGGTGACAGTCATCGATATATGCCTTGCCTAAAGAAGTGATCAGTGGTTGTCAGTATGGAATCTATATTCCTTTCATATGGTTAGAACATTGTTCTAGTTTACAAGCCATCTATGATTTGATAGAAACATTCCCTAGAATAATATGATCAGGATGAAGAATGGCAAAGAATTGTAGGACTTGTAGTTCAGAACAACTGAAGAGCATCAAATTGCCTGCCTCTAATATAGTTATTTATTATCCACAGAGAGGTCATGACCTTCCAATTTGAAAAGAGGACCAGTCAGGCTTCCAAAAGAAAATATGAGGTTAACTAGCTTTAGCTAACTTAATAATGACTTTACTGTCAGGTTAGAGGCTATCCAGGTCTGCTCCCAAAGATTTATCCTCAACAATAAGAAATCTATACGATCTTTTTTGTCAGGCAACATAATGAACTAAGGGATAAACTCACTCCAAACTGCCAATTATTCAGAACCTTCATTCCCTTCCTCATTCACAATGGAACTCAAGAATGACCGTTTAAGGACACTGAGTCAATATAACATCCCTTCCCATTCCCCATTACAGCCCTCTATTCACTAGAAGACATGAAGAAAATGAAACAGAACAAGGGACAACCTAAAGTACATACACTGCTAATTTACAACACAGCCAACTGTTTAGAAAATAGATCTTTTTTCCTAATACTTTGTGGTCTTTTCAGATAGGGATCATTAAAAAAAATGTTTCAGTGTTATCCATCAAGGATTATCTCTGTCTCTCTAGGATGCTTCATGTATTAGAATGCTTAGAATGCTCTACCTAACTCCGTTGTTACATCCTCAAACCCTCACAGCTTCAACCTTAAACTGTCTACCGTGGACCTCACCCCATTCCTAAGAGGTCCGTAAAGGGGGCGTGCATAAGCGCACCAGTGTGCCTACCGTCCCTGTCCCACTGTCCCCATTTATTTGTATTCATTTCCTTTGTTCATGTTCATGTTCATACTTATACCTGCTATCTTGTACATGTTTGACAAACTAATGAATAAATAAATAAGTATTAGCAAGATTCTTGAGTCAACGCATGATTATCTAAAACTGTTCAGAGATGCAAACAGGACAGACTTTTTCTTGTCTTTTAAAACTACAGCAAAGTACAATTCAATTGAGTTGTTCTGATCCAGTTAAATGATACCTTAGTAAACATAGCTTTTCTTTCATAAATTGAAAATAGACTCAAGGTTTTGCAAATAGTTTATCCTATACTTTCTCTATATATTATGATTTAATTATGAAAACTCAACAGTTCAGAATATTCGCTACTTTTAAAGTAACCCAAATTAAAAGTCAAACCAAAAAAATCAATAATAACAGAGAACATCATATTAGAGACAGATCCAAATTTTCTTCTTACATTAACATGGAGGCTGGAAAGTTTGTTTTGACAATATTTGACTTACATTGACTAATTTGGATCATTATTTCATTGATTACATTTTACACTTTGCAAAAAAAATTAAGTCTTCCATTTATATCAGATTATCATACGTATTTTTATCAGCGAAGAAACATTTTCAGATCCTACTGTGCATACAAATTCATTAAACAGCATTTAATGACTGACTTGCAAGGTGCATGCTAAAACAAGCTGGATTCCATATCCTTATATTCTACTTACAACTGAAGACCTTGGTATCTGAAAAGGGATTTGAAAACCCTGCAATTACAATCAACTTTTAAAATGATATTCTTGCTTAATTGCATGTCCTGATTATAGTGTAAGCTCTTTTCTGATATTAAGATTTAATAATGAGCATCATAAAAGCTACCTGGCATCATGATCTTATACTGAATTTTTAAAATACCAGCCCAGAAGTGTACAATTTTAAAAAGCTTCTTATCGTCTTAGAATACTTTGGATTGCATGAATTCAGAAATAAGCCGGTACATGAGTTATCACCCTTGCCTAAATTTGGATTTTGGTTCTTTAGAAATGTGGGTGCATTTTATTCACTTGCCTTACAAACTGAACCAAATGGGAGGAACCTGGATCGTGAGAACTGCGGGAATCCACAGCAATGGCTTCAAATTGGGATGATCAAAGCCTTCCCCCCTCTCCTTTGTAACCCATAGAACATGCATTGCACGCACATTAAAGAGGTAGGGTTTCATTTGCCTTGTCATGCCTGCCTTTTTGAAGCCAGAGATCTTTGCTGTGGTTACCCCTGACTGACCATCCAGGCAAAGTCCTATGTGCACACCATAAGAATAGAGAGTACCTTACCCATAACTGGGCATGCCTATAATTGTTGAAGAAGTTGGCACCACACATGCAATTGTGCAAATGGTTGGGTAAGTGATAGTATTAATCTCCATTCCCTTGAGCATTCTCACCACCTTAACCATCACATCCAACTCGCTCTGAAAGTGTTATGAGGGTTATGAAGATATTGACTTTTGTCTGTGCTTTCTATTGGCTGTACTTGCATAACCCACTTTTCCTTCTTCTTGCAGCATCAAACAGTATATTCCATTGGAATCTCTAGTGGGAAAGGAAAATCAAAGTAGTAGCACTTGGTTCCCATCAAGCATCAGCAAACGTCTGATGGATCCCTATTCCATAAATTAAAGGAGATCTTCCTTATATACAATTACAACTCAGGATCCATTCATGGGAGGGAGGGAAAGAGAGAAAGAGAGACTGAAATTAAAATCCGATGGTCATTTTTTTTCTTTCAATAACAAATCACATATACTTGTAATAAAAATGTATTTTTCTTCTAAAACATTGTTTAGTCAATTCTTATTTATAAATGTCTTCCCATGTCTGTAAATGATAACACCTTTTTATTATGATTCTAATAAAATCTGGCTATAATTCATCTTTCCTTAACCATTGTAATTTGCTTTTATAAGATTCTTCTTTAGCCTTTTTTTGCATTACATTCCGATTACATTGTTCAGTCTGTGATTACAAAAAAAGAAAAAAAGAGAAAAAAAGATAACAATTTGTTGTAACCAGGCATTTCTGTGAATAATAACTAAATTGGATCTTGAACATTGTAAGATATTTGGGAGACAAATGCTCTAGCCAGGGTTTGCCCCTCTCTCTCTCTCTCTCTCTCTCTCTCTCTCTCTCTCTCTCTCTCTCTCTCTCTCTCTCTCTCTCTCTCTCTCTCTCTCTCTCCTATCTCAATTTTCCATCAACAATTTTATCATAATAGGAGATAATAAAAATAGTTTAAAAGAAACACTATGTAGAGGAGTACTTACAGTATATTATATTAGAAAATTGATCTTGACCAATTTTCTCCCCAACCATCCAGGAAGACATTGTTTTCCTAAGGAACACAAATATAAGGAAGAAGAAACATTGAAGAAGATTTTTATCTTGAAGTTGGATTTTGTAATTGCAGCAAGTCTTCTCGCATCATTGAACAAGATTCTTCCGTTGCCTTAGTGTGTTTTCCCCCTACAACTCTTGCAGGAGTATTTGTGGAAACATTCCTTCCTTTTTTCCTTCCTTCATCCCTCCCTCCCTCCCTTCCTTCCTTCCTTCCCTCTCTCCCTCCCTCTCTTCCTCCCTCTCTCCCTCCTTCCTTCCCTCTCTCCCTTCCCTTCCCTTCCTTCCTTCCTTCCTTCCTTTTCCTTTCCTTTCCTTTCCTTTCCTTTCCTTTCCTTTCCTTTCCTCCTCCTCCTCCTCCTCCTCCTCCTCCTCCTCCTCCTCCTCCTCCTCCTCCTCCTCCTCCTCCTCCTCCTCCTCCTCCTCCTCCTCCTTTCTCAGGCCATGCCTATAATCTGTTTTAGGCTGAATATCTGCAAGACAAAAGGCTAAAGCGGGTAGGATTATATTTCCCCTTTTTCCCAGCACCCCCAACTATTTCTGTCCTTTTTTTTTAGCTCTATTCAAACAGCATCAATACTTACCAAAGAGCACTACCAGTAATTCCCATCTATGGCAATGTTCAGTCTTCCACTTCAGGACATGTACATATATTATTTGATACTGTATATGTAAGGGGATAAAGCTTCACACTGACGATTGTATAAACAAGCTTCTTGCTTCTGTGGTTGCAAACATTGGCACAACTTCCTATGCAAAGTCTTTACTTCTGCATACATTACATTTTACTTGAGGTTATGACACAGCAACACCATGGGAGTGATGTTGATAAGGTAAGATTTATCAAAAATTCTTCTGCACCAAATATTTTTGTTGTTTTTAGTATCTGAGCTGAGCTTTTTTTTCCTTTTGCCTCCCTGTCCTGTGGAATACAGAAGTAATATGTTAAAATGTTGTTCAAGATGAACTTCCCACTTCTTCAATATAATTTATAAATACTGTATATTGTACCTTGGAATAAGAAGCTTTGATTTATGTCCCAACTCAGACATAACGACATATTAAAAGATCCTTGAAATGATCGCTTTAATTGGGAATTTGAAAAGAAAACCTATTGGTGAAGTCTACCTAATTTGGCCTTGCTTGTCAAGATGAGAATAACTCTCATCAGAGGCAAAAATAGATCTTTTCCTGGAACTCTGACATTAGAAAAGAAACCGCAGTTTAAAGTTCTAAGTAGAAAATATTTATTTCGGTACAAAAACAATAAATCTCATTAATCACATCTTTGCTATAAAAAACACGTCTTGCTTCTACAGAAGCTGAAACAGAAGGATGGATCAAAGAAAGGAATGTACACATGCGTACTAGGAACATATTAATCCCGTGCTCAGGAATAAACCATTATATTTGATAGGGATGCAGCTCCCTGCATATACATATAACAGGCAATATAAAATCACTGCCTGACATTGCTAGATATCCATATGGAGCTGATGGATAGCACTCACTTTGATAGAACATATTTTTGTAGGACATTCCTGCACAAAAGCTAAATAACATAATTGTAGCTGCTAACATTTTATGTTTTAGGAATAAGAACACCAATATAAGCAGACAGTTCCAAATGTGTAAAACAATACAATAAAGCTATCCCTATTTAATTGCACTTGCTAGTTTAATTTGGCTGATGCTCCAAATCACAAATCAATATTCAGACATTCATTTATTTTTAAAACCTATTCAAGAAAGCAATAGTGGATTCTATTATAACACTGTGATTTGTTCTGTGCTGAAAAACACTGAAAACATGAGATGAACAATTCAAGTAAATTCTGTCAAGCTGAAGGGAACTATTGGGAAATACATTTTGTTTTATTTCACTTATATCTCACTTTCCTTTAGGGCATTCAGTGAAACGTAGACAAGGCTCCTGAGGACCAAACTAATCTGCTAAGTTTAACAGTTTAGCAATATTTTTTAACTCTCTTCCATGCCTGAAAGTTGATCAGAATGGGTTAGGAACTAAATCTAGGAAATCAAATCAGATTGTTACTATTCAAAATGGTTTTAATGACTCACATGTTTTGGGATTCATAATTCCAAGAACATTGTTTGACAACATAAATTTAGTGATAGTAGCAAAAGCATTTCAAAAATGAAACCAGTTACACAGGAGGGGGTAGAGTTCTCTTTAGAATACTCTAGCAGTGAATTTTCTACTAATAAGAGGACAAGAACCTTTACAACTAGATGGCTGAATCTGCACAAAAAGCTAAGCTAACTTATAATTGGGTTAGCTAGTTTGGGTCAAGTAAACTGTTACAGTCTCAGCATGTTGTGTGAATAGGGCCATCACAGTAAACTTTGAACAGTTTGTATATTTTGGTAAAGTAAGTTATGTTAATGCACTAGTAATATTTTGCTAGCCTAGGTTTAGTGCATTATGTGAGCCTTTTAAATATCCTACGCCACTCAACATGGAAACCTCTTTGAGCTCCATCCCATGACAAAGCATGGTGAGGTAGGGAATTTGCTATAAATCTGGATGCCAGAAAGGTTGATTATTTGTTCAAGAGCATCAAGGGTTTCCTCTTTGGTTCTTTAATAAATGAAAACCATTGATATACTTTACATACCCTAGTCTAAAAATGGAAATGAACACTTTATATACCCTCTGAGGTACAGAGGTCACTCAGGACTCTGTATTAAATTTATCTTACCACATTAACTGATGTTGTGCCCAAAATATTGAGAACCTCTTAGATGCAGCCTTTAGTGTAGTCATCGCTTCATTGTTTTATTATTTATTAATTAAATTTAGGCACCACCCATTTCACTATAAGTGACTCTGGGTGGCTTACAGATGAAAAGTCATTAAATCATCATAAAGAAACAGTTAAAACAGAATTAAAAGAAAATAACAAACAATCCTAAAAGATTGTCAACTAACTTTCATTTAATAATCTGGAATATTATAACTAAAGTTATGATCACTGTGAAATCTGAACCTCTAGAACAGCATTTTTCAATCATGGTAATATTAAGAGGGGTGGAGTTTAACTCCCAGAATCCCCCAGCCTCTTAAGGTTGCCAAGGTTGAGAAACACGGACGTATAAATCTCATCACAGCAATCCAACAGTGGAATCTGTTGAATTTTTACAGTTTGAAAACTGTAAAAAAAAAAACCTCTGCCCAGTTGGGTGCTCCATCTTTCTTTTAAACTGACAGGGATCAAAACAGTATTTGGGCTGAAAGCTATATTTGACCTTTAAATAGCATGCTGACAATCACACTCCAACAAAGTAGATAAGCTAGGATAAAGAAGTTGGAGATAAAAACAAAGATCAATCCATTTAAGACAAATATCAGAAGATAGATAGATGATAGATGATAGATGATAGATGATAGATAGATAGATAGATAGATAGATAGATAGATAGATAGATAGATAGATAGATAGATAGATAGACAGACAGACAGACAGACAGACAGACAGACAGACAGACAGACAGACAGACAGACAGATAGATAGATAGATACTGTAGATAGATAGATGATAGATAGATAGATAGATAGATAGATAGATAGATAGATAGATAGATAGATAGATAGATAGATAGATAGATAGATAGATAGATAGATAGATAGATAGATAGATAGATAGATAGATAGATAGATAGATAGATACGCAGGCAGGCAGGCAGGCAGGCAGGCAGACACTATGTTTCCCCAAAAATAAGACTGGGTCTTATATTAATTTTTGCTTCAAAAGATGCATTAGGGCTTATTTTCTGGTTAGGTCTTATTTTCAGGAAAATGCGTACTAAATGTGTCCGTCTGGCTGACAATCTTAATTGGGACTTATTTCGGAGCGAGGGCTTATATTACAAGCATCCTGAAAGATCACGCTAGGGCTTATTTTCCAGTTGGGTCTTATTTCTGGGAAAACACCGGGGGGGAGGGAGGGAAGGAGGGAAGGAGGGAAGGAGGGAGTGGGAGAGAGGAGAGAGAGAGAGAGAGAGAGAGAGAGAGAGAGAGAGAGAGAGGGAGGGAGGGAGGGAGGGAGGGGGGAGGGAGGGAGGGAGGGAGGGAGGGAGGGAGGGAGAGAGAGAGAGAGAGAGAGAGAGAGAGAGAGAGAGAGAGGATAGATAACTTGCTACAAATTGAGACATAATAATTAACTTTAATATAACTGCCTTCTTTGATCATATGGGAAGTTAGAATTCAGCATCAATTCTTGGATAGCTCTTGAAGTTGCACTAGGCTTTAAACTACCTCAAGAATTCAGTTGTTTGCAGCTCTTAATTGCTGTCATGCAAAATTTTGCAAATTACATGTAACAAAAATGTTCTTATCTGATAAATGACGTTTACATAGAATTCATCACACCAATCTGGGAAATGTAGTAACAAGGGGAAAATGAAGCTTTTAGGGCTCATAATACCTCAGTGTATTGGACCATGTTTTCCCCCTCAGCTGTCCATTAAATTAGAGATCGCATCTGCGGGGAGGACGCCACCCGTCCCCTCCCAGTCAGGTTTATTGTTTTATATGTCTTGGTAGCGATTTGTGTTTAATTTTCCTTTTATATCTTCCTGACCAAGGGTTGCCCCCTCTGTTTCACTTCTCTCTCTTTAGAGGCTTGCTTTTTACTTCTTCTTCAATATCTCTAAGCTCTGCAGGATTGTTTGAGATTTGCTTTATGTGTGGAATAGACAGACGTTGACAAGTTTCTTTAACAAACTAGTAAACAGTTTATTTAAATACAACTTCTCAGTAATTGTCAAGTGGATTTGTTACAGCCACAAGCAGCTTACTTAATTCTTTCTTTTCTCTTCTTCCCCTCTATAGACTCTCCTTGTTTTCCTGACTGAATCTAAGCAAATCCAATTCTTCTTTGTTTCTAGGCCTATAGATAAGACCGTTTATCTCTATCTACAGATTACTCAATATATCAATCAATCTTGTTCCCTGACCCTGGCTCCTGCTTCCCACAGAACTACTTAGGGCCTATCTTTTCTTTATAAATCTTCCTTTTTGGAAGTCACACACAGAGCTCCTCAGCTCTCCAAACTAAGCCTTCCCTCATGGGATTTACCACATAACAGAGCTTCCCTCAGCTCTTCACAGCACTCCTCACTAAATCTTCCTTCTTTTGATAGTTACCACATAACGTAACAAGAGAGCTTTCTTCTAGCTCTTCTCACTAGATCTTCCTTCTATTGGAAGTTACCTCATAACATAACAGAGAGCTCCACATCTCTCTCAGCCAGGCCTTTTATAGTTCCTGGCCCTGCTATCTATGCTCCGATTGGCTGTCTCTTATGATGTCATCTATCCCCCCTCCCTTCTGGAGCACTGGGATAAACACCTCCCCCTTTCTACTTGCCATACATTTTAAAAGCTGTCTGGCTCTATACTTACTTGTTTAAACAGTTCCTTTTAACAACATTATAACTTTCTACAACAACTTACTATTTTACATTCAGTACCTGTATGCAGGCACCACAGCATCATTCATAGCAATGTAATTGTGCAAATCTCAAATTACATTGTTTCTCTCACTTGATATCATTTGTGTAATATCAATAAAAGATCTGGGTTATCTTTGAATAACATTGGGGGTTTCCCTTATTTAATGTTCATTAAAATCAAAGAGAGAAGAAACTTCCTAACAGTGAGGATAATTAACCAGTGGAACAGATTGACTCCAGAAATCGTGGGCACTCCATTACTGGATGGTTTTAAGAAGAGTCTAGACCAGTGGTTCCCAACCTTTTTTTGGCCATGCCCCACCTAAGCATCTCTAAAATTCTGATGCCCCCCCCCCATGACATATAATTCTTGCTATTCAAAAAATGAACTCCTACTCACGTGGAGGAAGCCTAAAAGACCATTAACTTGGTTTAAACAAGGTTCCAATTGCCCCCATTAAAAATCAAATTGCCCCCCCTGTGGGGCGTGGGCCCCACGTTGGGAACTAGTGGTCTAGACAGTCACTTATCTGAAATAGCATAGGTTCTCCTGCTTGAGCAGGGGGCTAGATTAAAAGACCTCCAAGGTCCCTTCCAGCTCATTCTATTCTATTCTATTCTAAAATATATATTCCTATATTAAATCTAATAAAAATCTAACAGAAATATTTTTTGTTGTGCAGCATTCAGAATCACATTAATTGAATTGGGTAGCTATATAAATATTATACATTTATTTATTTAGATAATTTATATAACTGCTGTTGTCAACAATTCCAAGTGGCAAACAATGATAACAATAGAACAAATACATATACAAAAGGTAAAATACACAGCAACCAAGAAAACGGCTATGCACTCATGCATTCAGGGCTCCACGCTGAGCACAGAGCCAGATCTTGTATTGTTGCGCAGTCACGATTGTCTTTCAGCTATAAAGATAGGAGAAACAAGTGAGGTTAAGTTTTCACTGTGTGGCAGTATGTGAAATGAAGTCCCAGGAACTGTAATGAATATCTATAGTATCAAGTGTTTAAGTGATTAAAATTCATCAGGTTCAGTTACTCAGTTAATTAACTAATGACCCAAATACATAAGCTACTGCAGTACCAACAAATTATTTAGTTAACATAGGGACAGTGAAAATGTCAAAGAACTCTGCTTCGAGTTTTCACTCAGTTAAAAAACTTATCAAATATCAGTTGGAAATTTAAGTCATGATCCCATTTCAATTTAGCTGGGAAAAATCTCACTGAACTTTTGGGATTTACCTTTTAATATTTGAATATAGAATTCCCAGGCCAGGCAAGTTGATAAAAATAAGAACTGATAGAAGAGTAAATTTGTAGCTGAGGGTAGAACTGTGGGGTTCTTGGTGCTCTCAGAGCTTGATTGTTTTCTTATTATCCAAACTAGGTAACATCATCAGTGTTAGAAGGGAGTGGAGTTTGCTCTCATTTTATGTACTACATTTTATGTAGTGGCTTGCTCTTTCAGTATTGGTGGTAGTGATCTTGGTAGTTCCTTAATTGGGCTATTGTTTACTTCTTGCTTTAGTGTTCATCTTGATGTAAACCTCTGCTGGTCTGGGTATTGCTCATGAAGAAATGTTTGGGTCTTTTTCCTTTTTGGCTTTTTGATTGTCTGTTTTGAAAGGTATATAGATGTTGTTTATCTCTATGTGCTGGTTGATGGTCTATTTGAGTACAGGCTTCCAGGTATTCTCTATGTTTTTTGGACTTGGCTTGGTCTAGGATGCTCACAGTTTCCCAGTTGAAACCATGATTGAGTCTGTCCACATGTTATGAAATTAAAGAATTAATTTCATAATGTCTCATGATTGTTAGTTGGATTAGATATGCTCTGCTAGAGAAGCAAATAAAATAAAGAGAAAAGTTTGTAACCATCTCTCTTGTGTGTTTGTATGTGTTTGGCCTGGGACAAGACACTACTGATAGCTGTATGTTCATAATGAATTATGGTAATTAGATTGGGTCCATGCAAGCCAGCAAGCTTCCAGGGCAGACTTGTCCCACAAGGGCTGCTGCTTAAGAAACCAGATGTGATGGAATGTGCACCTGGAGGAACGGTTTTGGCAGTACAGAGTTTGACCAGAGAGAAGTTGATATTAAGAGACTGTGTAGTCCCAATTTGGATAAGAGAGGGGTAGACACACCCTAGCATCTCTCAGGATCTATCTAGGAGGTTAGAAGGTTTTAGTCTGGCAAGATTCTGTCCATTAGGTGTAAAGCAAATGTAGAATTGGACTCGACTAGGCGTCGCAGTGTCATTTCTGGGCTTGGGCCTGACATCTGTTTTATATTTGTCCCAGCATCAATCCACAGAGCCAAGCTAGATTTAAATGGCCAAAGAACTTTTCCCCAAGTCTAGATACCAGACTAAATATCTGTGTACATGTAATATCAACACAACTGTTTCTTTTTTTACCAGTAAAGCTGTGTTTGAAGCATGTTTTAATCAGTTCATTTAGAGCAGGGAAAAGATGGCACTGCATTATGGCTGCCAGAAAGAATATTAACATAGGAATATATTATGAATCTCAGTGATGCTTAAACCTCAGGCCTAAAGAATGACTAAAATGAATCAGCAGCATAACGTTAATCTTCAAAAATTATTTGCTCTTCAAGTCTTTAAAAATTCCTCCTCAGAAGTGGTGGTGGTGTTTACCTGGTAAATTAAATTCCTCAACTAATGGAAGAAATAACCCATGACACTGGTGAGGGAAATTAAATTAAAGTCACTAATAGCCGGTCAGCTCACTCTGAGCATGTGTAATAGAAGTGACCACATGAATGATAAGCAGTCTTCTGCAAGACTATGACAACTATCTCTCTGTGATGGTGATGAAAATTTAGCCAGGTGTCAAGCAATTCACTGTCAAGGCTCTAACAAATTTAGAAAGTGGACCAATCCCTCAAGACTGAGAGCTCTGGTCTCTGAGCAGAATGTTTTAATGCTGTAAAGAAGAAAGTCCTTGTTTGCTGTCACTCATGACATCATGTTGTCACTGCATGGAACCCCAGTTTGCTTTGTTGGACATCCTGCTAAACCAGATCCTTTTATCTTACAGTCTGGACTTCATTTTTTATTTTTATTTTTTATTTTGTCCAATATGGGAAAACTGTTCCAAATATAGGAAGAAAATGTGAAAAATGATTGGAAGAAAAGCCAGTGCTTTCTATTTTTAGAACTCTAGGGTATATGCTGTACTTTGCCAAATGAATAACGTGTACTATTGGCAAGGCACTATGATATAGACCAGTGATGGCGAACCTTTTTTCCCTCAGGTGCCGAAAGTGCATGCGTGCGTGCTATCATGCATGCGTGAGTGCCCACGCCCATAATTCAATGCCTGGGGAGGGCAAAAACGGCCTCCCCCGCTCCCCCAGAGGCCCTCTGGAGGCTGTAAATGGCCCGTTTCCCAACTTCTGGTGGGCCCGGTAGGCCCATTTTTCATCCTCCCCAGGCTCCAGAGGCTTCCCTGGAGCCTGGGGAGGGCAAAAACACCCTCCCCAGTCCCCCCCGGAGGCCCTCCGGAAGCTGAAAACGCCCTCCCAGAGCCTCCGTGCGAGCCAAAAATCAGCTGGCCGGCGTGCACATGCGCGCTGGAGCTGAGCTAGGCAATGACTCGTGTGCCGGCAGATATGGCTCCGCGTGCCACCTGTGGCACCCGTGCCATAGGTTCGCCATCATTGATATAGACAAATGAGATATAGCAATAGTAATAGCACTTAGACTTATATACCGCTTCATAGTGTTTTATAGCCCTCTCTAAGCAGTTTACAGAGTTCAGCATATTGCCCCCAACAATCTGGGTCCTCATTTTACCGACCTCAGTAGGATGGAAGGCTGAGTCAACCTTGAGCCTGGTGAGATTTGAACAGCTGAACTGCTGAACTAGCAGTCAGCTGGAGTAGCCTACAGTAGCTGCATTTAACCACTGCGCCACCTCGGCTCCAAAGTACTGCAGCAAAGTACTTGCATTGAAATAAGAAATGTTCCTGATCACAACTCCATGTGCACCCATCCCTCTTTTAGTTTCATTGTTTGCTTTTTGATCCCAGCTGGCATTCACAATGACCAGCAACCATCCCTAGCTGTTAGAGATATTCAGTCCTAGAGATGTTTAAATCCTGCAGAACTGAAGCACACTATCACCGCATTGTTTTCAGTATTCCATTTTGGCTACACAGTTTTATTAACTCTACATCTGAATTCCCTCTTGCTATATATGATGATTGATTAAAAAGGGAATATTCTCCTCTAGACTAAATTGCTTTTGAAACTAAGAGTATGATGACTTTCTTCTTTCTTAATATCACTCCACCATTATGAGTGAGATTTTATATATATATATATATATATATATATATATATATATATATATATATATATATATATATATATATATATATATATATATATATATACACACATATACATATACATACACATACACACACACACACACACACACACACACACACACACACACACACACACACACACACACACACACACACACACACACACACACACACACACACACACACATATATATATATATATATATATATATATATATATATATATATATATATATATATATATATATATATATATATATATATATATATATATATATATAAAATGTAGACATGAAAAATGGATATTTTAGCAAAAGTATAAGCTAGAGGAATAGGATCAGAACCTTAAAACAAACCAGATTTGATAGATGGGTCTTCTGGAATCTAAACATAGCTTTACTTGGCTTTTCAATCAGGGTTGTTTTTGCAGGCTAGAGTATTTTTCACAAATAATGTAGAAATCACCAAAATGAATAATGATGTTGTTTGGAAATGTCATTTGGAAATGTCTCTAGTGCACAAACTTCTGTTTAGATAGTTAAAGTAAAGAAAATATATTTGTCTTTACGTTAACCATGGGATATGGATGAGATTTTAAATTTTTTGTCATGTTGTTAAAAGGAAAGAATACATTAAAGTGAATTTTTCACCAGTTACTGAATTTGCAAAGGGAAATAATGAACTGTGCATCCCCTGTTTGTTCGATCCACTTGTTACCATTTAAATGATCATTTAATGATCATAGCTTAATACTGTGTGCCTAGCAAAACACATCAAGCACAGCTGTAGGAATTATATTAAAACTAATATCTGGACTACAATGTTCTTATCTTCTAAGTGAAAAATTGCCCCCATATTAATCCAGTTCCACCAGCCACCATGAGACCTGTTTTAACTATACTGTATACAGAAAACATTTGTAGTCACTAACTTCCAGTGCACCAACAAAAAACATCAAAAAGTCAGGAATTCATAGATTTCTCACCTGTATTTTTTTTTCAAAATTTGGTTGACGAAATAGCACTGTTTTTAAATTGTTCCTAAATGTCTTTGGGATTTGTTTGTCATCTTCTAGCTTGGCTTTGAGGGGGAAAAGTGTAGATACATTACATACATACATACATACATACATACATACATACATACATACATACATACATACATACATACATACATACATACCATATTTTTCGGAGTATAGGACGCACCGGAATATAGGACGTACCTAGATTTTAGAGGAGGAAAACAAGGAAAAAAGTATTCTGAACCAAATGGTGTAGTAATATATTATTTAATAAAATACCAGTGTAGCAGAATACTTTTTACAACCATGTACACTTTTTACAACCATGTACACTTTTTACAAACTTCAAACTTGACAGCTTTAAGACTTGTGGACTTCAACTCCCAGAATTCCTCCTCCAGTCATGCTAGCTCAGGAATGGGAGTTGAAGTCCACAAGTCTTAAACTTGCCAAGTTTGAAGACCCTTGCACCACTAACCCCTAACCCAGGGGTCTTCAAACTTGACAGCTTTAAGACTTGTGGACTTCAACTCTAATTCCTGAGCTAGCATGACTGGAGGAGGAATTCTGGGAGTTGAAGTCACAAGTTTGAAGACTCTTGCACCCCCTTGGCAAGTTTAAGACTTGTGGACTTCAACTCCCAGAATACCTCCTCCAGTCATACTAGCTCAGGAATGGGAGTTGAAGTCCACAAGTCTTAAACCTGCCATGGGGGTGCAAGGGTCTTCAAACTTGTGGACTTCAACTCCTGGAATTTCTCCTCCACTTGGCAACCTTTAAAAACCCTTTAAAAAAACCCTTTTTAAAAAAAGTTCTAACCTGTCGGCTCTCTTCGGACAGCAACGGTAGCGGCGGCTCCTCAGGTGCCTCGGGAGCAGGCTTCAGGCAGTGGGGGGGTTTGGGCAGTAGCGGCGGGTAGCGGCTCACTTCAGGTAGCGACAGTGGTGGCGGGGACGGCAGTGGGGGCAGCGACGGGGACAGTGGTGGCTGGGGCAGCGGGGACAGTGGTGGCTGGGGCAGTGGCGGCGGCAGCAGCGGTGGCAGCAAGGACAGCAGTGGCAGGGATGGCGGTGGGGACAGCGGTGGCTGGGGCAGCACTGGGGCAGTGGCGGCGGTGTCAGGGATAGCGGCAGCGGGGACAGTGGCAGCAGGGATGGCGGTGGAGACAGCGGCAGCTGGGGCAGCGGCTGGGGCAGCGGCTGGGGCAGCGGCTGGGGCAGCGGCCAGGGCAGCGGCGGCAGCGGCAGGAACAGTGGCGGCAGGGACAGTGGTGGCTGGGGCAGCACAGGGGCAGAGGCGGGGGCAGTGGCAATGGCGGCAGCAGCTCCAGGCAGCAACGGCTACGGCAGTGGTGGTCAGCAATGGCTGGAACCGGCCGAAAATGCGACGCACGGAGGCCGAAAACCTCTGAAGGGTGTGGGCTGTTGGGTGGGTAGGGCTGCATTCGGTGTATAAGATGCACCCAAATTTTCACCCTCTTTTTGGGGTACATATTTTTAGTCAGTGCCAAAAGCTGGTTGATTTGTCAGATATAATTCTACTTCACAAGCAAGATGCGGATCACATGTTTCCAACATCTTCATTGTTACAGCCACTGAATAGCATCTATTTTCTGAATTCTGCCTCTCTGAGCTTTTGAGGACTGGATGCAGACCTGACCAGCAAGCCACACAACTTAATGCATTGTGTCTCTGATAATGTCTCTGTCACCTGCTAGGAAAGCAGCAAGAAACTAACTGATCAGCAAAATTCTGGCATGTGTCAAAGCAATGATGAGTAAAGTATTTGGGAAGACTGTTTGAGAAGATAAATATTTTGACAAATGTATTGATCTTAGGCCTGCAGACTCTTGTTGAAAAGCTGCTTGAAACTGAACAAGGCTGAAAAATGATGTTGAAAAGAAACAAGAAGTAAGAAAATTGGAGGGGAAAAAGTTCTAACTTTTCTTTTTCTTCAAGCGTATATGGTACATTCACACACGTATTCCCAGATAAACATAAAAACAGTGGGTATACCGTATGTTCTGGCGTATAAGACAACTTTTTACCCTTTGAAAATCATCTCGAACGTCGGGGGTCGTCTTATACGCCGGGTACTGAAACTTCGGAGCCAGGGGGGAGCTCAAAAACTGCCGCAGCTGCATCCCTGCATTTCTCCAGCCAAGCGGCTGAAGGAGCCCCGGAGCCCCGACGCTGCCCTGCATCTTGGTCTCCTGCCGCCACCGCCAGCTGCAGCCTTCCCAGCAGGTGGGCGCACCCGGGAGGGATCGCGGAGCAGAGGCGCCCGGCGGCTTAAGGCAAGAGGCAGGCGGGAGACACGGGCGGGAGCCTGCTGCCGCCGATGCCACTTCTGGCATCCCTGCGCCTCTCGCACCGCTCGCCGGGCGCCTCTGCTCCGTGATCCCTCTCGCGCGCGCCCACCTGCTGGGAAGGCTGCAGCTGGCGGTGGCAGCAGGAGACCAAGATGCAGGGCAGCGTCGGGGCTCTGGGGCTCCATCGGCCGCTTGGCTGGAGAATGGCAGGGATGCAGCCGCGGCCGTTTTTGAGCTCCCCCCCCGGCTCTGAAGTTTCAGTACGATAGCAGCGGCAGCGGTAGCGCGCTCTCTCTCCTTCCCTCCCATGCGCATTCACCCTGCCGGCGCCGCGGTCGGGGACTCAGTCAGGTGGCTGGAGTCCCGCGGGAGACGGCGACAGAGGCTCCTTCTTCCTCCAAGGGGAGGGGAGGGGAGCAACCCACCCACCTACCTTGTTTCCACTTGGCGTCTTGGAAGAGGGCTGGGCGAGGGAGAAAGGAGCCATGGTGGGGATTGATAAACTGCTCCTAGCTTCTAGGGAAGCAATATTGTTCAATATGTTTAAGGGCATAACTTTCCTTCAGACATTGATTCTCTGACAATTGTTCATTGAATTACCTGATGGAATTATTGTATTTTATCATATTTTATATTTTATGATAGCTCTTTTTTATTTTGCCTATTTCCCAGAGAGTTATTTTGAGAGGGCTTATAAATCAAACAATTAACTAAATAAAATATGCTTTTTATAATTTGGTACAAGTTTCATGCCTGGGTTATCTCCTGCTTTGGGTATGAGAATGATTTCTTCCACATAAGTTCTTTTTGTCTTGGTTACCTTCTTATGGAAAATATGGGTTAAGCTTGGAATTGCTTTGGATCTGTTTTCCATCTGCTAGTTTTCTTGTTGGATGGAATACATCCCTGATTTGTACCCTGGAAATTGACCCTCAGTTTAGCATTCCACCAAAAATATTTCAAGCTAAGTTAGATCCTTAGTGTCACATTCATAAGGTCAAGTCAGGAAAGAAAGAAAGAAAGAAAGAAAGAAAGAAAGAAAGAAAGAAAGAAAGAAAGAAAGAAAGAAAGAAAGAAAGAAAGAAAGAAAGAAAGAAAGAAAGAAAGAAAGAGAAAGAAAAAGAGAGGGAGGGAGGGAGGGAGGGAAAGAAAGAAAGAGAGGGAGGGAGGGAGGGAAAGAAAGAAAGAAAGAAAGAAAGAAGGAAGGAAGTTAGGAAGACAGACAGACAGACAGAAAGAAAGAAAGAAAAAGAAAGAAGTTGGGAAGGAAGACAGACAGACAGAAAGAAAGAAAGAGAAAGAAAGAAAGAAAGAAAGAAAGAAAGAAAGAAAGAAAGAAAGAAAGAAAGAAAGAAAGAAAGAAAGAAAGAAAGAAAGAAAGAAAGATGTTAGGAAGTACCTAACAGAGGAACAGAGGGGTATAGAGGGGTAGTCTTATACAGCGAGTATATCCCAAACTCTATATTTTAACTGGAAAAGTTGGGGGTCGTCTTATACGTCCAGTCGTCTTATACGCCGGAATATACAGTACATTTATTTTATATGCTATGTTTATGTATATGCATCTATATTTTATCTAGGCTTATAGTCCACTTCAAGTACAAACAATTAAAGTGTGTGTGTGTGTGTGTGTGTGTGTGTGTGTGTGTGTGTGTGTGTGTGAGAGAGAGAGAGAGAGAGAGAGAGAGAGAGAGAGAGAGAGAGAGAGAGAGAGAGAGAGAGAGAGAGAGAGAGAGAGAGAGAGATGGAGCTTTATTCTTGTAAGAAATAAGAAATGTAATGAACAATAAATCATAAATTTACAATCTCTTCTGTCTTCGTTTTCTTCTCACGTTGTCACACAGTCTTTCCTCTTTTTTTTAGTCCAGTTGTACTATCTAGTCCAGTGATGGCGAACCTTTTTTTCCTCGGGTGCTGAAAGTGCATGCGCGTGTGCTATCACACATGTGCGAGTGCCAACACCCATAATTCACTGCCTGGGAAGGGCAAAAATGGCCTCCCCCGCCCCCCCAGAGGCCCTCTGGAGGCCGGAAATGGCCCATTTCCCAACTTCTAGTGGGCCCGGTAGGCCCATTTTTCGCCCTCCCTAGGCTCTAGAGGCTTCCCTGGAGCATGGGGAGGGCAAAAACGCCCCCCCGTCCCCCCGGAGGCCCTCCAGAAGCCGAAAACGCCCTCCCAGAGCCTCCGTGCAAGCCAAAAATCAGCTGGCCGGCACGCACATGCGCACTGGAGCTGAGCTAGGCAATGGCTCGCGTGCCGGCAGATATGGCTCCGCGTGCCACCTGTGGCACGCGTGCCATAGGTTCGCCATCACTGATCTAGTCCATGTTTTGTAGTATTCTGAGTTGCATTGTCCTTTGAGTTGAATAGTCAGCATGTCCATTTCAGCACATCTATATATTTTGTCCATTAGTATATTTTCTGGTGGGGTTTGATTGTCTTTCCAATATTGTGCATATGTTATTCTTGCCGCAGTTGTAATATGTAGTATTAAATATTGTATGTTTTTTGGATGTTGTTTTTCCATTATCCCCAGCAGGAAAAATTCTGGGGTGAATTCCATTGTTCTCTCTGTAATTTCTTGTAACCAAGCATGCACCTTTTTCCAATAGCCCTTTGCTTCGGGACACAACCACCACGTATGAAAGAAGGTACCTACATGTTTTTTACATTTCCAGCAAGCCGAATTCATTTTTGGGTATATTTTGGCCAATCTTGATGGTGCTAAATGCCATCTATAAAACATTTTATAATAATTCTCTTTGTATGCTATTGACTTAGTTATTTTGTAGTTTATATTCCATGTTCTCTCCCAGTCAGTCAAGTGTATGTTGTGACCTACGTTTTTTGCCCATGCTATCATGGTTCTTTGACAATTTCCTCCATTTTATCAAATTCCAGCAGATATTTATATAGTTTTGATATTATTTTTTTGTCCGAGCCAATCAAAATTTTATCTAGTTTTTGCACTTCCATATCTATACCCATACCCTCAGTATCTTTTTTGTGTCGAGTTTTTAATTGTAAGTAAGCCAACCAATCAATATTTATATTTTGTTCCGCCAATTGTTCTCTACTTTTTAATTTTCCTGTCGGATTTAATATGTCGCTATATTTTGCTGCTTTGGTTATATCAATTAGGTTCGGGTAGGTCGTGGCTTCTATAATTGAAAGCCATTTGGGGATTTTCATGTAGTTCTTCTTTTTAATTTCATACCATGTTTTTAGCAAAGATTTTCTAATTAGGTGTTGGTTGAAGTTAAGTTGTGGCTTAGTTCCATCTCTCCATATGTAAGCATGCCATCCCATTTGTAGGTCGTGGCCCTCTAGCATCAGTATTCTTTTGTTGGTTAAATTTATCCATTCTTTTATCCATGCCAAGGATGCTGCTTTGTAGTAAAGTTTCCAGTCAGGGAGTCCTAGGCCACCTCTGCTCTTATCATCCTGTAGATTCGTTAATTTGATTCTTGGCTTTTTGTTTTGCCATATAAATTTAGATATAATTTTATTCTAATTAGTAAAAAATGTGCATAATCGAGATATAACAATGTTGTAAAAACGGGTGTAGATCTGTATCAAAATATTTAGATGTTTAATGAAGAAAAATAATTAAAAAAATAAAAAAAGAAATGTAATGAGAGCAATGTCACAGCCATTTTATGATTATATAACCAAAATGTATTTTTGCTTGGTAATTTTCTTCCTGTCCTTATAAACAGGATATGTTTGTGCTTAGAGGAAACCAGAGTGTGTGGGAAAGAGACATGTTGATCAGCAACAATCATTAACTTGAGGAAGTGCACAGCTGTCAGGGTGATGGATAGTTTTAGGGTTTTTCCAAGCTGGAAAACACCGAGTTAGGATGCCAAATATGTTACATAAGGGGGGTGAACAATGGAGTAGGTGGAGTTATTTTGGTATGTGCTAATTGTATCTATATGTTGTATCCACATAATAACTTTGCTTCTTTTGATTCAGAGACTTCACTCTCTGTTCAAATGGGGGACCTTTGCACAAAGACTAAAAATAAAAACTGTTTTTTATTGTGCATTTGGACTCCTGTTGATTTCCTTAGTAGGTTTTTCTAACTGTGTGTGTAGAAAATCTTCTTAAAATATATAGTTTTCTATATGATTATCAGAATAAATCACTTGCATTTGTGTATGCTGCATATGTTTAATACAGGAGATTATTTTTATTTTAATTTATTATTGGTTTTTGTGGCCACCCAAGACACAAATTATTATTCT
This sequence comes from Diadophis punctatus similis, assembly GCA_023053685.1. Lineage (NCBI taxonomy): Eukaryota > Metazoa > Chordata > Lepidosauria > Squamata > Dipsadidae > Diadophis > Diadophis punctatus. The sequence goes on along the minus strand of JALIGW010000001.1, from coordinate 105,100,220 downwards.
GGTGATTAACATAGGATTAAAGCTGGAAAACTAAACATATGTTTTTTAAAAAACCAAAATCATGTCACCAAGACCAATCCATAATCCCTCAATTTCCACCTATTATGGTTGAGCTCAACCCCCACATGGAAGAATAATAACAATTGGAGATTCTTTTTTTTCCCCAAGCAATTTTTCAAGGGGAAAAAATCAGGAAAAAAAAGAAAAAGACACAAACCTTTCAGAATATGAGCTGAACAGCTATGTTGGAGGGGGGGAAAAACCATATGCTAATATGAAATCCCTGTAGTAGACCAACATTGGAGCTGACCAGGCTTTATTACACAAAATATGTTTTTTTTCTTTTTACAACCCTTTAATCTGGCGGTGAAATCAATTTAGCTTCCCTACCGGTTTGGAAGTGCGCGCTTTGCGTCTGCTCACGCCATCATCGCACATGCTTTTCCACCCTCTGCACATGTGCAGAAGGCTTTGTGCATGTGCAGAGAGTTAAAAACAAGAACATGGCGATGTCCGGGCAGGTGGGCGGAACCTCGTGCTGCCGCCATTACCGGTTCTCCGAACCACCGCCGGCCGATGCTACCAGTACGCCTGAACCGGGGCGTACCAGTAGGATTTCACCACTGCTTTAATCATTTTATTTGGGGTTGACTTAGGATGACTGAATGGAGCTGAACATGTACTGACTGGATGCCCTTCCTGACACCTATTCAAAGTTTGCAGCAGATATTGTCTCTTTGCACCCTGATAAAGAAACATCGACCGCTGCCTAGGATTGAACTCTCAATCTTCTGAGTGGGAGGCGAGTGTCTTCACCTCTAGACCATTGTCTGCTCATTACTCAAAACATAATTAAACATAAAAATAGGAAGGAAGGAAGAAGAATTGAGACAGGAAGGGGAAGAGAGAAAGATCTATTATTTGAGGCTGCTTAATACACCACCTTGGAAGCTCTGTTTCAACTCTAGTTAGGTTTTCAGTATAAAATTCTTTTTGTTCCTTTTGTCTTTGCAAATCGGTAACCTGGAGTATGTATTTTTAATAGATGATGGTGGTGATGCCAAGGATCAGCAGGTAAAAGAAAAGAAGCTTGCATGATATTATTGCGTAATGCTGGAACTCTTGACTTTCTCTGAAAAAGTTAAAAATTAAGTTAACCCTTCTAAATCTATTTCTTTGAGAAATAACAAAGGCAGACGTTTTGTAGCAATTGCTTACTTTTCGATACTGCTATTAATTTAATTGCATCCATTTTAAAATCTTTTAATGGCAAGGATATCAACTGCTATTTATTACATTTCCAAGAACAAAATAAAACCAGATAGCAATTCCCCACAGTCACACCCGGTTCTAGAAATAATTCTACTACCGTATATAATGCCTCTCATAAATGACCCGCAATGAACAAATATTTATAACTCCAGCTAATGGCTTACGGCTGACAAGAATCAGAGTGAAAGCAATATCAGCAGAGTTTTGACATGATTCAGATGGTTACTAGCGAGGTAATGGATTCCAAATGGCAAAAAGACACTTAAAACTCCAATGTTAATTACATTAATTTGGAAATCAGTCGTATTGATTGTATCCAGATAAACATACTTAAACTACCCTTCCTATACAGCACTTATACATATACTCTGTATGTGTGTATGTGTACACACATGAATGATATCATGATAGAATTTACAGTAAGTCTACATAGCACTGAGTAAAAAGGAGCATACCTTAAGCCTAACTGTGTGCAATAGTCCCATTGATCCAGACAGAATTTTAGTGTAAGTGCCAACAGACTGGAAAGTAGCAAACAGAATAACAGAGTAGTTCTGTAGATCAATATTCAGGCCAACTGACTTCTATGCCCCAGTATCCAAGTTGGGGCTGTATAATCCCTGGGGTGAGCATAGAACCTAATGCACCATAACTATGGAATTCTATTCAAACATACCTTTTCATTTTTTAAAAATACATTTCAAATTTTGCAAGTTACAGGACTTTAGTTTTGATCTATTCAAAACTACTGTCTACCAATCAATTATATGAAACAGGCAGTTATCCTTGTCTTTGTAAGTCCCCATGGTTTACCAATTGTCATTTCTTAGACTTAGACTTAGAAGAACATAGACTTAGAATAACTTATTGTCACTTTAAATGTACACTAATCAGCACATATTAAAATGAAATTTCATCGCATACAACTCTCAAAGGGTCACCACCTCCAATATACACTACATAAACATGACAACAAACAAACAAACAAACAAACAAACACATACCCACATATATTACATGATCCAGAGAAACAACACAGTCTAGTTCAGATATACACATGTACATGGCTAGAAAAATGAATCTTATGAGTTTACCAGATGGATGGCATATGGAACAAAGCTGTTACAGAATCTGGTAGTCCTGCTAGAAATACTTAGAAATCTCCTCCCAGAGAGGAACAACAGAAACAGACCCTAAAGTGGGTGTGTGGGGTCTCTAACAGTGCTTCGAGCTCTAAGCACATAGCGCTTATAAGCAGTATCCTGAATAACGGGAAGCAGGTTTCCTATAATCTTCTTGGCTGTCCTTACCACTCTCTGTATGGACCTTCTATCTGAGGCACTGCTACCACCAAACCAAAGAATGATTCCAGATAAACCAGACTAGGAAACCAAAGTCATTCAAGCCATTACTACTTTGATGAGAATGTAACAGTAACAAAATAATACAAATCTGAATGTATTTCTGCCTCCCTCCCTGAACTTTGTGAGAATGAGGGAGGGTAACATCCGAAATGCTTTCTCAAATTACATTTCTGCACATTTCTTTTATCTGATTGTTATATTGATAATGGTTCTTTCTCCTGTTCCTCAAGGTCATTCCTTCTACCCATTACATCTATATACTTTGGTATGAAGTTGGAAAGGAGGTCCTGCAGAACTGGGGTATCCTGCTGCATTGAGAAAATTAGCACAAATCCTATACACTTGACACGTCTCAAACATTATTTTCATCCACATTTTCTTAAGCACAATAACTGAACAAGGGGGAAAAATTAGAACTGAACTTAAGAAATCTCCCTCTCTGATATAAGAGCTGAACACGATGAAGTAAAAAAAATGGTGTTTCTTAGAGCAGATAGAAATGCTGTTTAAACACTGACAAGATGTCCTCCAGTCTCAAAGCCATGAAACAAATAGCCAAATTTCTGTGAATCAAAAACAGTGAAAGGAAGACAACCTAGCATGTGTGTTTTTTCTGCAAATGTTTTACCTGTCCTCTGCACTAAAGCAACTAATGTAGCAGTGTCTACATTATGGAGATTCTCAGTCATCCAGGTCATGGTTGTCTATATACAGTACATATACCCCAGCGGTGAAATCTATTTACCTTTCATGCTGGTTCGGAAGTGCTCGTGCGCGCCACTTTTTCACAGTCTGAGCATGTGCAGAAGGCTTTGCGCATGCACAGAGGGTTAAAAAAAGAAAATGGCGATGTCTGGGCAGATGGGCGGAGTCTCGTGCTGCCGCCGCTACCAGTTTTCCAAACCACTGGCGGCCGCTGCTACCGGTATGCCCAAACTGGGCCGAACCAGTAGCATTTCAATCCTGATATACCCTTCAAATGGTGCAGGACTATGAATGGATTTCCAGAAGAATTTGCATACTACAGGAACTATTTGTGCTTCAGTTTGAGATACCGACAACACAGACTCATCCCCAACAGCCTGTGTTCAATAGTGAAGGAACACAGGGCAGAAAACATCCTGCAGAAAGCACAGCTCCACAACACAATCCTTTCAGCAGTTCCAAGAAGGTTCCATATCCATTTGCACCACTCAGATGACACTGATGACACAGACAAACATCCAAGTAGCCTCAACGACTCTCTAAAGCAGCGGTTCTCAACCTGAGGGTCGCGACCCCTTTGGGGGTCGAACAACCCTTTCACAGGGGTCAAGAGACTTCGCCCCGCTGCCGCCATTTGGGTTCTTTTACCCTCTGTGCATGCGCAGAATGCTTTGCGCATGCGTACAGGGTAAAAGAACCCAAATGGTGGGGGCGGGGCAGGGGTCACAGCGGCAGGCACGGCAGTGGGGTGGGTCGTGGTGGGGTGGTGGGGGCGGGGTTGCGGGTTGCGGTATTAGGAAGGTTGAGAACCACTGCTCCAAAGGAATGTAAATGACCAGCCATCTGCAAAGAATATAAATCCTTCTATTCCCCACCATCCAGTCAGAGCTGAAGAAGCTTCTTGGATGAGAAGCAAAAGGTCTTTGAAGAAAAACAAGGAAGTCCAGTTGCCTTTTGAAAAAGCACCTTTTGGAATAATGTAGCAGTGTTGTCTGTGTCTGATTATGGAGTATTTGGAGAGTTGAAATGTATTGCTCAGCCTGGCATGAAGCTGACACGTACGTATTCTGGTGTTGTATGTTAGAGGGAGAAAAGGGCAGAAGAATGGGTTTGTTTAACAATAAATACAATGGATTATGATTCTGAAACAAGTTAATATAGTTCTATTTCTCTTTTGGGTGACTGTAGAATGGAGAAGTTGATTCAATAAAATAGGACTTCTGAAGTATGCTATTGCCACAAGGCATGAGACATTGGGAGTGATGGATAAAAGCAGTCTGGCTGTGCTTTTTGATGTTGGATGAAAATGTAGGAAAGGTTGAGTGAACAAATATGTCTCCTCAAACACAACATGTATTATGCTTTTCAATTACTGATAGACTTGCATTTCCTTCTAGAGAATTTAGGATGGAATATCTCAGCTTTACAGATAAATCACCACATGGTATATCTATACCCTGACAAAATAGACATGCTTGGCTTCAGCAAAGTCATTCTTCATGGTTTTAGACTATTCTTGAACTGTTGTAGTTCAAGAAGAGAGACTATGAACTATACCCTGTAATGCAAACCACCTAACCAAAAAGGGCGGAGTGTCATACTATAGCATTTTTACAATATGAGTCAGTACTGGAGTTAATGATACTATTAAGCAAGATTTATTTAATATAAATGCATAATATAATGAAAGAAAATCAGTCCGGTGGTAAATAAAGATAGAAAAAGGGACTGTTTGGGCTATTTGCAGGTACTTCTGTGATAAAGATACTAGCTTTGCATCTTTTCTGAACAAAGCCTTGAGTTCAGCTCCTTATTAATATGCTACTCAAAATGCAAGCTTGGTTCATACCATATCATACCTTTTGGACAGAGGTCCTTTTACATATTAATTTTGTTTTGAAAGACTCAGTGGTTTTGTAGATGCTCATGTCCAGGGGTGGGCTTCAAAAATGTTATCAAGGGGTTCTCTGCCCAATTTCTGGTTGGGCGTGGCCATAATGGGCATGACCTAGTCAGCCTCCTGCACCATGGGGGGGGGGCGTTTTTGTCCTCCCCAGGCTCCAGAGGCATTCCTCAAGCCTCTGGATGCCAGAAACGGGCCTATTTCTGGCCTTCCTGAACTTCTGGTAGGCCCATTTTTCATCCTCCCGAGCCTCTGCGTGCACTCTGCACTTACCTGCATCCAAAATGAGACACGTGGGGACTCCTGGGAGTGGCAGGGTGGGGTGGGTGGGGGCAGCCAGGAGTGGGATTTGGGGTTCTCCGAACTGCACCGAATCTTAGGTAGAGGTTCTCCCGAATCCCTGCGAACCCCCAGTAGCCCACCCCTGCGCATGTCCTTTTGAATTATATACCAGCCATCTGGAAATTTACAGGAAGAAATAGATTTTGCATGCTTTTGTGATTACAAAAAAGCAGTACACTATTCTGGGTCACCTAAATAATGAGTCCCAAAACTTACTTCTCTTTCTGTATTTGATCAAGTATTTTTTTATTTAAAAAAAACACAGCTACTAGCTAAAGTTCTTTTTCATTGGGATATTTTATTGGAGGACTATTTCAAAATATGGACTGCAAACGCCAGTTTATATTTAATTTTCTCACCTTTTCTTAATGTCAAATGGATATAAACATTTGTATTTTGATTATATAATTATATAGGCAAAACCAGTTATGTAAGCATGAGAAAGCTAGGGGGATTCCTTTTAATTTTCTACATAGAAAAATGACACATTTTCATATTAATAACCATCCTTCTTTCCAAAGTGCAATTATACTATTAGTTCAAAGCAATATTCAAAAGGCAGGAGATTTGCTCAGTATTTCAAACCATCTGTTCCTCATTACTAAGGGGGGAAAAAGATGATGTGTTGCATCACATCGTCACCTGTTTAATTCAATTTCAGATGATTGCCGCTCTTAGCCAGAAAACAAATATTAAAAAGATAGAAAGGAAGGGGAAACGAAGGGGAAAACAGAAATACATATACAGTACAGCACCTGTTTATCTTTTTTCTGTATCTTTCAGAGAAGCCTGTTTATGCCCACTACCATAATTCCTCCTCCTTCTGCTCTTTATGAAATTCATCATTAATTAATTATTGATTTTTGATTGGTGAAGTCTGCAATGGGCTGGGCAATGATGGTGGGATGTCATTGAAGAGTTTTTGTTCTGCTTTTCCCCCATTGGTACGTGTACAGGGGTTCATCTCTCCAGGAAAATCAATTAGAATAGCACCAGAGTTATCTTCAATACAGTGTTGGGATCTCTTGGATTTTCTACTCGGAGTCAGGATTCTGACCTAATGTAGGAATTACTAAGGCGAGTTCATTTTTTAACAATCTAAAATTTTCAAGGCACCAAAGGACAAATGAATCCATTGATTTCAACATTCTTCAGTCCCAACAGTGAGAACAATTAACCGGTGGAACAACTTGCCTTCATAAGTTGTGGGTGCTTCATCATTGGAGGTCTTTAAGAAGCGATTGGGCAGCCACTTGTCTGAAAGGGTATAAGGTCTCCTTCTTGAGTATGGGGTTAGACTAGAAGACCTCCAAAGTCCCTTTCAGTGCTATTCTGATCAAATGTTCCTATTATGGGAAGGGATCTATGCCAAACCTGGATCTGGAATAAAATACTATCTTTTCTCGTGAAGAAATTATAGGAATTTAAATGTGTTCCTTGCAATACAGTGAGTTTGTATCGATGTATAGATGTCTCATATACACTGATTTCTCAGCCCTCTGAGATAAAAGAAATGATTGTTTTGCCCCCAATTTTCATTCCTAAACAGAGAACGATGAAGAAGAAGAAATCAAACAAAGAAGCACATTTGACTGTAGAAAGTAGAACTGCTGGTTGCTACAGCTACTGATAAGCTTATTTGCATTTGGCCATATCACAGTGACACTTGAGAAGGAAGACATCTGTGAAAACTTACTTTTGATGTTACTGTTGAAAAAGCAGTGCCAGATTTTTAGTTCAAAAGAGTTAGAAGCTAGGACAGAACTTGATATTGCCAACAGCAGAGCCTGAATAAATCAAGTTAGCTTTACTGACTATTTTTCCAGACTTCTGTTTGGGTTACTACTGCTACTCCTGTTATTACTGCTATTATTACTTGTATAGCTATTTGGCTGGGGAAACAAATATTCCCATTGTAAAGTTCTTCCTAGAAGGGATTAAGTTAATAACAAAACAGGATATAATTTGGAATATCTGAAGATGATGGCCTTCAACTGTTGAGAATTTTAATTCTGGTGAAGTCCTGGTGAACTAACCATCTAAAAAGTATCATTGCATTCAGACTGTGGGTTTCTGGGTGTACTTCTCCCTGTTCTCTGCTGTTCAGAAGGTGATATAGCTGGTCAATTACTTTAAAGTATTTCCAAATGATTTGTACCCAGTCATTGTTTAGTCTAAACCTTGGTTGGAAACAAAACTGTGAAGCACCTTCCCTGCAGTATTGTTTTGCCTCTCTGTGCACCATGATAGAAGACAAACACCAGCTGGGCAAATAATCCTGTTCCAACCGATGCTGAACAGTCAACAGCTGGGCAAATAGCCACTGCCTTTCACTTTAAGCCGATAGGACTTTCCTTTCTATATCATTTTGCACTAAAATTTTGGAATGCATAAAATATTCTTAGTTAGTGGAGGTGACCCTTTAACAAAGATTTCTCTCTCTCTCTCTTTTGGCTACCCAGAAGCATTAATTTTGGAAATTGCAGTAAGAATGTAGCTTTATTGTCAGTTTCTCTGAAATATTTTATAATTCAAACTTGATTTTGGTTTTCCTTCCCTCTGTCTCTTTTTTTCCTCTGGCCTAGATTTGCCCTAAATTTTACAGGAAATTGTATACAGGATCAATACAATACAAACTTTACATTTACAGATACTCTGTCCTGCTAAAAAAGATACCGAAGCCTTGTGCAGAATAAAAGCAGCCATGTTCATTGTCATCATCATCATTTTATAATCAGTCAATAAATAATACAAATCAGCTGTCACCACCATTCCATCCATGTCCACTGAAAAGGAAATCCCAGATTGACTTATTCTCAGATACCTAAGAACTGGTTGCAGCTTAAAAATCAGGATGAGCAAAAAATCCTAAGTGTCTTTACCAGAATATATACTAAGCACAAGAAATTAATATCTAAGGAAATGCATTGGTAGAAGAACAGCTGAGAACCTGTAGGATGCTGCCATCCTCTTTACAGCAGAGAAAATGGATGCTATTCAACAGGGTGGCAAAAGGGACTCTGCTACGTACGGCTGTACGCAGCACGGATTTGCATAGTCGCCACTGATTGGCTAGTCTAGCGGCGGGAGAAATAAACAGTTGTCGGTGGCCAGCCGGCTTCAGGGAAGCCCTTAAAAGCGGCTTCCCTGCAGCCTGCCGGCATTCTGTATTACTTTCAGCTACGGAGAAATAAAGGTGCTGAACTGCTCCTACGTCTCGCCTCTTCATTCCTGCGCAATCTAACAGACTCCTTTTCTGATGATGGTGGGAGCAGAAGCAAGATATTCAAAGGACAGAATGGAGAAAACACAGATTAATAGATCAGACTGAAAAGGAGGCCAAGGAACTGTAATAGCTTCAAAATAAGAACAAAACTCTACAGATGAAGGGTATATAATAACCAACTTTAACTTGCATAAACTAGAAAGATTGGGCCGGATTTCATCTGTTCTATTTTCCAAATGTTTGTTGTTGCAAAGTGAGAAGCAATGGAACTGGTTGCTAAAAAGCAGATCTAACCTTTGGTTGCTACATGGATATATGGGCACTTTCAATTGCCATCCAGTGTAGTTCTCATGTGACAAAATGTCACAGCTGACATTAGCAAACACAGTTACTAGACAGATTTGTGGGTATGCCTACCTATATTGGCTTAAAATTATTCACCCCACCTTTTTAAACAAATATACAAAAACATTTTTTAAAAAATAACCAGGCAAGGCAACAGCACAACACAAAATGCAGACATGCAATCAAAGTCAACAAAAGTGATATATATATATTATACGTATGTATATGTATTTTACTAATTACTATCAGTACAATGAATATTGTGAGGTTTTATAATGCAGCCTGACATTACACTCAATGGCATCTTAGGAACCTGAGTTTAAGAGAAAATGAATTATTATAATGATCTATTCAAATTAAAGCTGGTACCATCCAACATGAGCATTTCTCCATTGATATGTATTTTTCTGCATATTTTTCCAAACTATTCAAATTTTTCTGTAAGCTTGACATAAAAGGTTTTTGACAATTATTTTCACTGCGCTTTTGTATTGCGATTTCATCATATTGTGTGCATACTTGCATGGCAAAATCCAGGGGGGGGGGTCTAACATCAAAGGACAGTTTTGTTATAATCCGTGTATCGATTTGAACACATTTAAAGTAAGGAAATTCATACCTGGCTTGTGAACTAAACATATTTCTTCCCATCTCTATCACAGCCTATGAAGTATAATTGGATTTCAAACTGCAGTAACAAACAGTGCACTAGACCTCAAATGAACTCTTGGAGTAAATAAGCAGTGAATATTATTTGGGAATACTGTAAAATTCGTTCCAAATGGGCATCTCTGTGGGTTGGTTCAAACGTGCCATCTCTATAGACTTGTTCATAGAGGGCAATCAAATGGTGTTTGATTTTTTTATTCATTTTATTACATTTAGAAGGCCACCTAAGTCTATAATGGTTCTGTGTATCATACAGCAAAAACATTAATAAAATGCAGATGGACTCCCCAAACATCTGGAAGAAAAAAGAACATCCATTCCTAACAGTCAAACACGCATAATCAAATATTTATTCTAACCCAAGACATGGGAGAAGAGCCAAGTCTTTAGGGCTCTTTTAAACACAGTCAAAGTTGGGACCAGATGCTTAAGTATCAACCATCTTAACCACTAACATTCAATATAAGGAACTTCCACGGGAGGCTCAAATGATCAAAATGGTAGCCGTGAGTACATGGTCAAAGCCTTGCATGTAAAAAGTGAAAAGTGCTTTGATCATATGGTTGTAGCCCCCATCTTGATTTTTGGACCCTGAATGCAAATGTTTATTCGCCTTTAATGTATATCCCTATAAATACAACCTGTTTAGATCTGTCTTGCATTCAAAAGGTGGGTCGTTGGGTGAGCATTTATTAAGAAAGCAAATATATTGTTTCATATGTAGATATGGATGGCCACATGGGGCTGGTCAACTTCTGCAAGATGGAAGTCCTAGCACCATGATAAAAGCTGCACCTCTTTTATGTAATGTCTTCACATAAGAAACAATATTACATTCTATTGCAGCATCGCACCTGTCATTTTGCAGATTTCAGCAATGCCAGCTCATCCCACCATGGGACCTGCATTGTACAGATTGCTTTGCTTTTAGAATTTGTTTGAAAAATGTTTCAAACTTAGTGACTGCAGCAAGGAATAAAAGAAGATACAGCTTATTAGTTTCAATAAATCTAGAGTAAAAAAAAATATGATACTTATTATGATAAACACGTTCCTTTAATTGAGCCATCACTACTTGAAGCTTTCATGCTCAATTATTAAGGAAAAACAAATGCTGCGATTAAAATTAAACAGTGACCAAAGGAAGAAACAAATTACTCAACACAGAACTGCTGGCATATGATGTCCATAACTGATAGATACCATGACTTATGATTTAAACCGTTTTCTTAAAAGAACATTGCCCACTGAACACTGAAATTATATTGCAAAGCACACCAGACCTTAGAGTGCCCTGTCTACCATCTGTCACTGTAGCGCACAGCAAGAGGGGGTTTGAACACAATGTGTCACCTGTCACATCCTCATAATATCGCCAAAATCAATAAGATGTATTTCCACTTGGGATTGGGGTGTCGGAAGATTAATGCATCCTGACAAGGGAACCAAAAAAGTTTGGGCAGGGACTGAAATAATGCTGAACCAGAAGTATACATAAAATAAAACTTATTCTAATTCCCAATTTACAGCCCTTTAAAATCTAGTCAAGGGAGAAGGTATGCATAGATAATTTTTTTAAAGTATTTTCATAACAAGTCATTGATAAAGTTGAGATGTTCATGACATGTTTAGGACCAACTTTTTTATGGAACATCCAGGTGTACATTACGCATGTGTGCATACACCCTGTAGCTATTTTATTCTGGGCACTGGAAGGAAGGAAGGAAGGAAGGAAGGAAGGAAGGAAGGAAGGAAGGAAGGAAGGAAGGAAGGAAGGAAGGAGGAGGAGGAGGAGGAGGAGGTGGAGGAGGTGGAGGAGGTGGAGGAGGAGGAGGAGGAAGAAGAAGAAGAAGAAGAAGAAGAAGAAGAAGAAGAAGAAGAAGAAGAAGAAGAAGAAGAAGAAGAAGAAGAAGAAGAAGAAGAAGAAGAAGAAGAAGAAGAAGAAGAAGAAGAAGAAGAAGAATTTCATATGGAAATTGTATGGTTTTCTAGCATTTGCTACATGACCTTTATTTTCATTCATGAGCTATGCTCAATGCCTACTAAAAGCATTTTATTTCACAGAAATTTATCATAAATAATTGCCTTGTTTGGACATTTGATGACTCATGCTAAAAAGTTTCCCTTCTTTTTTTACTCTAAAATAAGGGTGCTTTTGTTTAATAAAAGCTATGTTTTTGTTCTGATCTTCTCAAAGGAAATTGGAGTTGTTGTTGATAGCTTCAGTGCCAGCCATATGCCTCAAAACTACTAGGATCAAAAGGTGATGCTACAGAGCTTTTGTTGTTGTTGTTGTTGTTGTTGTTGTTGTTGTTGTTGTTGTTGTTGTTGCTTTTATCATCATCAATATCACTACCAACCTTATTATCACCATCCCCAGTTTATGGGTGAGTAAATTGCTGAGATTATTTATTTATTTATTTATTTATAGTTAAATTTATATACCGCCCTTCTCCGGGGACTCAGGGCGGTGAACAGCCAAGTAAAAATACAATATAAACATTAAAATATATATACATTTAAAAGAAAATATTAGATGTGGCCCTGATTTAAGACAATATAATTAAAATTTGGTAAAATTTGGTAAAATCTTAAAAACCCCAAAAACTTTTTCACGCCAGCCCGGCTTGATAAAAATAGTACGTCTTGAGGGCACGGTGGAAGGTGGCCAGGTCATGAATGGTTCTTAAATCTGGAGGGAGCTGGTTCCAGAGGGTGGGTGCTCCCACAGAGAAGGCCCTCCCCCTGGGTGTCACCAGCCTACACTGCTTGGCTGATGGCACCCCGAGGAGGCCCTCTCTGTGGGAGCGCACTGGTCGATGGGAGGCAGTTTGTGGCAGCAGGAGGTCTCGGAGATAAAAGATTAAAAAAGTTCCATCTCTCCTTCAAGCCACTCTTAAGGAGGAGGAGACTGACTGAGGCATTTCCTTCCTTCAGGAAGATGGGTGATGGCAATGGCAAAGTACTACATAATCCATGGCCAGAAGCTGTACCATGCATCTAGGCCAAAGAGAAGCAAGGATGGGGGTCACAGCCAAAGGCTGGGTCCTCGCCAACCACTACCCATCCCCAGCCTTTTTTGAACATTTCCTACCCCACACTAAGTATGAGTCTCAGAAATCAAATTCTCAGAGCATTAAGGATTTCTCATCAGTAATCCTTCCTTTAGTCTAATGAGCTTAAGTAAAACAGAGGCTTCTAAAATGTCAACATCTTTTCAAAGGGCACGAACCGAATAATATTTTAAAAATAATTAATTATGTGGAGACTGAGGTTTCCTGAGTTGAAATAAAATGTTCAGAATCACAAAACAGAACAGCAGGGGGTGAGAGAGAATTTTCTCATCACAGCCATATACTTAGCATGGGATCATTTTCATATACAGTAGATATCTACACACATATTCCCACCAAGGGGAAATATACTTGGCATGGGTTCATGTCAGTGGTGGGTTGCTGCCGGTTCGGACCAGTTCGCCAGAACCGGTGGTGGAAATTTTCCCCGCTCGCCGAACCGGCAGCGATGGCTGGCTGGCCATGCCCCCGAACCGGTCCTCCGGTCGCCGGTCCTCGAAAGGGGCTGGCAAAGAACCCTCTGAGCATGCGCAGAGGGTTCTGCGCATGCACAGAGGGTCATTTCCCTGACATGATGTAGGCACGCACGCAAGCGAAGCAAGCGCATGCACAAAATGCGCATTTCCGACACGATGCGAACCGGTAGGGAAGGTAAGTGGAACCCACCCTGGTTCATGTTACACACACACACACACACACACACACACACACACACACATACACACAATAACACACACACACACACACACAATAACCCCACACACACACGCACACACATTTCCTTGCAGATAATCTTGGCAAAGGTGGAGCCTGAGAAGCTCCAATGCAAAATAGAAGATGTTCAAAAATACCATGTAGTGGCATGGAATCACTTTCACAGAATGCACTTCATTTGGATGAACATATATACAATAATGTATCATATAGAGATGCAGATGCAATGCAGATCCTTTTCTTCTGGCAAAAGCTTGATTATATTTAGAAGTGGAAAATCCAATTATGTAGGCTGCAATCACGCCTATCTGATCACCTCCACCTTTCTTAATTGTTAATATGAGTGTAGTCAAATGCTAATTGCCTCCAGTCAGAGTTTCCTTCTTCTTAACTAGCATTTAAGTTTTAAGGGGGAAAAATGGCTCTTCAAATTCATATCGACAGCATGTGTCCTTTGTGCTTTCCACAGCTTGTGTCCTGTTAGCAACAAATGAAGATAAATATTGAACGGCAGCGCCTGCCCTGCGTCATTCGCACACGGGAGGCCTTTTCAGTATTCTGTTCTTCGCCAGAACTAAGTAGTTGACTGGTTGTTTATTTATCTATTTCTCGTCATTAAATCCCAATTTTCTAGCCCATTTGACCATTCGCCTCTAACTTCCCACATAGCAGCCAAGGAATAATGACCAGTAAATAGTAAATGTTATCTCAACAGTTTACATCAGTGGTAATTGCCCATGATTTGTGGGCATGTGGTGACAGTAACGACAAAAGAGGTGATGAAGAAGAATGCTTTTAAATTGGCACTAAAGGACACTTCTCAACATTTTATAATATGCTGAGTGACCCAAGTAAGAGCTCCTCTTTTAAATCAGTTTTTGAATTATTCCCTTTTGACATGTTCGCAATAATACAGCTCAGATTATGTACTTAAAAGGAATGGCCACAAATACTATATCAGGAACGGTGACAGAAGTTGGAGATTTCACAAATCCCTAGATGACTTACAGACCAATCTTCAGAAACAGTTTCGACAGCGAGAGCCCTTTAAAAATGAACAACGGTCCTGCCAGCTTAAGTGCTTTAAGAATTAAATAATGTTCCCATTTTCAGAAGAAACGTCACACAAGGTTCCCTAGTGCCTGTCAATGAGAATTGCCATTAACTTAGAGGAGCCTCATAAGACTCATAGGATATATTTTACTGATAGCTTCCTAAAGGTCACTGCCTATAATGGTAGATGGGAAAGACCTTGGGAGACAGGAGGAAGAACTGCAGGGAGAGCAATGATCAGATAAAAGGCAGCTTAGCCCTCAGAAGAAATGTGGATGTGACAAATGTCTCAGAAGGGACTCTCTGTAGTTTTGGGCACTGTAAAGGCAGTGGGGAAGACATTTAGTTTTAGATTTCCATCATTCTGTTAATGTTAATATACTACAATAAAGTATAGTTAGTTCATATGGACATGGTTTCTGTCTGGACTACCTGAGGGATGATATGAGCCTGACATGTCTGAAAGGACATTTCTCCACTGTCACCTTGTCATCAGTATAGAGTTTTGTATTGACTTTTCAAAGTCTTTTTCATGAGGCCAGACTGGAAAAAGTCAAGCAAAAAGAATAAAGGTAAGACATAGACCAACTTTCTTTGATCCAGAGCCCTCCAATTGTTTTGAAATTACAATTCTCAGAATCCCTAATTCAACTTGTATTTAGAAGCTTCAGTTGGTTCAGAATGAGACGTTGTACTTACCTGAGACGTCCATTCTCGTAGGGTGGAGCTAGCCGCCAAGTACATGGGAGTTCTCCAGAAGAGGCCTGAAGTGCTGCAGGGCAAGAAAAACAGCTCGTAATTCCAGTATATTAATGCTGAGGGTTGCCTCAGTCTGCGACCAGGTGCCCTGTGCTACCTGCGACCCTGCATGGGCCCCCCAACCCGACAAGCTGGCGTCAGTGGTGATGGTGATTTGTTGCGGGAGAAGGAAGCAGGTGCCCCTGTGGACTGCTGATATGGTCCACCATTTCAGCGATTCCCTGACTGTGGGCGGGAGACCCACCCTGACTGGAGAGGTGGCTCGTCCCTTACGCTGGAAGGGGAGAAGGAGCCATTGAAGGTCCCTGGAGTGTAAGTGAGCCCATGGGACAATTTGAATGGCAGAAATCATCTTGCCCAGGAGAGAGGACAACAGGTTCAGTGGGGCTGAAGTTTGCCTCAGAACTAGCTGGCTTAATTCCAATAGGCTGTCTCTCCGTTCCTGGGACAGGTACACCTTACACTCCAGGGAGTCAATGATCGCCCCCAGATGGACAATTCTGGTGGAGGGGATAAGTTGGCTCTTGGATCGGTTGACCAAGAAGCCATGGTGGGTGAGAGTAGTGAGTACTACCTGGACATCTCTCTCGGCCTGAGAAGGAGAGGCAGAGGAGATGAGAATGTCATCCAGGTAGCACTGGACCCTGATGGGGATAGACCGAAGATGGGCAGTCAGGGCAGCCAAGACCTTGGTAAAGACCCTTGGCGCCGAAGAGAGGCCAAATGGAAGAGCCCCGTATTCATAATGCACCCCTGCATAGCAAAAGCGATCTTGCTGGCTAGCTCCACCCACAATGGAGAATAGTAGCTGACTGTACAGTTTTACACAAGACTAGTCTTGCCCATGTATCATCTCTTTTTCAGGAGCTACACTCACTGCCAATATGTCTCTGGGTAGAATTCAAGGTGCTGGTTATCATCTTTAAAGCCCTACATGGATTGGGGCCAGGCTATTTAAAGAATGCCTGTATACAGAGGTGGGATTCAGCCGGTTCAGACCAGTTTGGCCAAACCGGTTGTTAAATTTTTGCGCAGTTTGGAGAACCAGCTAATCACACCACTGGCTGGCCCTGCCCACCCTGCCTGCCCCGCCCCTCACAGTTACTCCTTATCTCACCTCACCTGCCTTGGTATAGCAGCTGCTGCTCTCTGGCTCCCTCCCTCGCTAGCTCGCTTGCCTCAACCATGTGGCCTTCGCCCCAGCCTACCTGCCGAGCCCTCCTTCACCATTCTCCGCTGTCTCCCACACATCCCAACTACCTGCCTGCCTGGTGAGCCTTCCTTCGCATCTTTGCTGGTGCGAACGTCCTGCCGCCACCACCTCTTTGCCAGCCCAAACCACCACCACCGCCGCCTCTTTGCCAGTTTGAATGGTGTGCTGCCGGTGCCTCTTAGCCAGCATGAATGGCCTGCCACCACTGCCTCCTTGGTTCGGGCTGGCAAAGAGGCAGCAGCGGCAGCAGGCCAGTGTCTCGGGGCGGAGTCATGCCCGGCTGCACCAACAAAGGCTGGATGTAGCCGCCCGCCGTTTCCTGCTGCAAAAATCTTTTTTAAAAACCCTGACTGTCGGGCAGCGAGACCCAGCAAGAGATGAGATGTCGGAGAATCACTGTTGCTGTTGCTGCACAAAGGTAAGTCCAAGGCTCTGGCCATCACCGCCACCGCTTCGGCCCACCTGCGCCACCCCACCTTGCCGTGAGTGACATTGAATTGGCCACACCCACTCATTCACATGACACACATCCCCACCCATGCCCACCCGGTCATTAGGAAGAACTGGTTGTTAAATTAGTTGAATCTCACCACTGCCTGTACCCCATAACATCTACTTAGCCTACTTGGAAGTAAGGCAGGGTGTGTTGCAAGTCCCATCTATTAGGGATATACACCTGGTGAGACCACAAAAAAGGGCCGGCTTGGTGATGGCCTCTTTCCTGTGGAACATCATTCACCCAGAGATATGGGTTGGCCCCTACTTTGTTGTTTCCAAAAGGCCCTTATCAAAAGACCTAGGGACTGGAAAAGACAGTGCAGTTGATCAAGTGGTTGATTTAATTGTGTTATTGCTGCCATGTGGGTGTATGTGTGTGGTGTTTGTGATATGGTTTTTTAATATTGTAAGTAACTTGGAATTACCTGTGTGTGAGTTGAATGCCAATATAAATTTAATTAATAAAATTCATAATACATTCTGGAGTTGTAATCCTAATTAATCTGGAGGACAACAGATTGGGAAATATTAAAGTGGACACTATAAAATATCACAAAACACTACCAAGGAAAAACTCAATATCTTCCACAATGTCTGGATTTTAATTTAAAAGGTTGGTATGTAAAGAACCTTGCATTGAGTACACTGCCCTTTGGGAGTAGAGCACTTGGAAATGGCACCAATTTAGTCTTAATTTTAATGTATTTAAGTAGTTGAGAGAGCTTGTCTTCCAAACTGCTCCTCCAGAAATGCCATCTTCTATATAGCTTTTACCAGACTCAAATTGTCCTACTTTGGACACATTATGCAAAGACCCAGGTCTCTGGAGAAGGCTCTAATGCTGGAAAAGGTAGGAATAAAAGATGTCCATCAGCAAGGGGGATGGGCTCAGTTACAGTAGCAATAAGTGCACTGTTGAAAGAGCTGAAGGCAAATCTTCATGGAGAACGTCTGTCCATGTGGTCGTTAGGAGTTGACAACAATTTCAAGGCATGTAGTCATTATCATCATCATCATCATCATCATCATCATCATCATCATCATCATCATCATCATCAAGCTTTTATAGATGAAAGAGTTTTGTCCAATTGCTCCTAACCCTGACATGCTACTAAGCTGTCAATCTTATGTTATGGACTGACCAGCATACTAGATCTGGAGTCCATTAAAGCTGGAAGACTAATACATTTGAATAAATAAATAATCTATTTTACAACCTTCTCCAAGTTGATCGGGTCGCACCTCAAAGATCTGGTCTAGTTCTCCAGTGAAAGAAGTCAGGAGGGTGGGATATCTTACTGTTGAGGGGAAATGAAAACTCTGCTTGCTCTTAGAAACAGATAAAACAGGACTGAAGAATTTTTGGTTGCCTTTTCTTAGGCAGCTTTCTCCATCACTATCAAGCAGCAAGGAATACACAGAATTGCATTTAATTCTTCCCTTGGATTTAGGTGTAATATCAAGAGGTTACACAGATTTAATCTCCCTTCAGTTACACATAACGCCACCAACTCTTGGAAAACCAGAAGAGCATCTTTTCTGTTGTAGTGTATGCCATTTTGGAATGCCCTTGCCTAGAAATAAAGCCTGTGCCAATTCGGTTTCCATTTCAGTGCATGAAGGGAAAGTTTGTTTTTTAAAAACTGTTTAAGAAGTGTTTGATTTATGATGCTGCTCTTGTACCTGTCATCTATATTTATACCATGCCGCTTTATTGTTACTCACCACCTGGATAGCTAGTACATGATAGGTAGAGAACTATTTCTAAATAAATAAATGCATGCATGCATGATTTGCAACTCCTAACTCCATTTAAAGTAGCCTTCCCTTATCCTAGCATCCTCCAGATGTGTAGACCATTGGCTGGCAAACGTCAGTAAAGTCACTTCCATATGAAGGATGATTCTCAGTAACTTTGTAACTGCAACCTGTGGTGCCCACATACAGGTACTGAATGTAAAATAGTAAGTTGTTGTATAAAGTTATAATGTTGTTAAAAGGAACTGTTTAAACAAGTAAGTATAGAGCCAGACAGCTTTTAAAATGTATGGTAAGTAGAAAGGGGGAGGGGTTTATCCCAGTGCTCCAGAAGGGAGAGGGGATAGATGACATCATAAGAGACAGCCAATCAGATCATAGATAGCAGGGCCAGGAACTATAAAAGGCCTGGCTGAGAGAGATGTGGAGCTCTCTGTTTTGTGTGAACTTCCATGAGGGAAGGATTTAGTGAGAAGTGCTGTGAAGAAAGCTCTGTTATGTGGTAAATCCCAGGAGGGAAGGCTTAGTGTGGAGAGCTGAGGAGCTCTGTGTGTGACTTCCAAAGAGGGAAGATTTATAGAGAATCTCTGCCTGAGTTTGACTGTCCAAGAGGGAAGTTGACAGGAGAGAAAAGATAGGCCCTAGGCAGTTCTGTGGGAAGCAGAAGCCAGGGTCAGGGAACAAGATTGATTGATATATATTGAGTAATTTGTAGATAGAGATAAACAGTGAAACGTGCTCTTATCTATAGGCCTAGAAACAAAGAAGAATTGGATTTGCTTAGATTTAGTCAGGAAAGCAAGGAGAGTCTCTTGAGGGGAAGAAGAGAAAAGAAAGAATTAAATAGTTGGTTGTGGCTTTAACAAATTCACTTGACAATTACTGAGAAGTTGTATTTAAATAAACTGTTTACTAGTTTGTTCAAGAAACGTGTCAGCGTCTGTCTATTCCACACATAAAGCAAATCTCAAACAATCCTGCAGAGCTTAGAGATATTGTAAAAGTAAAAGCAAGCCTCTAAAGAGAGAGAAGTGAAACAGAGGGTGCAACCCTTGGTCAGGGAGATATAAAAGGAAAATTAAACACAAATCGCTACCAAGACATATAAAACAATAAACCTGACAGGAAGGGGACGGGTGGCATCCTTGCACAACCATGCAGATGTCTTCCAACAGTGTGGAAGTGATTTGCCAGGGCCTTCTTTTGTGGCAGCTTTTGAATTTCCCAGCCTGCTCTGCACCCAAGAATCTCCTCACAATCTCCCACTCAAGCATTCCCCAAGCTCCACCTTGATTAATTTCCAAGCCCAGAGAAGGTATTCTTCCCTGCCATTTTCAAACACCTGTAGGATATGAATTAGGCCAGCCTTCTCAGCACAGAACTTTTGTGAAGAGTAGTCCAAAGTTCTCTGGAGAAAATACCAGTTTGGAAAAGCTCAACTATATCCTTCCTAATTCCTTTGGAATTAGACTAAAATCAAACGTTCTCCATTATTAAAATAAATTCAAATGTGTGGAAATGATAATAGTCAAAAATTAAAGCTATGATTATAATTGGAGAAAAAAGATTGTACTAATATTGAACTTATGTGGAGTCAGACATTAAACTTTTATTTCCTTCTGCTGTAATTGCTGGTTTTAATCAGCTGGATCCAGGAACACGTGGACCTGAATATCAATTTATATAGTTCCAGTAATTTGTTATTCTAATCTTGGCTTAAAGAGTTCTAGTCGGTATGTCATGGTGTCATATGGTATGTTTGGATAGCAGATATACTACACTCTAAGCTCTCCTGATGCCTGCAGAGAGAACATTTGTAGGAATGATGGACCACACAGTATAAGTCAACAGAGGAAATTGAAAGGTTCAGTTTACTCTCTGCAGTTCTCTGACTGAAGGCCTTGGTTTTTTTATTCAGGTCAGGCCTTACTGCAGTCTCAACACACATGGGAGAACAGAAGCTATACCGAGTGTATATCAAGCATGAGAATTCTGCACAAATAATCGATTGCAGCTAAGCACAAGGGGATGGAGGGGAGAAACACGGCAATAAGAATTGGAGGCTAAATTGTTTAAGCATTTTACTAACAAAGCAAGCATGGAGACTTTCCAAATTAATGGAAGGTAGCACGCCCATAATATTATTTTCACACTTCTCTGAACTTATTATAATACTGTTCTCCGATTATACGAATTATGCAAAAATGTGTAGATCTGCCGAAACTATATACATGCCTGCATACACTATGCCACATAAACCATGTGTGTTTCAGTTAAACTTTCTTATCAAACACATTTAAATATGGAGGATAATCACTTCTTTTCCCCACAAAGCCTGATAAACACTAAATGGAAAGGCCCAGGATCAGTAATTGAGCTATGAGCACTTCACAAACTGTTGCTTTGCTACCAGTGCAAATTCCCCAAAGAGAGGGACAAGCTTTCCACAACCTCTATTTTTTATCTCTCATGTTACTCAACTCAGGGTCTTCTCCAAGTGCTTCGTTCTGCTTCTCAGGGTGATAGAAAGAGAGAGAGATACTCAATCCATGGGGTAGAGGATCTGAACTTAGAGGCAAGGATGCCATGGCTGGTTTGAAGACATGGATTTCAGATAAATCCTCCCATTTTCTAAACATGTTGTTGATGTTCTTAATAGTCCCTTGTTAACACGCAAGTTAATAATTGGATAAACAAGAGGCTGAGAGGGACAGCCCATGTCTAGACAACAATGTCCTTTAAGAATGTTACAGATAGTGCTCGACTTAACAATCACAGTTGGGACTGCATCTTCCATCACTAAGCAATATAGTCATTAAGTGAGTCATGCTTGGTTTGATTACCTTTTGGCTGCAGCTGTTAACCAAATTGCTATGGTCATTACGTGAATCCAGCTTACCCCATTGACTTTTGCTTGTTGGAAGACCCATGGGAAGGTTATAAATTGTGATCACATGATCTCTGGATGCCGCAACTGTCACGCAGTGAATATTGCCTGTTACATGTATATGCAGGGAGCTGCATCCCTACCAAATATAATGGTTTATTCCTGAGCACGTGATTAATATGTTCCTAGTACGCATGTGTACATTCCTTTCTTTGATCATTCCTTCTGTTCCAGCTTCTGTGGAAGCAAGACGTGTTTTTATAGCAAAGATGTAATTAATGAGAATTTATTGTTTTTGTACTGAAATAAATATTTCTACTTAGAACTTTAAACTGCGGTTTCATTTCTAATGTCAGAGTTCCAGGTAAAGATCTATTTTCGCCTCTGATGAGAGTTATTCCCATCTTGACAGCAACTATTGTAAATACATGCTGGTTGCCAAATGCCTAAATGTTTTGATCATATGACCATGGGGGTACTATGACAGTCCAAGTGGAGGACCAGCCATAAGTCACTTTTTCACCACTGTCATAACTTTGAATGATGGTTAGATGAATGGTTGCAAGTGGAGGATTAGAAATATCTCTAATGCTAAGCATAGCTGCTTTGGGATCTTAAATTTATTGGAACATTCCACTCCCTCACTGAGCATTCAGGTGACAATGGTGTTCTTTTTCCTTATATGGTAGATAAAAATAAATTTGGCTATCATTTCACTGGTATGAAAGAGCTATTCAGAGTCATTCCTTGCTGTATGGCTCCAGTGGATAAGCCAAGTTAGAGAATTAACTAGCCTTTGGAAACCTATGTTCTGTGTTTGCGTTTGTAGCTATTCCATTATTCATCAGCTTCTGCCCTAAAATGAGGAACATTAATTTCTTAACTTAAAATGTGAATGCCCATAGATTAAATTGGTTTAGTAAATTAATTATTAATGTTGTAATAATTGTTATTAATAACAATTAACATATTCATATTTCTTACTGAAAGAATAAACTGGCTTTGGGATTTTAATCTCCTAAACATTCTCAATCCATTTCTACCATCAAGATGCAAAGGGAGGGGCAGAGAGAAAAGGAGAAGAAGATATGTAATCATATATAAATAAACTTTATAGTGAAGCAAATTGTGCACCAAAGGAAGAAGATGCTTCCGTCCCAAAGTGCTTAAAATGTTGCACTCAGACATCTGAAATCCATTTCAAATGCTTATTGGTGTGTATGTTTGTGGGAGAGGGGGTAGGTGCTTATCAGCTCTCTTTCTCATCCCCAGAGAATCATTTTTAGGACAAAACATCTGTTTTGCATTTAGCTTTCTCTCCCCAGCCTACCTTCAGTGGCCTCCACCATCTCTGAAGATGAAGGTTAATATTAAACATGGTCTTAATGGTTGTCCAATCAATCATGATTTTTCTCTGAGTTAACGCCAGGCAGAGCAACACACTGTATAAGAAATCAGAGACAGGAGTGGATGAGATAATGTAAAATCACTTATGTCGGCACTCTAGAGACAGTGCCCATTAAATATTTAATAAAGTCATTAACCTGATAGAGAGAGGGAGAGGGTAATGGATGGCCTTTGCTTATAGGGCAAGGCTCGAAAAGTGCACCATTTTCCCCAGGGCAAGTACTGCAAATGCCCCAATTCTATAAAGAGTCACAGATAAAAAGACTTAAAACAGTCTTAAAAGCCTTAGTTTGGCTCATTTCAAAACTGCAGAAGTGTTTGGGATGACACAGTAAAGATGCTGTGTAGCATACACAGCCTTCCCAAAGCAATCCAAAGGCTGACTCAGGGTCTTTCTCCACCCACACTTCACTGTGGCATAACACATATTTTCTGCCCTGTCTCCATGAAATTTTCTTTATTTTATTCTCACCCATAATGGGATTAAGTCACCCTTCTAGCTGCATTAGTGTTAAATAGCATTTGCCCCTTTAAGCCAATGGCCATCTAAGGTCAGCCGCAAACAATACACGAGCACATAATAGATTCAAACTCAATGTAAACCGCTCCAAACTCAACTGCAGAAAATACGACTTCAGCAACAGAGTGATCAATGCCTGGAATGCACTACTGGACTCTGTGGTTTCCTCCCCAAACCCCAAAAACTTTAACCTTAGACTGTCTACAGTCGACCTCTCCCCATTTCTAAGAGGTCTGTAAGGGGCGTGCATAAGCGCGCCACTGTGCCTACCGTCCCTGTCCTACTGTCCTATTGTCCTCTTTTATCGGAACTTTTTACTTATGTTATGTTTATACAAACCACTACTATCCTGTACATGTTTGACAGAATGACAGAATGGGAGAATGACAGAATGAATGAATGACAGAATGAATGAATGAATGAATGAATGAATGAATGAATGAATAAATAAATAAATAAATAAATAAATAAATAAATAAATAAATAAATAAATAAATAAATAAATAAATAAATAAATAAATAAATAAATAAATAGTGTGTCAAAGCTATAAGGTTTTCTCATCCATTTCCTTGAAGGAGATGAGAGACAAGAGAAGAATCAGAAGCGGGATAGGAAATTTCATGCTCGTATACGGTTTTCTGCCTATTGAAAGATGGATGAAGAGAACCAGCTAAGCAGTTCTGAAAGTCTTTCCAGCTCTGAAAGATCTTTAACATAATAAGGCAACAGCATATGTGTACATAGTGAAATGATGAACATATTTGGAGAAACAATCCCAAATAAACTATTATTGGAGAGTGGGAAAACATTCTCCAAAATAAATGTGAATCCTGCCTCTCCCCTTTTTCCGTATCTTCAAGGATTTGTTTGTTTTCTGTTTGGCAAGAAAACCCCATTCTTAATTGTTACTGTATTGTTTCTTTCTTTCTTTACAGTGAATGACCACAGCAAAATAGACCACTGATACAATACAATAGAATAAAGCATTACAATGATGTCTTACAATCCAAGAAGTAGTAAATGACACACATGGGTTCTTTCTCCCTTCCCTCCAACACTTTAAAATTTGCCTTTTTAGGTCACATTCTGAGGCAGCTTAAAGTTATCTGTAAGCAATCCAGTTTCAAAGTAGTATTTTCCCTTTCCCTCTCTTCTCCTAGCACAAATTTTGGGATGGATATGATCTAGCACACTTCACAACAGAAGCTGTGTAAGAACATAATTCAGATGAGTGCAAATGCACTTTAGCAGCAACTCAGAACACCAGAAAAAGTAAACAGATCATCTATACCAGTGGTTCTCAACCTTCCTAATGCCGCGACCCTTTAGTACAGTTCCTCATGTTGTGGTGACCCCCAACCATAAAATAATAACATTATTAGGAAACTCAGGGTGGGTTCTAATTTACCTCGCTTCCGGTTCACTTCCTCCTGCACTGTGTGGCCTTGTGGGCATGTGGGCGCTTTGCACACGCACGTATGCGCAGTGCCGAAATTCTTTAAAAGAAATTGCAAAAAAAAAGCCGAAAATAAGATGGTGACACATGCGCAGTGCCAGAAATTCAGCTTCTGCACATGCTCAGAAGTTCTCATGGTACAGATTTTTTTTTTTTTTTTGCAGTAGGCTATTTGCATGTGGGTGGACCCGCTTGGAGACGGATAGAGGAGCGGTGTCTCTGTCATTAAAGACAGCACTCAAGAGATTGTTCCAGGCAAGTTTAGCATTTCTCGGCCAATCTTATGGTAAGCATTGGAGGCATTAAAATGAAATACTAAACTCTCTAAAGAGGTTAGAAGGGGAGCAAGGGCAAAACAATATTTGTAAGCACAGCAAGTCCTGTGGTTTGTTTTATATGCTTTTCAAGTTATACTTGAAATTGATAGCAACTTCAGTGCTGATAAAGCAGCATTGCTTTTTAGCTTGCTATGCTTTTCCTGCCTTTCAGAAATTATGGCTAGCTAAAGTCTAAATGATGCTGTGAGCCATTTATAAAATGCAATTCAGTGACAAGAAGTTTTATTATTGTTGCTTGTTTGTTTTGGAGATAACGGCATAAATACTCAGAAAGAAATTCAAAGTACTTCATTTTTAAGTTCAGTTCCCCCCAAGAATAACATCGCAAGATGTCTTTGAGTTATCATGCAGTGCATCTTCCAAATGCAGAAAAAAAAATTGCCCTGTTAATTTCCTTATAAACAGATTGCATTAAATCTCAGCCAATGGCAGGGCTGCCAAAGAGCTCGGCTATTATAGATTTCAGATATGATTTCAAATAACTGTTGACTGTTATTTGTGTATCTTCAAAACAAATTATTTCCTGGGAAGCAGATTTATCTTTAGGGTATTATTCCTCTAATCTGCCCAGACAAGTTGAGAAATTATTTTTAAGAACGTGTGAGAATTTTATTTTTCATGAGAACTTCCTAAAGTTGCCAAGAACTTGGAAAGGTTTAAAAAAAAAACAAAGCCATTTTTCATTATTTTTCTGTCAGATTTCCCCAGCTTTGCCCTCTTTCCTGTTCCATTATTAGTGATGCTTCTTCTAATATAGCTAAGCATAAGGGAGGATAGTGGGCAATCGTTGGTATACAATCAAGACATATCAGAGCTGAAAATGGAATCAGGAGGAAATGCAAGCAGCTGTTGATAGCCTGCTGAGTTAAAATGGTACAAAATTACATCATCGTAAAAGAAACAGCATAAAACAACAGGACAGCAAGAACTAAAAATGGCATAGAATATAACAACACAGATCTAAATAGATCCTAATTAGATTCTCTGTTATTCCATGAAATCCTGTGCATAGCACCAATGGATTATGAGTTTTTGATTTATCCTATCTGAATGTCCTCCAATTTATAAATTATTAACATTTTGTCATTCTTTTTAGCACTGCATATTCTTTCAATCTTAGAAGTACATTCACAACATACTTAAAATAGATCTAATTACAATGGTCCTTGACTTATGATCACAACTGGAACCAGAAATTCTATTGTGAGTCAATGGGGTTGTAAGCCGAGTCAGACCCAATTCTATAACAATTTTTACAGCGGTCATTAAGCAAATCCCATGGTCGTTAAGCAAATCCAGCTTCCCCAATGGGCATTTTTTTTAATGGTAATTGGAAAAAAAGGATTGCAAATCGCAATTATGTAACTCAAGGATGCTGCAACTGGTTGCAAATGTAAGCCAGTTGCCAAGCACCCAGATCATTAGTATGTGAACACAAGGGGCTGCAACAGTCATAAGTATGAGTACAGGTCATAGGTTGTTGGAACCATTGCTAAATGAAAGGTAGC
Organism: Diadophis punctatus similis; assembly: GCA_023053685.1. Lineage (NCBI taxonomy): Eukaryota > Metazoa > Chordata > Lepidosauria > Squamata > Dipsadidae > Diadophis > Diadophis punctatus. The sequence continues at coordinate 105,073,208 of JALIGW010000001.1, read as the reverse complement.
ATGTCAGGAACTACCTGCGTGTGCAATCAAGTCAGTGCTGATTTTTAGTGATGATATAAATTTTCTCCAGGGTGATGTGTCTCCAAAGTGGTCTTTCAGATTTTCCTACTATGCAACTGTTCACCACTGTTATTGAGTCTTATGATTTCTTCTTCTCTTTCCTTCTACCTTTCCCAGTATTGTAGACCTATAGAGAGAAGTATTTTCATAATGTCTCCAAAGTATGGTAATTTGACCCTGATCATTTGTGCTTCAAGTTGCCTCCAGAAGTTGTGAATGCTCCAACACTGGAAGTTTTTAAGATGTTAGATAACCATTTGTCTGAAGCAGTGTAGGGTTTCCTGCCTAGGCAGGGGGTTGGACTAGAAGACCTCCAAGGTCCCTTCCAACTCTGTTATTCTATTCTATTCTATTCTATTCTAAGTCAGAACTTTGGATTGATTTCTACACTGATCCATCTGTTTGTTTTCTTGGTTATCAATGGCATTCTCAGGAGTCTTCTCCAACACCAAAGTTGAAAAAGTATCAAGTAATCAGAAGCATCAGTACTTTTTCTATCCTGCTTCTTGAAACACTCCCATAGAAGGTTGAAGGGAAAACCTGCCCCCAAATGTATTAGCTATAGCAGTGATGGCGAACCTTTTTGGCATTGCGTGCCGAAAATCCAAGTGAGAGAGCGCTGTTGTGCTTGTGTGTGCCGGCGCCCATAATGCAATGTGCGCCCCCATTTGCGCATGCGCACATGACCCCCCATGCCCCATACTGCGCATGCGCATATGCAACCCCCACACTGCCGGTCGCTCTTGCCCTGCTCCCTTCAGCTGTTGCTCCTCTTCTAGGGCGGGGGAGGAGAGGCAGAGAGCCTGTCGGCGGCCAGGGAATGGCAGCTCCTGGGGGGAGGAGCCCCGGCAATGCCTTGCATTTGGAGCTTCCCCGGATGAGCAGCCGGTGAGGGCGGGGTGGGGGTGGAGGCTGCCTGTGCAGATGACCCTGTGGCTGCTGTCAAAGTGGGGCCAAGACATCCCTCTGCTCGCTCCACCAACCGCGCGGCTCCCCTAGGCGTCGCTGCCTGTCTCCAGTGTCCCTCCTGCAAAGCCCCACTGGCCACCCAGCCAGCAAATGCTGCCCTGTGCACTTTAGCCGGCCGGTCGCTCTTGCCCTCCTCCCTTCAGCTGCCGTTGCTGCTGCTCTTCTGAGGGGGGGGAGAGGCAGAGAGCCTGCTGCCAGCTGGGCTCCCTGGGAGCCACCATTCCCCGGGAGTGGGTGGGGGAAAGAGACTGAGAAGGATGGGGAGCTGCAATCACACAAATCTTGGAGGGAAACAAACCCAGCAAACACAATTTGTCTCAATCTCGGCAAACTCAAACTTCCAGAATTCCCCCACCAGACATCTTCTGAGCTTGGGAAAGGCTGGTCTGGGCAGCCGAGGGTGGAGAACAACCAAGAGGTAGCTCCACCGGCCTCAGGCTCTGGGGCTGGTGGGCTCTTGGTGGGGCAAGGAGACAGAGGCACTACCTTGAGAGCCGGCAAATGGGAATGCCGGGTGCTGCACCGGTGGCTCCGCCATGAATAACTCCACCCACCGCCCCTTTCCTTCAGGCGGCCGGAGCAAGGGGCAGGCAGCAGCACCCGGCATGTTCATCTGCCGGTTCCCAAAGGAAAGGAAGAAGAGGAAAGGAAAGAAGAAAGTGCCTGGCGCCGCTGCTGGCCCTTACGCTCCAGGGCTGGGGAGCAACGGGGCACGTACCTATGTAGCTCCACCGGCCTCAGGTTCTGGGGCTGGCGGGATCTTGGCGGAGGAAGGAGACAGGGGCACTACCTTGAGAGCTGGCAAATGGGAATGCCGGGCGCTGCACCGGCGGCTCCCCACCGCCCCTTTCCTTCAGGCAGCCAGAGTGAAGGGCGTGTGGCAGTACCTGGCACGTACATCCGCCGGCTCCCAAACTGCAAGCCCCGATGCTGCCCTGCAACGGCGGCTCCGCCATGCATAACTCCACCCACCGCCCCTTTCCTTCAGGCGGCCAGAACAAGAGGTGGGTGGCAGCACCCAGCACGTTCACCTGCCGGCTCCCAAAGGAAAGGAAGAAGAGGAAAGGAAAGAAGAAAGTGCCTGGCGCCGCTGCTGGCCCTTCGGCTCCAGGGCTGGGCAGCAGTGGGGCGCGCCCATCGCTCCGGCTGTCTGAAGGAAAGTGGCAGTGCATGGCAGAGCCGCCGGTGCAGGGCAGCATCGGGGCGCGCAGTTTGGGAGCCGGCGGATGAACGTGCCGGGTGCTGCCATCCATCCTTCACTCTGGCTGCCTGAAGGAAAGGGGCGGTGGGTGGAGTTATTCATGGCAGAGCCGCCGGTGCAGCGCCCGGCAAGGAAGGCCGCTTCGCTCGTGGGAGTTTGACTTCTGCATGGGGAGGGGGGCGGTGGAGGGGAGGAATCGCTGCTGCAATTATAATAGCGGAGGTTTCCAGCCAGGCTTCCCCCACTCCCACATGCAGATGGGGCAGCGAGAGCCAGGGTTTCTTTCCCCCATGTCCCCCACCCCCCCTCGCACCCGCCCCTCCTCGCATCCGCTCCATGCACCAGCCCCCTTACAATCAAGTGGGTGAGGAGAGGGAGCAGCAAACAGCAAGGATTCACTTCAGCTTCGCAAGTCTGCTACAGTGAAGAGCTGAATTAAGTTTCGGGTAGCATTCTGGTCACTGCACATGCGCGCGCCAGAAACCCGGAAGTTCCATGGCCAACCCCTGGCGTGCCAGCCGACATGGCTCTGCATGCCACCTGTGGTACGCGTGCCATAGGTTCGCCATCACGGAGCTATAGCATATGGTAATGGAGGCTGACTATACCTTTGAATGTATGCTAACTATACCACTGAATGAATAGTTGCAGCAAATATTCTGTGGCATAGATGACAAAGACCAGCTATTAATGTGAATCTTTAGGCCAGGCTGTATATGTTACTATGTGATTTGGCCCAACAGGAGAGACAAACTTCCACTAATTCTTAGGACACTTTTTCTTGCAGACCCTGGTTCATTTAACCCAATGTCACATGACATCACTTTCAGGGCATAAGAATTTTAACTAACTTCAGTATGTTTGGATAGCCTATGTAGCAAATGCCCTTTCATTTTCTAGTATTTAAAGCAGCATCTTATCTCTTACCGACATATTTCAAAGGGGTTGTTTTAATTTTTTTTCCCAGCCCTTTTATGGTTTAAATTGGTTAGCTACATTCTCAAATCTGAAATCATTCCTTGTTGCACTGCATTCCTATTCTCTTTCTAAAGACCATCCCATGTTAATAGCATTGACACAGGGAATAGGTTCATCTTGTTGTTATTAAATTTTTCTGCAAAGCACTCATAGCTCTGTGATTTAAAAAGAGAGAGGGAAATCTGCTTGCTTTGAATTTTTAATTTTCACCCACACTGAAAGGGCCCAAGCAAGGGAGGAGCACATGATAACAAGCACCAAAAATTAATGGATCGCCATGACATTTTCTCCTAATGATATTCAGAACAACTCTGTGGACCTTTAGATAAAACTTCTGAAAGAGAGTTTCAGTGAGATTTCAGGAAGGAAGGAAAGAAGGAAGGAAGGAAGGAAGGAAGGAAGGAAGGAAGGAAGGAAGGAAGGAAGGAAGGGAGGGAGGGAGGGAGGGAGGGAGGGAGGGAGGGAGGGAAGTTAGTTCTATATATTCCAAGCCACAAAGTTTAATTTTAGAGATAAGTGTAGTTAAAAACAAGTTAAAAACTGACAAAATAGGAAAACAAAAGTATTTAAGCTTCCAACAATAACCTTAAACCTTGACTTATACTCTTCAAACATGTGCCTTGTAGCTGAACAATAAATATAATCCCAAATCAATGGTATACACTGGTTTGACTGCTATGCAACACATTAAAATTTTCTGTTTGTTTTTAATTACATTAAAAAAAGATTTACAAATTTCCATTTTATCTAGTATCACCTTTTTTTTCTAGAAGTTAATAAACGCAGAGAAAAATAAAGTGGTAGTCCAAAGAAATAATTACTCTTAATCCTCTGAAATAATATAATTAGTATGTTATAATAAAAGATAATATCATATGGAAGCAATTCAATTTTTGTGCATTAAATAACTCTTTATGCAGAAAACATGGAAGCTGATGTTTATCTTTTGAAAACTTTTATACTATACTCAGTAGAGCAGACCAAAAAAATGAATAATATGCATTCCCAATCCATGAAACATATTCATACATGATTAAATGGATGGATGGAGGAATAAATACATCTTAGGAACGAAATATTATGGGGAAGCATTTGAATAATTTAAGGTGTTTATTTATTTAGATTTTTTATTTGAATGAATAGCCCACTTCAAGTTCTGTTAAAATAATAATGGCTATAAAAATTCAGCCAATGCTGATGTAACCCCATTCTACAAAACTGTTCCAATTGAAAAACATAACTTGCAATTCACCTCATTTTGAATAGAATAAAATATAATTCTTTATTGGCCAAAGTGATTGGACACACAAGGAATTTATCTTGGTGCATATGCTCTCAGTATACATAAAAAGATAAAATACATTCGTCAAGAATCAGAAGGTACAACACTTAATGATAGTCACACGGTACAAATAAGCAATCAAATCATACTAGGAAACAATCAATATAAATCGTAAGGATACAAGCAACAAAGTTACAGTCATGCAGTCATAAGTGGGAGGAGATGGGTGATAGAATGATGAGAAGATTGAGTAGCACAATAATTTTGTTAGTTGAATAAATAGGACATGAGAAATGCTTTTCTGTAATTCTTTCATGACAAGTTTATTTAACAACATTTTCACTTCATTTTTTTTCTTTTAATCAAAAAACTAATGAATCAATACCAATCTTTGGTCATTTTTTTTAAGTGACACCAGTAAACTCACATTCCTCTCCAATAAGAATGTGAAGCATTGGATTGACATACATTTGCCCTTATTTCCAAGGGAAAATGAAGGCTAAATAAATCAAATGCAGCCCACATCTTGAACTGGACTATAAGTGATCCTCGACTTAGTGACCTCGACTTAGTGACCGTTCAAAGTTACGATACTGAAAAAAGTGACTTATGACCATTTTTCACACTTATGGCTATTGCAGCATCCCCGTGATCCCGTGATCAAAATTCAAATGCTTGGCAGCTGACTCATATTTATGACAATTGCAATGTTCCAGGGTCCTGTGATCCTCTTTTGTGACCTTCTTATAAGCAAAGTCAATAGGGAAACCAGATACACAACTGTGTTGTTAACTTAACAACTGCAGTGATTCACTTAACAACTGTGGGAAGAAAAGTCGTAAAAATGGGGCAAGTTCACATAACAAATGTTTCGCTGAGCAAACAAAAATGTTGGGCTCAATGACGATCATAAGCCAAGGACTACCTGTATTCGCTCTGCTGTTTCCAGGTCTCCTTTCTTTTCCCCATTGAAATTTAAGAATTTAAGAATACATTCACCTGAAATGCATTGGGGGTTCTGGCATTGTGGAGAAATACAGCGTTCTCTCAGACAATGCACCAACCTGAGGCGTAGCTGGAGGCTCTCACTGGAGGAAGGTATGGTGTGTTTTTTTATAAAAAGTTTTTTATTTATAATACAATTAAAAGCAAACAAACAAAGCAAAACAAGACAACATGGACAACATGGACATGGCGTGGTAATCCAGTAATTCCATCTAATTACTTCATTCCTAAATGTATGTCTTTATCTCTATATAAATATCTCTCTCTTTTATATACAGTACTATTTCCATTTACCTTCTTTGATAATATAAAAATCAATACATCTCTAATTTATTGTTGATTTATAATCCCAACGTTCCTCTTAATTTCCCACCAATAGTATAATTTGCCCCAGATTTCAAAGTACTCTGATTCATTTTTATCCTTTAACTCCATCGTCAGTCTATCCTTTTCCGCGCAGGATAATATTTTACACAATATCTCTTCTTCTATGGGGGTTTCTTTGTTTTTCCACTTCTGTGCGAAAGCTAATCTTGCAGCGGTCAGAATATGTAACATTAAATATATTGTTCCTTTGTCGTATTTATCTATCGTAATACCTAATTTAAAAAGTTCGGGTTTTAGTTCTATTTTTACCATTATTATTTCTTCTAGACATTGTTTTATTTTGTTCCAGAATTCACATGTTTTTGAGCATTCCCACCACATGTGCCTGGTACTATTTTACATTTCCAGCACATTGGGCAGCAACAGGCAAGCAGACAAAAAAATCTATGCCAAGAATGTCCCATCCAGGAGATATGCTGTAGGTAGAGAAGGTGAGGCAATCTTAGCAAGCAGGATAATGAAAAACAGAAAGAGGAGACTACAATACTTACGACAGTTCATTTAGTGATTGCTCAAAGTTACGACACTGAAAAAAGTGACTTAGGACCATTTTTCACACTTATGACCATTGCAGCAACCCCACGGTCATGTGATCAAAATTTAGCCGTTTGGCAACTGATTCATATTTATGACGGTTGCAGTATCCCAGAATCGTGTGATCACCTTTTGTGACCTTCTGATAAGCAGAGTCAATGGGGAAATTCACTTAACAACCCTGTTACTAACTTAACAACTGCAGTGATTCACTTAACAACTGTGACAAAGAAGGTTGTAAAATGGGGCAAAACTCACTTAACAAATGTCTCACTTAGCAACATAAATTTTGGACTTGATTGCGGTCATAAGTTGAGGACTACCTGTACTTGCCTCCAAGACCCCCATAGTCAGACTCCATAGGGTTAGTGAGAAAAAATTAGAAGCAAGCTCCATCTTCCTCTCTGGTCCTTTAAGAAGGAATTGCTGAAATCTCCATGTACAAACTAATTTTCTTCTAATTTGATTCTCATGCCACTCACGGAACATATTGAAAATGCTTTTAAAGTGCCTTGAAAACAGCTTTGTTCTTCTACCTATTGTGAAAAATTAAGCTATCTAGATGAGAGTTACCTCATTTCAAGGCACACATTTCCATCTTTTAAAATAGTTTCTCAGCTGTTCCTCCTTTGGGCCATAGCACTGCTAGCAGGAATGAAATCTCTCTTCTTTTAACACTAAACCTGGCAGGAGATTACAGATGGAGTGATAATTTCACCTTTTCAATTTGCAAAGTCAGGGCCACCCTCAAGGTGTCGAACATTGGTGTAAAGTTTCAGAGAGATATATAAAGCCCCTTCGTGGGTTTTAGGCGTTGCAATACACAATAACCACATATGTTCACTTCTTGATAAGAACAGCATGGACTATTGTATATGCTTCACGATAGTCCCAATTTAATCATCCTTATTATCCTACATAATGGTCTTTGATATATTGCTAGTCCTTTGTTTGACCTTATTTTTTTTTCTTCTTGATTGATGAGTTTGGAAATTGGAATGGGGCTTCGTGCTTGAAAAACAGGCATTCCGAAAAAAATACCATAGATTGTGTTATCCTAGCTTCCTACGGTGGTAGGGTCTCTAGATCCTCTTTTCACAACCCTTCTGCACCCTTCTATATTCCTGGGAAGATACTTTTTTTAAATCCCAGAGAAAAATCTTATCCTCTACAGTTTATTAGAAAAAAGGGGGAAAACACTCATGCCTTAAGCCAGGGGTCCTCAACCCCGAGTCGGTGGACCAGCACCGGGTCATGGCATCCCAGAAACCGGTCCACACAAGCAAGTGAAGCCCTACCATGGGATGCAGGTAGCACAAGAAATCACACCCCCTCCAGTCCACGGAAAAATCTCTCTCTACAGAACTGGTGCCTGATAGCCAAAAGGTTGAGGGCAGTGGTGGGATTCAATTTTTTTTACTAACGGTTCTGTGGGCATGGCTTGGTGGTTGTGGTGGGGCTTGGTGGGCGTGGCAGGGGAAGGATACTGCAAAATCTCCATTCCATTCCCACTGCAGGGGAAGGATACTGTAAAATCCCCATTTCCTCCCGATCAGCTGGGACTCGGGAGGCAGAGAATAGATGGGGGTGGGGACAGTCAGAGGTGGTATTTACCGGTTCTCTGAACTACTCAAAATTTCCACTACCGGTTCTGCAGAACTGGTCAGAACCTGCTAAAATCCAGCTCTGGTTAAGGGTCTCTGCCTTAAGCCCTTTCTTTTTCTTTCTTTCTTTCTTTTTCTTTCTTTCTCTTTCTTTCTTTCTTTCTTTCTTTCTTTCTTTCTTTCTTTCTTTCTTTCTTTCTTTCTTTCCTTTACATTGAAAGAATGGCATGTAGGCTAAAAAAATAGAACTTAGGCTACAAATGCATAGCCCAGGCCAATCTATAAAACAGATCCCAATCAACATGTAACTCTGCTATTGCCTGTGGCTATTTTCCTCTGTGTCTTCTCCTTTTCTCTGAATTGGAGTATTTTTCTTAATTGGCTGGTGTCAGCCCAAAAGGAGGAACTTTCTTCCCCTATGATGGAAGACAAAACAATAAAGATAAAGTGGATCTGACCTCCTTTCCTTTTTTAAAAACTCACTGGGGGGAGGGGAGTAATCTTCCCAATCCAAGATGACAAGTTACAATTTGAGTTTGTCTAAGTATGGTCCCCTCTACCCACCCTCTAGATTGGCAGGTCTAACTTAAGTTTCATTTAGCTCTTTATTATTATTATTATTATTAGTATTATAATTAGTGTTATAGTTATAGTATATTATACTATATTATACTATATTAGTATAGTGAATAGTATAATTAGTATTAATAATTAGTATTAATAGACCTTGGGATTTCACCCCTTTGCTACATAGCATAGACTATGTGTACAACTCTTGAGAAGAAAACTAATTATAGTAGAATTGCTATTTCCATAATTCTTCCTTCCCATTGTTTTTAGTGAAATCAGTTATTTTGTTCAATATTTTGTAAAGCTGAAAACCAGTAACAGGGAACATTAAAGGACTACCAGAGTCCTTTGGGAGTTGGGCGGCATATAAATATGATAAATAAATAAATAGATAGATAAATAAGCATTCTCAAGTTATTTTTAAGTGTACTTTTTTTAAAAAAATTCAGTTTCTCTTGTTATTTTTTATTCTCCAAACTTCTTGTAGGGCAGGGAGGAAAGAAGAAATGGTAGGGATTAAACAGGACTTCTACTGAATATGAGTTATTTGTCTATTTGTTTCTCTCTTTTTTTAAGTTGGCTATATTGGATCAAATATTAATGCCCAGCCTGCTTCCCATGTCTATCATTTTCTGAATGTTCATTTGGAGACACAGACACAAACAAACAAACAAACACACACACACACACACACACACACACACACACACACACACACATTACTAGCAAGTTCCTAAATAAATAGCTGGACTATTGAGAGTTTCCCCCTTAAGCACAATAAGCCTGTGTGAAAAAGATTCTCATCTGGGGCTTATCACAATAGCCATCAATGAGGCTGACAGAACACAAGCTCATTACCATCAACACAAGAGGCAGTTCTTTGGAGACGTCATCCTGTTATGCTTTTGAGACACTGGCATCTGTTGTGCAAAACTAAACAAATGTTTGGGAACTAGCTGGCTCCATCAAGTGATCGTTGATGAACATTGCAAAGCAAAGACATTTTAACTTTTTTACTTTCCAAAAACCAACTTTAGACACAAGGTGGGTTTGTTTAATGATGCTGTTTATTTTTCAAAGGGTTTTACATGGGTATGTTAATGATGAAACCCAATGTGAATTGATATACATGCAAAGGAGACAACATGGACACTCTCCTCTTTTAATTATTTAGAAAAAACTGGGAGAAATTCAGTCATATTTTTTTTCCCTATAGATTTATCTTAAAGGAGTTTCCACCCAGCTCTTCAACTGCCAAGACAGTAGTGCTAAGTGGAAGAAATCAGAGATAGAAGATCAAAATCAGGAATTAAATCCTGCAACCAAAGGCCATTTTCATGGACAACAAGAGCACATTATTTATCTAGCAAGAATTCAAAAGAGGACTGGCAGCACAAATGGATCAGCCACAAATAAAATAATTTCCAGGAGCTAGATTTATTTAAAAACTTATCTGAAAAATCTCAGATTAATGCAATTAGAATCTTTAAATAATTTTTTTAATGTTCATTTCTGATGAGAAAGGAATAAACGTTTTAATGAGAAATCAGTAAACTAGGCAACATTACAACATATGCCATCTTTGATGAATCTTCCAAAGAAGTTGAAATCATAACGTATGCCCCTACAACAGATGTGAATGGCATTTCACTTTCTGACAGAACACAGCTGAAAAGTTAATACCATCTATATACTACTAAAATTCTTCTGGCTACAAACTTTAACGGGCCAAAACAGTGCACCATAGGCAATTTTTGAACTCAAATGGGCTGATTTACAGAATGCATCCAAAATCTAGGACCTATGACTATCATGGGAATAAAATTTGGTACATTTTGGGTCGTTTCAGTGCTGTCTTGCTGCCACCAGTAGGTTTGGTACTGCATCCTGCCCTACCCCTCCAGAGGCCAGGTAGACTGGCCCCCTCATTTGGCTGCTGAAGATCACATAGATTAGTCCCACCTAGGCCTCCAGAGACTGAGTAGACTGGTCCCACCATTGGCTGCTAGAGGACAGTCCAGTTGTGGTCAAACTAGTAGAAAGTCAGAAGTTGCTCCCACTGCTTTTTTGCTCTTGGTCATTCCATTTCTCAATTTAGTTAAGAAAATGTCTCTGAAACAGTGACACAATGGTCACAGGTTGTCTAATTTCTCTATTAAATTTCAGTGTGAAAATGATAATTCAGAATAGATTCCATATGCAAGAATTATATCTGGTATGTAATTTAAGATAACACTAAAATTAGGGGGCTGGAGGCTAAAACATATAAAGAACGGTTGTTGGAATTGGGTATGTCTAGTTCAGTGAAAAATAAGGACTAAGGGTGACATGATAGCAGTGTTCCAATATCTCAGGGGCTGCCACAAAGAAGAGGGAGTCAAGCTATTCTCCAAAGGACCTGAGGGCAGGACAAGAAGCAATGGATGGAAACTTATCAAGGAGAGAAGCAACCTAGAACTAAGGAGAAATTTCCTGACAGTGAGAACAATTAATCAGTGGAACAACTTGGCTCCAGAAGTTGTGAATGCTCCAACACTGGAAGTTTTTAAGAAGATGTTAGATAACCATTTGTCTGAAATAGGATTTCCTGCCTAAGTAGGAAGCTGGACTAGAAGACCTCCAAAGTCCCTTCCAACTCTGTTATTCTATTCTGTTCTGTTCTATTTTATTCAATATACTCTAAATAGAAAGTGGCCATTTTTAGGATTTGTTCATAAAGAGGTCACAGTATTGAAATCTATCTGTGTCCTACTTATATTTAAAATCAAACTATTACAGGTAGTTCTTGACTTACAACAGTTCATTTAGTGACTGTTCAAAGTTACAACAGCACTCAAAAAAGTGACTTATAACTGTTTTTCACAGTTACAACCTTTGCAGCATCTCCATAGTACATGTGATCAAAATTCAGATGCTTGGCAACAGGTTCATATTTATGACGGTTCTGCATCCCAAGGTCTTGCGATCACCTTTTGCGACCTTCTCACAAGCAAAGTTAATGGGGAAGCCAGATTCACTTAACAACTGGGTTACTAATTTATCAACTGCAGTGATTCACTTAAAACTGTGACAAGAACAGTCATAAAATGGGGCAAACATTCACTTAACAAATGTCTCACTTAACAACAGAAATTTTGGACTCAATTGTGATCATAAGCTGAGGACTACCCGTATTTTAATCCTACAGGAGTTTCTTCTATTGGTAGCCCTCCTTACATTTATGGCAATGTGCCATTCCCCAATTACAGAAGAGAACAGAATATAAGTCTATAATAACTATGTCATTGTAACATTGTTTTATACTTTTTCAACAAACTTCTTAAATATTCATCTCTCAAAATATAAACACTATGTACTATGCCTGAAAAAAAATGTCATTGGTTTTGAGCCTTAGTTCTTATGGGGATCCTGTGATCCAGTCCTGTAAATCAAATCCACGTACTTTAGAGTGTGCAGTAATTGGAGCACTAAGTGATTTGAATGATAGCAATTGGCATGTCATGCTTAATGTGAGTTGAAAGAAATGCATAAATAGGAATAATCTGATATTATGCTATATAAATTTTGCATATGTAAGGCAATGTGGCTACAGGTACCTTTACTATAATCTCACCTGCCCCAGTTATTTAAGTTTACCATTACTCCAATTTCAAGGTTTAACTCCAGATAACCTTTTGTGCGTGGAAATGTTCTGAGCTCTTAGCATTAGCTGGGCTTCATCTTTCTCACAGTGATCGAAGGGTAGAAGTCAATTGAGGTTTCAAGTTTTGTGGGTACATGAAAAGGTAGGATAGAAAGGACTGAAGATCTGAAAAAGCCTAACTCCTGATAACCCCTGTGGTTATTTTCTTGGACCCATGGGAAACCGACTAGTCCAAATAATTTCTCTCTCAGAACATGCTTTTAAAGAAGAGCCCTGGAAAAGATCAAGAAGATGCAATTGTTACTCTGAAGTTGACAGGATTTCAGCTTTAAAGAGCACCATGAGGTCAGGCAAAGAGACTATTATGTTGGTTAGCCTGTGCTCCTCAAGCTTACCTAAATAAGTCTGTGATAAGTCAAGCAAGTTAGCCTAATTTAATAGGGGGAATATTCTTCTATTAAAATATTAATATAAATTTTATAATAATAATAAAAATATACATCAAAAGTGAAGAAGATCTTAAAAGTCCAAACTCAGTGGAGGAAATGCCATCAAGGCAAATTAATACCTGGACAATCCCAGTCATTAGACACACAGCTGGAATAGTGCACAGGGCTCAAGCTGAATGAAAAGGCCTGGATAGGAAGATCAGAAAAATAATGACAGCGGATCATGCCCTTCATCGTCACAGTGATGTTGACAGAGTCTACTTATCAAGGAAAATGAGTACGCATGGAATGTCTCAAGTACATCAGACTGTTGAAGAAGAAGAAGAAAACATTGGAAAAAATAGCTGAAGGACAGTGAATAATTTGCACTGAAGCTAGTATACCAGGGAGACTTACTGAGTACTGGAGAAACCAAACTGGCCTACAAGAAAGACCAAGTGAAGAATAGAAAAGAGACCTGGGAAGACTAAGTATCACATAGCCAGTACATTAAAAAAAATATCAGACAAAGCAGATAATAATGAGACCTGGCAATGGTTAAGAGCAGGAAAGTTAAAGAAAGAGACAGAGGGACCAATTCTGGCTGCACAGGACTTAAGAAAAAATGCATACAAAACCAGAATTAAGAAAACAGCAACAGATAGCAAGTGCTGCCTCTGCAAAAAAGCTGAAGAAATAGTGGATCATCCGGATAGTTGCTGCAAAAAGATGGTACAGACTAACTACAATCACATGACAACTTAGCAACAATAGTACATTGGAAGATCTCCAAGAAATACCATTTGCCTGCAAGCAAGAACTGGTAGAATCATAAAATAAAATAAAATTTAAAAAAGAAGCAGAAAATGAAGAAGTTAAAGTGCTCTGGGACCTTAGAATTCAAACTGCCAGGCATCTATCACATAATAACAACCCAGACTTAACAACTGTTGATAGGAAAGACAAAAAAAAGTATGGGATAGTGGATTTGGCAATACTTGGAGACCGCAGAATAGAAGAGAAAGAACTGGAGAAGAAAGATAGCAAAAGACTTACAAATTGAAATAGAATGATTATGGCAAAAGAAAGGAAAGGTAGTGTCAGTAGTAATAGGTGCCTTGGGTACAATCCCAAAACAACTGGACATTTGAACACTATTGGCATTGACAACTTCAGCACCAGTCAATTGCAAAAGGAAGCTTTACTTGGAACAGTTTACATCCTGCGACAATACCTCTAACACCATCAAACATCAACATCTGCCTATCCCAGGTCCTTGGGAAGGACTCAGGTGTAGATAAAAATGCCAAATCCAGTGTGAACATCTGGTTGACTGTGCAATGAATCATAATATAATATGTACCAATTGCTATCATTTTCTGTTGACCAGTCACATTAAAAACTTTGTGATTTTTTTAAAGTATTAAACACAGGACAGTGGTGGGTTGCTGCCGGTTTGGACCGGTTCGCCCATACCTGTGGTGGAAATTTGCCCCCATTCACCGAACCAGTAGCGATGTCCGGCTGGCCACAACCCCGAACCAGTCCTCCTGTCTGAAATGGCTGGCAAAGTACCCTCTGCGCATGCGGAGAGGCTTCTGTGCATGCGCAAAGGGTCATTTACTAACAGCTGCTGTGGCCTAGAGGTGGAGCTCTTGGCTCACAATCAGGAGGTTGTGAGTTCAATCCTAGGTAGATGCAGATGTAGGGCCTCCTGCTTGGGCAGGGGGTTGGACTAGATGACCTGCAAGGTCCCTTCCAACTCTGTTAATATGTTATGTATTTCCACGATATGACATGATGTGATGCAAAACGTGCACTTCCGACGCAATGCGAACCAGTAGGGAAGTTAAGTAGAGCCCACTCCTGTTACAGGACCATAGTTATTTAAGAGGTCACTCTTACTGAAAATGCCACAGACTGATTTTCGGGATCTCTGTAGGGAAAACATGCTTTCTGTAACTGAGCTATCATACTCCTCAAATTTGTTCAATTCAACTTCCAATTGTAAAGTGAGGCACAGAATATCAATATTGAACATAATTTAGGTATATAGTTTGGCAGATATCTGATAGCAGACTTCTGGTAGAATGGAATAAGCAGAGGAATAAAAGGTCTGTTCAAAGTAAATAGGTCCACATCTTCCAATAGATGTTCCATTCATTCAGTGAGAAAATTAAGCATATGATTAAATATTTCCCATTTAAATCAATGTAATATTTAAGACACTAAACTTAAGGTCTCCCATGTTAGGGAACTTAAATGTGAATAAAACAGAAAGAACAAATTGTGGTACCTGCACAGTGGATTGAAGCTAACAAGAAATGCATTGTGCAGATCATATAGAACTTTATTTGTAGCTGCGTACACTTCTCAGATAGAGAAGAGATCAAAAGTAAATTATGGGTATAATTAGTACTGGCCTACATCTTCCTAGAAACACATGGTATACTCTCACTCCCTTGCTTCTTCCACTCTCAACCCATTCAATAGTCTCTTCCTGCAAAATTGCTAGCAACATTGATCCAGCAGCCAGATCACTGTAAAGACCAACTTAGCAACACCTCTTTAAATCTGTGAGACCCTCCATTCCTTTGCTCAATCTTTTTCTGAACACAGCAATGTCTAAATGTAGGATGGTGGGCCCAGCACTCTGACCCATGTCTCAATCATTTTGCACGTGTGTCAATGTCGCATGACCATAACAAAAGGGGAGGGATTAGATCATGATGCCATTGTGCCATCCGTCTTCCTCCTTAAGTATGCCCATGCTTGAATTCTATATGGCAAGCCTCCCAACTGGAGTTCAGTTCCTACAATTCCTGCCAGTTTGGAATTCCGAAAGTTGGAGTCCCAATTTATCTCAATGGTACCTAGTTAGAAAAGTTTGGTATAGTAGCATCATGATGATTCTGAGCAAGCCAAACACTTCCTCTGAACCATACTGTATATAAGCAATTTCTGGCAATCTGTAAATCGCTGAACTACAGCTCTGAGACTTCCATGAAAAATGGCTGCTGGGTTAGGTTTCTGGAGTTTTATTGAACTAGCCATCTGGAATGCTGCAGTAATGTAGGGCTATCTGGCTACAAACATACAGATGGCCACTAGAAGGTGGCAAAGAGACACAGGAGCTCCAACTTCCAGATTTCAGTCTTCCAGATTTCTTTTCAGTTCATATCTTGTAGCCCTGACATGTTGCTATTCTGGATGCAACGAAACCTGCTTCATCTGATGTGGCATCTGATGTGCAGCCCCTGACAACTTCTGGGTGGACAAGTGGGAAGACCAGTTTCCATATCATAGAAAGCCATAGGCTACCTGGTTCAATCTGTTAAAAAAAAATGATGCACAACCAGAGCATAGGGAGGAAATGAAACACCAAGGTTTGCTATGATTTATGTTGCAAACTTCTCAGCAATTATTCCTAAAAACAGCGAGTGGGAAAGCATCAAGAAGAAGGGGAAGATTTTCCCTCGAGAAAACAGTGACCTTGAGAAGGCAAACTAAACTTATTTGGATAAATATATCATGTTAGAAAACTAATATCTGCATTAGATGAAAAGTTATTTATGTGTTGCAAAGACAAAACATCACTGGAGAAGATGAGAAAAGCGAGTCAAGAGAGAGCAATCTTTTTCAGCTTTACCTCTTTATGCAGTCACCTTTCAATAAAGTGCATTAAAATGCAACTTGGGGCAAAATATTGCAATATTCCAAGCTTCTGTTTTTGGATACAGTCACAGCATTTTCCCTTACATTGCATTCCACTACCCTTCATTTTTGTTTCTTCTCCCCTGTGTACCGAATGGCATCTACAGCAAGAAGGGGTGTAGAATCAGGGGTGAAATTCAGCAGGTTCTGACAGGTTCTGGAGAACCGCTAGCGGAAATTTTGAGTAGTTCAGAGAACCGGCAAATACCACCTCTGGCTGGCCCCAGAGTGGGGTGGGAATGAAGATTTTGCAGTGTCCTTCCCCTGCCATGCCCACCAAGCCATGCCCACAGAACCAGCAGGGGAAATTTTTGAATTTCACCCTGGTGTAGATGGTTCTACCTTGCATATTTTGACCCCTTCTTCAGATACCCCTGAATATACTGCAATTTATAGTCCTTAGCTGTCACCATTCATGACCAATGAGCTGAGCCAGAAAAGCCAATAGCAGAAGACAGAAATATGTTGCCCAACCCTAGAGAGACAACCCTAGACAGCAGTGGAAATCTGAAGAAATCATCACATATTATGGAAGTTCCGCTTTTTCACGTGAGGTTGCCGGAGATTTTGAGATTACTTCATCTTAGGAGATAGGATCACTTGCAAGATCTTGGGTGATTCAGGGGACATTCTATAACAAGATCATACAATAATATATTGCACTAGAAAAAAAACTGTTCTCTCATTCCTCTTTCTTCCATCAGGCCTTCTTTGACACACATTCACAGTTTTACACACACAAACATTGCTTTTCTTAGGCAGGAGTATAAACTGATTCTACTGGAAATAAAAGTATGGAGAAGATAGTTCATTGACCGAACTGTAACTTCCCAGCAGGGGTGGGCTGCTGGGGGTTTGCAGGGGTTCGGGGGAATCTCTAGCTAAGATTCTGTGCAGTTTGGAGAACCCCCAAATCCCACTCCTGGCTGGCCCCACCCACCCCACCCTGCCCCTCCCAGGAGTCCCCACGTGGCCCATTTTGAATGCAGGTAAGTGCAGGGTGTGTGGAGGCTCAGGGAGGGTGAAAAACGGGCCTACTGGAAGTTCTGGAAATGGGCCCGTTTTCCGGCCTCCAGAGGGCCTCCTGAGCCTGGGGAGGCCGTTTTTGCCCTCCCGGAGGCTCGAAGAAAGCCTCCGGAGCCCAGGGAGGGCAAAAACGTCCCTCCTCACCGTGGTGCAGGAGGCCGACTAGGCCACGCCCCCCATGGCCACGCCCACCCAGCAACCGGGCAGAGAACCCCTTGCTAAAAATTTTGAAGCCCACCCCTGCTTCCCAGTGTTTCTAAGGGTTTCAGTTAATGCTGGTAGAAATCAGTCCAAGAATAATGCAGGTACAAACATCCCACTTAATTCTTCCAGTTACATATGAATTATAAATTAACAAATTAACAAATGCATATGAGGTTTGGCAATGCAGAAAATTCTATTATCACCACATCAAATAGTTATAAGTACTTAGTTCTGCCAAAACACTGAAGCCAAGTTTTACCGTGTTCTATATTCTATTTTAATAACTCTTCCCGACATATATGAATAATTTATTTCTGTTTAAATCCATGAGAAAAAAAAAATACTTGTAGTCTTCTAGTTCCCAGACAATAGAAACATACTTCCTCGCAACAATTCCCAGACTCTTTCATTTCCAATGACGGCAAAAATCCACTTTAAAACTTTTAGTTGCAAGCAACTCATTGGGGAGCAAGGGCAAAGGAACATTTGGACCTGGGTTTTACCATATGGAAGAAAAATGTTTGATAGCAATTTAGAAGCAGCTGTTAGTTTCTCATATGTTTAATTGACATCTATTATAGCAATGGATGGGGCAAACCTAAAGTCAGAACTTAGCCCATTAGAAAGAAATGGCCATGGAAAGGAAGACATGCAATAAAACCTGTTGGTTTTCAAAGGCAAAAATGAGCCTTTGTTTATTCTGTCCTTCCAGTTTCCAAGAGCTTCATTTCTTTTTAACAAGAGATTCCACCATTATGCTAATCGAAACGTGTGTCCTTCCAGATACTCCCCCCCCACCCAACAACTTGCTTCCCCCTCCCCCCAGCATCCAAATCAGGTTTGGCAGGCAATTCCTACCAAATCGGCCTGATTGGTAGCCATCTTCATGAGTCACAACACAGCAACTCCAGATGGAAGGCAAAGAAAACTGTTCCCTCCAGAGTTATTTCCAATTCAGTTCTATCAATCAACCAGCAGCTGGGAGTGAAGAACCATTCAGTGCCTTAGCCAGCTCACTCATGCCAACAATTCTGCACATTATGGGCTTCCAATGCTCATCTCTTCTGGGAAAGGAGAGGAGGAAAAGGCTTTATTTGCTCATGATTTCCCCAGGAGATGCTACAAGTATCAGGCTAATCTCAGGATGGTGTCTGTTCGTGTCTGAATGTGAATATGCTCTGGTGAATCTAATCATGGTGGATTTCATCATGCATTTGTTGTAAGCCTTGATCTGTAAGATTTATGGTAAATCAAGAATGGGGATGTGCTATTTAAAAATAACTCGACTCCTTCCAAAAGAAGAATATGTGTCTTTTAAAATGGAAAGCAATGAAAACAAAAGGCATTGGAACATGGAACTGTACTGGAGACAGCCACTCACTGCATAAACTTATTATGCTTATTATGTAATTGGCATTAATAGAGGAATTGGCTTGCCTTCTGCAAGCTTGGTTGAAACCAGGTTGTTATCTCTGGAGACAGAAGACATGGCAAGAAGTTAGTCCATCCAGGAGCCAAGATTAAAATGGAAAGTAAACAATTACACTATCCAAGCAAAATTGTGAAGGGGCATAGCTATAAAACTAGCACAATGTGCAGCCAGAGAAATCCAGTGGGAGTGAAGGAGGAAAAGGATGTCTTGCAGAAGTCAAGGATTAAGAAATGAGCCTTAGTTCACCAGTATTGCATTGTTTAGGGCACTTCAATTTCACCAATGCAGCTTTGATATATTCAGCTAAAGGATCACAAAAAGATCATCATCATCATTGCCTTTTCAGATATTCAAACCAATTCCCATACATTATAATTATTTGCTAACTTTATATTTCCTTTTTAAGAAAGGTCAATATTACCATTTGCCAGAGTGCTGATGGGGAACACAACAGTAGTGAATTCATGAAAGAGGCAATCGCAAATATGCTTTTTTTTTCCAAGAGGCAACTGGACTTTCTTGTTTTTCTTTGAAGACATTTCACTTCTCATCCAAGAAGCTTTTTCAACTCTGACTGGCTGGTGGGGAATGGCAGGATTTATACTCCTTGCAGACAGCTGGTCATTTGCATTCTTTTAGCGAGTCGTTAAGGCCATCTGGAAGTTTATCTGTGTCATCAAGGTCACCTGAGTGGTGCAAATGGATGTGGAGCCTTCTTAGAACTGTTGAAAGGACTGTGTTGTAGACTGGAGATAGATGATGTCGTACAGCGGCAGGTTGCTTTCTTACCGGTGCCGGTGCGCTGCGCGTGCATCTTCACACTTCGGGCGTGGGCGCGCTCACTTTGGGTGTGGGTGCGCCCACTACACGCGCGCGCCCCCTCATGCAATTTTGCTTCTGCGCATGCACAGAAGCAAAATCTCGCCGAAATCTCTCACACACGCGCGTCCCCTCGTGAGATTTCAGCACGATTTTGCTTCCGCGCATGCGCAGAAGCAAAATCGACCCAAAATCACCAGGGGAAAATGACGACGCGCGCGGTGGACTGGCAGAGAGGGCTCTGGAGCGGTCGCGTGCAAATTGCGCAATCGGCCGCTCCCTACCGGAGCTGCACACCGGGCAGCTCCAGCAGAAACCTACCTCTGATGTTGTATCCCTCCCCCTCTGTTGAGAGAGGGCTGTTCAATTTTGACATAGATGGCTTCTTTGACCCCTCTTTCAAACCAGTGGTCCTCTCTGTTCAAAATGTGGGCTTTACTTCTTCAAAAGAGTGGCCTTTGTCTTTTAAATGCAGATGGACTGCTGAATCTAGCCCTGGTGGGTTTGTTCTCCTATGTTGTGCCATGTGTTTATGAAGTGGATGTTTTGTTTCCCCAATGTACAGATCTGCACATGGCTCACTGCATTGTACTGCATATACCACATTGCTCTTTTTGTGTCTGGGTGTTTTATTCTTGAGATGGACAAGCTTCTGCCTTAGTGTATTCTTGGGTTTGAAATCTGCACGTATGTTGTGTTGGTTGAAGATCCTCCTGAGCTTTTCCAATATTCCTGCTAAAAAAGCTTCTTGGATGAGAAGCGAAACATCTTCAAAGAAAAACAAGACAGTCCAGTTGCCTCTTGGGGAAAAAAAGCACCTTTGGGACAACCATGACTCAATGACTGAGAATCTCCATAGACATGAAAGAGGCAAGTTTAAGATCAAGGATTTTATGGTTTATAGTTTTGTTTTGTTTTTTTAGCTGCTAAGCTGAAGTAAAATTGAAAAAATCCAATCAAAAACTCTAGAAAGTTTCTATTATTGCAAACAGAACTAGATTAGCTGAACTGATTGTTCAGATTTATGACAACATCATTTCAGCATACATTTGAAATTTCATCTTGCTAAGTGTATGGGACTGCCTCAAATGTCCTGAATGAACAATAGTTTCGGTAGTTGTTTGACATTGACATGACATCTGTTCTAAATCTGTTGCCTGATGTCTTGCTCCTCATTACAATAGAAAATGTCCTCACTGGTTTATTTTAATGAAAGCAGTTGGCATTCCTTAGCATTATTACTAATGCTTCAGAAGAACCTTAGAAAACTATTTTTTTTCTCCTGCTGGAATAAAACTAGGGATAAACAGGTTAAAGATCAGGAAGTGGTTTTAATAGGACCATGACTATTCAACTTATCTCTCCTACAGGTAGAGTGTGTTAAGAATGTGTAAGATGCTGATGTCAACAGGCAAAGTTTGTTTGTTGGTGGGGTTGATATAGCTACCCATGTCAACCATGTGATTCTAGGTAAGCCCAGAATACAAAACACCACAAAACACAGTATATCATAAAAACACATTGCAATAAAAAAATTCCCTGTATGTCAGACTCAACTATCAGGGTGGCTCCAGTGTCTGGGGGGAAAAGCCAGGTCTTCAAGGTTTTGTAGAAGGCTAACAGAGCGGGACGTGGTGGCTCAGTGGCTAAGATGCTGAACTTGTTGATCAGAAGGTTGGCAGTTCAGCTGTTCGAATTCCTAGTGCGGTGTAATGGAGTGAGCTCCCATTACTTGTCCCAGCTTCTGCCAACCTAGCAGTTCGAAAGCACGTAAAAAAGGCATGTATAAAAATAGGGACCACTTTGATGGGAAGGTAACAGCACTCCGTGCGCCTTCACCATTGAGTCATGCCGGCCACATGACCACGGATATATCTTTGGACAGCGCTGGCTCTTCTGCTTAGAAATGGAGATGAGCACCGCTCCTAGAGCCAGAAACTATTGGCACGCATGTGCGGGGGAACCTTTACCTTTACCTTAACAGATCCTGGGAGATCTGGGTCTTATGAAGGATACTTTTCCATAGAGCAAAAGACATGATTGGAAAAGCATACTTCCTGGGCCTCACTAGACTAGATGATACTGTATCATGGAAGGGGCCCAGAGCATGCTCACACAGCCAGATCTGATGGAGCTAGACTGGGGACAGATGGTTCCACGAAATAACCTGGCCCTGTGCCACATAAGACTTTATAGTTAAGCACCAGCAATTCATTAATAATATCCGTAGTATAGTAATATTTATGCGCTGTCTCTGGGCTCAGAATTAGGGCTCAGAATTAGGACAAAACCCTCGTCTTCTCTCAAGGCCCATTCATTTTGGGGGCCCTTTGCTCAACATGAAAAGAAAGGCTGAACTAGAACTTGAGATGGTATGGAATCAAATGCAGGTACCAAAGTGAATAATCAAGGCTTACTGCAATGTTTATTATGAGCTGAGGTGGTGCAGTGGTTAAAAGCAGCACTGCAAGTTCAGCTGACTGCTAGTTCAGCAGTTCAGCTGTTCAAATCTCACCGGCTCAAGGTTGACTCAGCCTTCCATCCTTCTGAGGTCGGTAAAATGAGGACCCAGATTCTTGGGGGCAATATGCTGAACTCTGTAAACCGCTTAGAGAGGGCTGTAAAGCACTATGAAGCGGTATACAAGTCTAAGTGCTATTGCTATTGCTATTGCTATTTATATATGTCAGAAAAGCAGAACAGACCAGGGATGAAATCCTCCCGGTTCGCCTGGCCCAGTCCTTCGGCGAGAAGCTCCGCGCCGCGACCGCCGCCAGTTCCATCGGCTATACGCCGAAAGACTGGCCCGGGCAAACCGGGAGGATTTCACCCCTGGAACAGACTAATGTATAAGCAGCAGATGATATAAGCATACATACGGTATTCATTGGTAAAGGATCTCAAGTTACTATATGTAATGGAGCTTAGGTTACTTTCTGCAGCTGTTTTCCTTCAGAAACCAAAAGGAAGAAATAAAGCAATAAAACAGAGAGGGGAAACCTCTCCCACAAATTAAGAGGAAGGGGCAGTTTAGGAATGCTACACACCTAAAGAAAAACATTTCCCCTTGCAAATCCATTTTTGTCATTGTTCTGTGGCCTTATATCTATATATATCAACTTGATTTAATTCACTCCACTCATCCAAGAACTGATTTTTCCCAAAATGGAGAAGGGGCAGGTCTTGTGGAGAGAGGCTTGTCCCTGGTTTTCACAAGTTACAAGTGAGTCACATTCAGCTCAACAGCATCAGTTGGTAAACCCAGGTTACCTTAGGATGTTTGAAGGTAAAAGTAACCCTTTTCCAAACCTCTAGATGGTGTGGTACCCTTGCTTTTACTACCAACTGAAAATGAAATTAAAAAGTATGAAATATAGTAACAAAGGAAAAAGAATGTGAGGTGATATTTAGAAGACCTATTCAATCTTTATCTCCACAGATCCCAGTGGCAACAGATTTCTTTGGCATTGCTCTGAGAGTTTCTTCGTGCTATATCCAATGTAATGTTTTAGTTCTAAAAAGCCAGAATGTCATTAAATAGAATGACATTTGACATTGCCTTAAGCTGCCCTTGTGAAAAAAATATGATTATTAGCCCAGGGAATTGGGCAAACCTATATTGTCTAGTGAGGTTAAAAACCAGCCATATCTTCCTTTACATCTGTTCTTTTCAGTGGCACCAGGGAAAAGCGGTGATGGGCGCAAATGAACCAGGCCTCCCTCTTTTCAGTCAGAACATTAAACACTATTTAGGATGTTTTAATTCTGAAACAAGACAGACATCTCACCTTTCCAAAAATGAGGAATGGAAAATAGAAGCCTGGCTCTGCCTCGGTTTTTAACAGCAGCGTGAAACTGGACAAAAGTCATCCTTTTAACTGACAAGCAAGGTGACCTGAATATTGTTTGTACCCTTATTCCAAAATCAGTAAGGAACTTGTGTGGAAATAAGCACCCAGGGTATGTGTATATGTTCACAGCCAAACACAATTCTCTGCCCACAGAGCTCAGCTCTCTTCACTCGTCGGACGTCTCCCAAACCACCTGTCACTACTTGGAATGTCATGTTAATGTTTTATGGTCAAACCACCTTTCTTGCTTCCAGAAATGGCAGCACCACGTGAATAATTTACAGCACTGCGTTTCTGCTCTACTTTCCCCCCTCCAAGCTGCTTTAGACAGCAAAAAAAATGGTGGGGTTCTAATGGGATGTTGGTGATTTGTTTGCTTGCACACTTTGCCCAGTGTTTTGCTGAAGGAATGAATTTTTTTTAAAAAAAAAAAAACCATGTTCCCCAAATGAAAAGAAATAGATTAGGGCAAAGAGTTGTAGTAGGTCTATGAGTTAAGTTTCCATCAGGTGCAGGAAGGTTTAAATATGGTAGAGAGGCCTCCAGCAGAAAATGCTTTCTCTCAGGCTCTCACAGCTTCTACTGCAAATTCCCATTGCCCAGCTGCCTCCGAGATCAGATTTGCCCTTTTGGCCAAACACCAAGCTTAAATAATACCTTCATTCTGCTCACTTTCGCATTCATACATCATTCCACCATGCTTCAGTAAAGGAGGCAGTTGTGCAAGAAGTGATTACACCTCCGTCCATAAAAACTCTTTTGCTAGTGCATCTTTATACTATCCCATTTCTCTTGGCCGCCCCATTGTTGCCCATATAGGTCCATGCAAACTCTTCAAAAATGCTGCTACCCGTTATTGCTATCAGAATAACAGAGTTAGAAGGGACCTTGGAGGCCTTCTAGTCCATCCCCCTGCTCAGGCAGGAAGCCCTATACCATTTCAGACAAATGGTTGTCCAATCTCTTCTTAAAAACTTCCATTGTTGGAGCATTCACAACTTCTGGAGGCAGGTTGTTCCATCCCCACTAAAGCTACTAACACCAAGTTATTCATCCCCATTGAAGTTGCTGCTATGTTTCCAGCAGCTAGTCCTACATCTCACCATGTCCTGGTGGAATGAAGTACAAGCAAAAGATAGTCTGAGTTCTATAGATAAGATAGGATAACCTTTATTGTCACTTTTCCTTTGAACACACTGGCACATATTAAAAAATGAATTTCTGATAATCATTCTCAAAAGAAATATATACATATATATATGGGATTTATATATATAAATAAATATATAAATAAATTTATATAAATATATATAAATATATACATGCACATACCAGGGGTGGGTTCCTCCCAGTTCAGACCGGATCGCCCGAACCAGTAGTGACCCGCTGGTGACATCACTGAAGTGGATCGACCAGTGCCAGTCCGCGGGCACCGCCATCTTTTTTTGTGATTTTTTAGCGAATTTCTTACTGTTTTGAAGGTTTTTCCTGTTCTGCTGCTTGTAAAAGAGGCCTCCCTCTCACCTCCGGGTATAAACTGACCTTTATTCCTTTGCCCAAAGCACAGCTGATCAGCTCCTTAGCTGTGTTTCGGGCTGATTCCAGCTACTGAGCATGCGTGGAAGCCAAATTGCATGAGGGAATGCGCGCAAAACATTGCAATGCGAACCTGTGGCGATGGTAAGTGGAACCCACCCCTGGCACATACATATAATGTATATGTATATTATACATATGCAACATATATTCATACTGTATATTTGTATCTATATATCTCCACACATCTATATACATATACATATACATATACATATACATATACATATACATATACATATACATATACATATACATATACATACACACACACACACACACACACACACACACACACACACACACACACACACACACACACACACACACACACACACACACACACACACACACACACATATATATATATATATATATATATATATATATATATATATATATATATATATATATATATATATATATATATATATATATATATATAAATCTCAGACCATTTAGAATACAATGGAAGCAGCCGCAGCCAGGCAAGGCACCTCCATTTTGAGTATTTTGTTATAGGTAGTCCTCAACTTATAACTGTTTGGTTAACCAAGGTTCAAAGTTAAGACAACCTCAGAAAAAGTGACTTATGATCTGCACTCGCACTTACGATCATAGAACACACACTCCTATAGGCATGTGATTGTTATGCAGGCACTTGGCAATTGGGTCACATATATGACCAGTTGCAGCATCCTGTGGTCATATGATCACAATTTGCAATCTTTTATGCTGATTTCCAGAATTGGAATGGTGGCCTAGTGGTGAAAACACTCACCTCCCACTCGGAAGGTTGAGAGTTCAATCCTAGGTAGCAGCAGATGTTTCTCTCCTAGGGTGCAAAGAAAAAATATCTGCTGTGAACTCTGTGTGGTGTCAGGAAGGGCATCAGGCCAGTAAATGCTCAGCTCCATCCAGTCGTCTTGACTCTGCCCCAAATTTAGGGATTACAGGATTGTAAAAAGGGAATTTGTTAGGCCGATTTCCAGAAGACCCATTAGGGAAACTAGATTCACTTTACAACCAACGATTCACTGAACAGCTGACTTAAGATTGTTTTAAAATTGGGCCTGATTTGAACTTACAATCGCAACAACCTACTTCAGAAATCTCAGACCCCATAAGTCAAAGACTACCCTTGCTAGGACAACCACTCAATCTGATAGATACATTGGCACTGCAACTTCAGCCATTATAGCTGGCCACTGAGGAAACTGCAGTGTCAACACATCTATAGCACAGTGAGGCTTACTGCTTAAGGAAACAATGACTGCATGTGACACAAAATACCTCTGGAGAGAGAACCTGAAAACTTTTCTGAATTCAGGAAAGGAAAGGAAAACATCAATAGCCAGTTGAAGGAAAGGTTTTAATGTATATTTTTTCAGTGGGGAGAAATGCATTTCTAATCACAGGGTATAACTATACACCTCAATTCTGGGGCTGCAGTTTAATTTTACTCATAAAATATAAAAAATAATAAAGTATAGAGGTCAACACTGCTTAGCTTTAGGAAATATTATCATTAGGTTTTAGACCCCAGTCATAAGTTAACTCAAAATCAATATTTGATGCCTGCATTTTATTTAAATTACCACACTGAAAGGTGCATTAAATTTTTTATGGTTTTTTTTTTAAAAGTCCTCGGCTTCTCATATAAAACCAAGAAAGGGCCAGGCAATAAACAATTTATATTTCTTTAACACATTTTTTTCTAATTCCATTGTGCCCTGTGGGTATATTTCATCGCCTAGCAGATTGCTTAAGATATCTCTCATTTTCCATTCTTTGTAGAATTTATAAGGTTTACTGGCCTTGAATTAGATCCAAATCGTGCGCTTGCAACTTGTAACCCTCAATATGAAGCATTTTCCCTACTGCTTTAGAAGCCACATCCAGCCATTCCTATGCGGCATTGTCATTCAGATGCAACTAAACATCTGGATGTAGTTTACAATTAAGTATCAGGTTGCAGTTCCTTTTTCTGCTGACCTTTGGACAAAAAGCTCTACCAGGTAAGAATGGATATATACTGTGTATGTGCATCTGTGTGTGTGTGTGTGTGTGTGTGTGTGTGTGTGTGTGTGTGTGTGTGTGTGTGTGCGCGCGCGCGCACACACACACACACACACACACACACACACACACACACACACACACACACACACACACAGTTTCCCCCAAAATAAGACATCCCCTGATAATAAGCCCAATCGGGATTTTGAGTGCATTGCAATAAGGCAAAATGCTTATTTCAGGGTTCAAAAAAATATAAGACAGGGTCTTATTTTTGGGAAAACATGGTGTGTGTGTGTGTGTGTGTGTGTGTGTGTGTGTGTGTGTGTGTGTGTGTGTGTGTGTGTGTGTGTAATTTTCCTTTAACATTCATACATATTTTGAAGACAGTTTATTGACTGGGTCAATATATTTTTTACACAATGCTAGCAATAATAATACAATTAGGTATACATAATCCTAGTCTTCCAACTTCTGACCTTAACCTGCACATTGTACTTATAAGCTTCAATAACAATTCTTCATGCAGTATGTTTATTATCTCCTGTTAATCACTAGTATTCTAATAATTTTTGAAATTAGTCAATATTACACCATAAATCCAATATCCCAACTGTTTAAAAACACCCATAAGATCAATCATTAACCAAATTTAATAGAGAGCCGAGGTGGCGCAGCGGTTAGAGGCAGGTACTGCAGGCCACTTTAGCTGACACTGATCCTCAGGTCAGCGGTTCAAATCTCAATGGCTCAAGGTTGACTCAGCCTTCCATCCTTCCGAGGTAGGTAAAATGAGGACCCAGATTGTTGGGGGCAATATAAATATACATTGCTTACTGGTGTAAACCGCTTAGAGAGTGCTTGCACTGTGAGGAGGTATATAAATGTAAATAAATAAATAAATAAATAAATAAATAAATAAATAAATAAATAAATAAATAAATAAATAAATAAATAAATAAATAAATAAATAAATAAATGTAATCAATTTATTTGATTAAATAAATTTACTTTTTGTTGTCCTTCTTCCCTTCTGAGCCTAATACTACCTACACATCTAGGCTCTTGAAAAAGGACTTGCAAAAATTGTTGGGGGCAATATGCTGACATTTGCAAACAGCTTAGAGACGGCTGTAAGACACTATGAAGCATTATATAAGTTTAAGTGCTATTGCTATTGCTATTATTTATCTGTGTAGCACATTTACACTTCACCACAATTTCATAGGACTCTAACTGGTTTTACAGGTCTATGCAACCAGAAAATACATCTGTCTTCCACAGTATAACAAATAACAATAATAAAGCTTTTAAAACATATCAAAAACCAGATCTCAAATCCCAAGTGCCCTTTGAAAGAACTCCATTTTCACCTGCCTCCAGAGGCAGAAAAGGTCAGCCATAGCTTCAGCTCCAGAGGATGGCTATTCCAGTGGAAACGCAGCATAACTCAACCTCATTCTCCTGTATCCCTCAAAAACAGAGAACCAGCAACTGCTTCTCCCAGAAAAGCTGAATGTAACATGGCATATATTTTATGCCATTCAACACCCATCCCAAGGAAAAGTAAACAAGAATAGCAACACTTAGATACAAAATATTGTCAGAATAAAGAATGGGCGTCATAATCTGGCAACATTACATTGATAACCAGAGCATACAAAACATTTGTTAGACCAATTCTGGAATACAGCTCACCTGTCTGGAACCCGCACTGCATATCAGACATAAATACAATCGAGAGAGTCCAGAAATATTTCACAAGAAGAGTCCTTCACTCCTCCGCTCACACCAAAATATCTTATTCCACCAGACTTGAAATACTGGGATTAGACAATTTACAACTACGTCGCCTCCGAACTGATCTAAATGTAGTTCATAAAATCATATACCAAAATGTCCTTCCTGTTAATGACTACTTCAGCTTCAACCACAACAATACACAAGCACGTAATAGATTCAAACTAAATGTAAAGCGCTCCAAACTCGACTGCAGAAAATACGACTTCAGCAACAGAGTGATCAATGCCTGGAATGCACTACCTGACTCTGTGGTTTCTTCCCCAAACCCCAAAAACTTTAACCTTAGACTGTCTACAGTCGACCTCTCCCCGTTTCTAAGAGGTCTGTAAGGGGCGTGCATAAGCGCACCACTGTGCCTACCGTCCCTGTCCTACTGTCCTATTGTCCTCTTTTATCGTTACTTTTTACTTATGTTTATATAAACTACTACTATCCTATACATGTTTGACAAATAAATAAATAAATAAATAAATAAATAAATAAATAAATAAATAAATAAATAAATAAATAAATAAATAAATAAATAATAATTTTATTTGCACCTCTGCCTCTCACTTCTGCACAACCTGTCACTTCCCCAATCATTTGCATCTGGCCTGACCTTGCCAAATATCCAGTTATACGTCAACATGATTGTAATGCATGGGAGTTGTTACATATTTTCCTGTGCTTTGATATAATTGAATAGCAGGTCAATGTGAACTGGAACCTCATCTACATTACCCATTTTGCTTGTGATTTGATTTTTAATATAATATAATTTTTGAATTGGAGAGGCCATTCAGGCCACTGAGTTTACTCCTTGTTCCTTGCAGGAATACAAATCAAACCAAGAAATATTGTTTAGCTTCTCGTTGAGCCTATCTAGTGAACCTATCCAGGTTTCCTATAAATCTTTCTGGGACCACACAGAAAACAGAAGTGTATTTGTTTGCTTTTGAGGGGGTATGCTTCAAATCAGTTTTGGATTGAATGGTCCCTGAACTTTTCCTGGAAAAGTTTTTTGGAAGTATGTTGCCATTGTAGGGCTGAATTGAGAGTGTCTGGTCCAAGGTCATTCAGCTGGTGCCTAAAGTGGGATTAGAACTCATATACTCCTAGGTTTCTAGCTTGGTATCTTAATCATTCCCCAACTGACTTTCTGTACATTCTCAGATACTTGGTAGACATCAATTATCAGAATGCATTGTTTCTATGCACCAAGAACTATTGGTCTGAAATATATAGCAAGCTATTTCTGAATTTTTTGTTTTCTTCCAAACTGGTCTTTCTTCAAAAAAGTATTCTGCATTCAACTCAACTATTATATTCAACATCTATGGAGATTCTCAGTCATCCAGGTTATGGTTGTCCGAAAGGTGCTTTTTCAAGAGGCAACTGGACTTCCTTGTTTTTCTTTGAAGATGTTTTGCTTCTCATCCAAGAAGCTTCTTCAGCTCTATTATATTCAACTGTGACTACTTTGCTTCCACCATTCTTAGTACGGGACCAATGATTTCTTCATCTCTTTCTCCTCCTAGCCTATGATCATATGCATAGCAAGGTGTGGGGTCCATTTTCCTCAATCAGCAAGGATTATGTGGTGGCAAGTCTCTCTCTCTCTCTCTCTCTCTCTCTCTCTCTCTCTCTCTCTCTCTCTCTCTCTCTCTCTCTCTCTCTCTCTCTCTCATTATCCTACTCCAAGCATGGAGAGAGACACTTGCTGTCATAAATCAACTGCCATTTTTCCAGATTCCTGTTTGCATTATACTTGTCTTTTAACTTTCTTTTTTTTTAAAAAAATAGTCTTTATTGAGTTTTTCGTTAAAAACAATATATAAAAAAGACATACAAAAAACACATGACAAAAACAAAGAAAAATAGGTAACCACTTTTACAGCTTTTTCGTCATATTTCCATGTACATTTACACTTTACATTGTTGCAATTTACATTTTAATGCTCGCTATTATTTATCAAATTCATGTCTTTTAACTTTCATTCTAGGTCAAGGAATAAAAGATGAGCCTGCCTTTTCAAAGATAACTTATATGGGATTTTTTTTTTTAAAGAAAAAAGAAACAAAAACACTTCACCACCTTTTCAGATAAATGCTTCTGTCTTTTCTCTTCCTCTCCACCATCTTTGATTTGTGTGATTGGATGGACCCCTTATACTTCTATGAACTTCCTGAGCATGAAGATTCAACTGGAGCTCCTATTGGCTGGCTTTTCATCCAATGGATTCCTGAGCTTGACACACATAAGGACAGGGCATTTTTAGTTGTTGAACCCACAAGTACACAGACTCAACATGGCTTTAGCATTGCTACTGTAAAGAACCCTTCCGAATGCATGCTTATATTTAGTCCCTACCCTGTTCATTTTGGGGGTTGCAGTTTTGTTGTATTTTCATGTGTTTCAAAGTCCTGTAAGTTGATCGGAATATTTCTTGCAAGGCAAATACATCTTTTCACTCAATAATTAATGAATGGATGAATAAACTCCAGCAAAACAACATATCACATCTATTTGTCCATCCATCCATCCATCCATCCATCCATCCATCCATCCATCCATCCATCCATCCATCCATCCATCCTAGTTATTTGGTCTCCACATATTGAAAGACATAGTGATTTAGAGATAACCTATACCTATACCTAAAGGGACACAGTGGCTCAATGGCTAAGATGCTGAGCTTGTCTATCAGAAGTTCGGCAGTTCAGCAGTTCGAATCCCTAGCACCGCATAATGGAGTGAGCTCCCGTTATTTGTTCCAGCTTCTGCCAACCTAGCAGTTCGAAAGCACGTAAAAAATGCAAGTAGAAAAATAGAGACCACTTTGGTGGGAAGGTAACAGTGCTCCGTGGCCTTCGGCGTTTAGTCATACCGGCCACATGACCACAGAGATGTCTTTCGTCAGCGCTGGTTCTTCAGCTTAGAAACATAGATGATCACCACCCCTAAAGCCGGAAACAACTAGCACACATGCGCGGGAGAATCTTTACCTTATACCTATACCTACATAACCTTAGGATGAAACCCAGAAATGGGAAGAGTGAGTCTTTAAACTTTTCATAAGCAATGTTGAATCTGATGGCAATCGTATCAATTTGCTTAACTGTAAGTCTGGTATCTGCATCTGGATTTGCCTGGGCAGTCTGTGAAAAAATGTTTTTATCTGCTACATTTTATATACAGTGTCATAACACTAGAAATCTATCTAAGCTCTCTAATGTGACTGCTTTCAGATTCACCATAAAATCTGCAAGCTACAGCAGACCTATCAATAGGCTGCCTACAAAGGGTGTAAGTGTATTCCTTTTAGTTATATTTGAAGGTGTGTTAAGATGAAAATCTTTACCTCCATCTACTGGGGATTTTTTAAATTGTTTAAGAAATGTCAATGTTATGTTATGTTTTGTATAATTGAATTAAAGGTAATGTTGAGAACAAAACAACCAACTGCATTGTTATTCTTTCTAGAGCAATTGTTGTTCATATTATTAGGTTTTTGAGTGACACTTTATATTGTTATGTTGAATCTATTAAAGGTACTTTCTTTTAATGGAAAAACAAAATCAATGTCATTTGGTATTTTTACTTTATTTTTATTTTATTTATGAGATTTAGAGCCTGTCCAACTTCAGAACAAATCTAAGTGGCTTACATTAAAAAGATACATTTAAAAAAGCAATAAAAAGAAAAGTCTATGCATCTAGACAAACCACACTCCCTAAAACATAAAACACAATCAGGCACAGTTCCAAAATTACATGTCTCCAAGGTCTGGGAAAATTATTCTTTCCCTCTCTCTCAGTCCAACAAAGTTGCTATTGGGGAAGATAGAATAAAGATGGATACCCAGGTAAACCTTGAACTCTTCAAGAAAAAGTATAACTCTAATCAAGCATTGAACCCAATCTCAGTCGACCAGTTGCTCAGTTGCAAAACTACTTGGAAGATGACCACTTGCTCAAGTGACCTAATGCCATTCTTTGCACCTGCCATAAACATGTCCTCCAAGGTAAACATAGAAAAGTACATTTCATTTGTTTCCAACAGTATGTCAAACATTTTGGATAAACAAAATAATTATATTTTAGAGTCCAGAAATACTTCACAAGAAGAGTCCTCCCTCCACTGCTCATAACAGAATTCCTTATTCCACCAGACTTGAAATTTTGGGTTTAGACAACTTAGAACTACATCGCCTTCAATCAGATCTAAATGTAGTTCATAAAATCATCTGCCACAATGTCCTACCTGTCAATGAATACTTCAGCTTCAACCGCAACAATACACGAGCACACAATAGATTCAAACTCAATGTAAACCGCTCGAAACTCGACTGCAGAAAATACAACTTCAGCAACAGAGTGATCAATGCCTGGAATGCACTACCGAGGTGGCGCAGTGGTTAAATGCAGCACTGCAGGCTACTGCTAGTTCAGCAGTTCAGCTGTTCAAATCTCACCGGCTCAAGTTTGACTCAGCCTTCCATCCTTCTGAGGTCGGTAAAATGAGGACCCAGATTGTTGGGGGCAATATGCTGAACTCTGTAAACCGCTTAGAGAGGGCTGTAAAGCACTATGAAGCGGTATATAAGTCTAAGTGCTATTGCTACCTGACTCTGTGGTTTCTTCCCCAAACCCCAAAAACTTTAACCTTAGACTGTCTACAGTTGACCTCACCCCATTCCTAAGAGGTCTGTAAGGGGCGTGCATAAGCGCACCATTTGCCTACCATCCCTGTACTGCTGTCCTATTGTCAAAAAATTACCTATACATACTTTGCTTTTGTTTATGTTTATATCATACCTATTATCTTGTACACGTGTTGACAAAATAAGTAAAATAAAATAAAAATAAAATAAAATAAATATGTGAAATGGCAGGTCAGGGAAGTGGTATGGCTCTAACATGAATCAGCTTAGACCAGTGTTTCCCCAACCTTGGCAACTTTAAGATGTGTGGATTTCAACTCCCAAAATTCCCCAGCCAGCCATACTGTTAGAATTTCTTGAATTGAAATGTTGGCTGTTTGATTAGCCATTAACCAAAGGATCCTTCTCAAACTTTTCAAAATCACTTATAGTTTTTACCATTGTGAATAGTTTCCTACTATCTACCAGCTCACTGCTTAAGAGTAAATATCAGTTTTTAATAACTTAAAAAACACTGGTTGCAGCATGTCTTCTTGAAGGACTCTATTTTTTTTTCTCCAGTCCTAGTTTTAGCTTTATGTTTTTGAACCCATTAGTAATCCATTAAAGAGTGTGTCCTCTTGTTCCATGACCGTTGCATTTACTCAGGAGCTTTTAATGAGGGATTTTGCCAAAGGCTTTTTGAAAATTCCAAGTACAGAAGGTCACATGCGCATCTCCATTTCAACACTCCTGAAAGATACCCTCAAAGATGGCTAATAAGACAGGATTTGTCTTTGCAAGCTCCATGAAGATTTTCCTTTAACACAGCAGTGAAATCTACTTACCTTCCCTACAGGTTCGGAAGTGCATGATTTGCATGCTTCCGTCACACTCGCTTTTTCACCTTCTGCGCATGCGCAGAAGGCTTTGCGCATGCGCAGAGGGTTAAAAAAAGAAAATGGTGGCATCTGGGCAAGTGGGCAGAGCCTCGTGCGGCTGCCACTACCGGTATGCCCGAACCAGTAGCATTTTACCTCTGCTTTAACCTGTACTACTATTTTTTCTTTTATTTATTTATTTATTATTTATTAGTGAGATTTATATACCGCCTCATAGTGCAAGCACTCTCTAAGCCAGTGATGGCGAACCTTTTTTTCCTCGGGTGCCGAAATAGTGTGTGCGCGCGCTATCGCACGCACGTGGGTGCCCACACCCATAATTCAAAGCCCCCCACTTGCCCCTCCCCCCTGCGTATGCGTGCACGACCCCCCCACTCCTCCGTTTCCCGACTTCCAGTGGACCCAGTAGGCCCATTTTTCGCCCTCCCCAGGCTCCAGAGGCTTTCTTGGGAGCTTGGGAAGTGCAAAAACGCTCCCCCCGCCACCCCAGAGGCCCTCCAGAGGCTGAAATCGCCCTCCCAGAGCCTCTGCGCAAGCTAAAAATCAGCTGGCACGCACATGCTGCTGAGCTAGGGCAACGGCTCGCGTGCCAGCAGATATGGCTCCGTGTGCCACCTGTGGCACCCGTGCCATAGGTTCGCCATCACTGCTCTAAGCGGTTTACACCATTAAGCAATGTATATATTTACATTGCCCCCAACAATCTGGGTCCTCATTTTACCTTCCTCGGAAGGATGGAAGGCTGAGTCAACCCTGAGCCGGTGAGATCTGAACAACTGAACTGCTGATCACAGTCAGCTAAAGTAGCCTGCAGTACTGCTCTCCAACCGCTGCGCCACCTCGGCTCTTTTGATTATTGTTTGCAACAATTTCTAGGAAACAGTCATAAAGCTCATGGATACATCAGTCCCTGGATCTGCCTTGGTCCCCTTTTTAAAGAACTGTTGCCACCAATGGGAGTCACTCTTTTCTTTCTTTGGCCCTTTTCTTAGTTTGGCTATTTACCAGCCTGCCATGGATGCCTAATGAGAGACACGGGATTTTCTTAGAAATTTTCCTGCATTTGAAAGGCGCATTTCATGGAAGCTAAGAAAGCCTACCTCTATCCTTAAAAGAGAAGTGATTAATCAGATTTGGAATGCCCATGTGAGAAAGTATTCCAGCCTTTTCAGTACTTCTCCATCAGCTAAACAAATGCTGACAGGCTGTCAGACCAAAACATCTTGAAAAGGTATAACAGGAGACTTGTGCATGCTTTAAACTGTTCTACAAATTGAATGGGTATCTTTGGGGGTCTCCCATAATCCTCCCACAATATGTCTAGAAGTCCACTACATTAGCATTAGAAGCATTGTGGGAAAAACAAAAGAGGGAACACACAAATGTATGCACTTCTGTATGCATGCATTTCTGGACTGAGGCGGAAAAGAAGTTGTTGAGTGTTGGGGAGCATACAAGTTTAATTTTACTATGGTTGGTTGCATAGTCAGCCAACTGTTTAGACTGGCATTTGGCATTGTGGCATTTGTATTCACTTATCAAGCCCTTCCCAAGGACCTGCAATAGGCAGGTGTTGTTGTTTGATGGTGGTGAAGGCATTGTCACAGGATGTTGTAAGCTGTTCTGAATAAAGCTGCCTGTGCAATTGACTGGTGGAGATTTTGTCAATTGCACCCAAGGTGCCTATCACTATTGATATCATCTTTGGTTTTTTGCCACAGTTGTTCTACTTCTATTTGAAAATCTCTGTATTTTGTTTTTTTCCCCAGTTCTTTCTCTTTTATTCTGCTGGCTCCCAGTACTACAAAGTCCACTATCCAGACTATTTTTTCTTATCAAGAGTTGTTAAGTTTGGCAGGTTGTGTGGCAGGTGCATTGCCAGACTAATACTCCAGATGTCAACTTTGAACTGAACCTGGCTGCAGCCATCTCCCTGTTCCTCAGTTGCCACACAGGGGAGGAAGGGGAGAAGGAAGTTGGAATGCATTATTAGACACAACAAAGAGCTTTCTCATGAGAATCAAGGTCATCTCCACTGGCAACAGATAAGGTTGGGAAAGGAGTGCCTAAAGAGCCTGCCAATTAACTCAATTGGCTAACGTGACCTGTGACACTTGGGGATGGGTTTATTTCCTAGTTTAATTATACTGAACCTGCGGGAAAGATTTAGATTTGGTTTTCCATTGAAGCTGTGCCGATATGATGTACTCATTAAAGAAGACCTTTGAGAAGGAGCCAAGTCTCAGGGTTCTGATTTGCTGGAGTTCGTTAGTCAGAGCCTTGACATCAGATTTATTACTATTATTTTGGATCTCTTACATCTTACCTTACTTCATCTTTATTTCTTAATGAAATGTTAAGTTAGTTTCATTTTACTTTCTTTAGTAAGCTAGCTGAGTGACTGACCTAAATGTTATGGATAACTTAAATACTGGATATTCTTTAGCTACTCGAGATAATTTGCAAAAACAACAACAACCCCATACTCAAACATTCTGTATAGTGAGTTTCATAGGGTATTTGAGAATAGATCATTGTAATGGATATTATCCATTATTTATTAGGTGTATACACCATTACTAGAGTATTCTCTTTAATTCAGTATGGTATATATTGGATGGGTTATTTGTGGACTGCGTACTTTGCTTTCACAGCAAAGAAGGAAAGAATTTTCTTTAGAAGCATTAGGAACTGCAGTAAAACCTAAGCATGTTTACTTCTTGTTGTAGTAGTTTTGACTTGTGAATGATCCTCTACTTGTGATCAAAATTATTTCCATCATCTCTGGCCAGTTCTATTGCCAATTAAGATTCTGCATTCCTTGCCTCTGTCCCAGGGTACTGTATCAGACTGGAATTTATATTCTATGTGTGTAAAACAATAATTGTTTTTCTTCGTATGGTAATGCTAAAATGTGCTTCAGAAGAACCATGGGAGGTTACAACAGAAACCTCTGCTGTTTATGCATCCTATTGTTTACTTGTTTATATTAATTAGCCACTCAACTCCACTGGACTCATATGCTGAATAAATCCTCAGGAATTTGGAAGAAAGTTTCTGGGGAAATGAGCCCATTCTTCAAAGTTTGCGCACACGGAAGCAGGGAGACTCCTGTCTAGACAGTCGTATGATTTGTAAATATGAATGTGAAAGAACTTTATAAAATCAAGTTAAAACTTAATCAAAACCGAGCCAATGTATTTCAACTGCTTTTTCTATTCTTGCATAAATCAGACAAATATAATTTGCCATTATAGGTATTAAAATAGCAATGTGGAAGTTTCGATGGAACCAAATCCATCAACCATCTAGGAGTAGGGTTGAAATGTACCATATTTTTCGGAGTATAAGACGCACCGAAGTATAAGACGCACCTTAGTTTTGGGGGAGGAAAACAAGGGAAAAAGGCCTCTGCCTCCAAGCAATTTGCCAAACAGCAAACAGTACAGTTGATATACACTGTTTGCTGTGTATTTCTGTGCATATGTGCCTGACCCATAGAAATAGCAAAGAATTGGAGAAATGTACATTATGCCAGAAAGTTTTCTTAAATGTAGTCACACTGACTCTTCCCAATTATTTAAATAAGGTAACTAAACTCTAATACTAAACAGGACACTGTTACATTTCATACTATACTTGTACAGAGCTGTTAAAATTAATTAAATTAATTAAAATTTCTGGAAGTATACATTATTCTCTATTATTTAAAAGAAGATACAATAGCACTGGGCCTCTTCAGAGCAAACATTTATTTTAAAAAGCTTCTTTATTTTGTTAAGTTGTCTAGATTTACAGGGATCTCCAACCTTGGCAACTTTAAGACTTGTGGACTTCAACTCCCAAAATTCCACAGCCAGCAAAGCTAACAAAGCTGGCTGTTGAATTCTGGGAGTTGAAGTCCACAAGTCTTAAAGTTGCCAAGGTTGGAGACCCCTGGCTCTAGAACAATAATAAAGCAGTCTTTAAAAAATAAGTCTAATAATTGAACATTCTACAGACATTTATAGTTATTCACTTACCCCCTTCCATCCAGTTCAGCAAAAAATAAAAATCTGCCTGTCTCTCCCAGCTATTTGCCTCTTTGTAGTTAGTTTCACTTTCATTTTCCCATGTGGCAAACCTAATCAGCTGTAGATCGGGAAACTGCTAGTGACTTGCTTGGCTTTACAGGCTCTTCCCTCTTTCCTGCAAGCAGGTAAATTGCTGGAAGACAGAGGCCAAAGGGTGGGGGTGGGTGGGTGGGGCTGCATTCGGTGTATAAGACACACCCAAGTTTTCACCCTCTTTTTGGGGGTAAAAA
The DNA here is from genome assembly GCA_023053685.1 of Diadophis punctatus similis. NCBI lineage: Eukaryota > Metazoa > Chordata > Lepidosauria > Squamata > Dipsadidae > Diadophis > Diadophis punctatus. Next base: position 105,034,253 of record JALIGW010000001.1, on the reverse strand, counting down.
GGTGCGTCTTATACTCCGAAAAATACGGTACATTAACTGAGCACATGATGAAGTGAATTGCTCTAGTATGTCCTTCTTTCTTCTCGCGCATCTCAAAGAAAAAGAAGACTACACCAGTAGAACCAAGTACATTAGAACAGGGGTCTCCAACCTTGGCAACTTTAAGCCTGGTGGACTTCAACTCCCAGAATTCCCCAGCCAGCAAAGTTGCCAAGGTTTGAGACCCCTGCATTAGAGGATTAGCTATATGAAAAACAGATGCCGGTCTCCATTCGGCCTGATCCATATGAAGAGAAATTTGGAGGACTGTTACCTTGAATTTTTTTTCAGAAGGAGCATAAATTCCTAACAGCAGTTAACAGCAGTCATAGTGACGTAATTTCTTTTATTTCTAAGATTTGTTAGGTTTTAGTTTTGTAGATAGCAGCTGCAACAGTTGGGTTTGTGGGAAGCCCCTCCCCCTCCAAGAAGAATGAAATATTTTGAGGAATATTAAAAAGGCAGAATATTATATTTCCCCCAAAGGGAGAAAATGAGAAACGTGTTTTTTTAGAGGCAGAAAGCAGTCCCCACTTTTTCTTAATAGCCCACAGCAGATGTCAGCACTTAAGAGATAAAGAGTTTATTGAAAGAAGAAGCCAACTATCAAGATGGATATATTCATAAGCAAAGCAAATACTGCAGGCAGAAATCCATTCAAGGCAGGATATTTGAAAACTGCTTGCAGCAAAGTTTGACAGCTAACAAAAGCAGGGTGATAGGATTAGAAGCAGCCCCTCACCCGAGATCCAACACAGGAGGAAAGTCATTAGCCACAATAGGAATTGCCCAACACCCTTTCAGAACACAAGCCTCTTCATTGCATCGCCAGAGAAGTCCCAACTTCAAGTCACAGAAACCTTGGAACTGATAAACAATATGCCAGAGATTGACCAGATTAGCTCAGACAAACACCTAGGATTTGCATTTCCCCTTTTGCCTATAGAGCAGCGGTGGGTTGCTCCAGGTTCGGCCCAGTTCTTAGAACTGGTAGCGCCGGCAGCAGGAGGCTCCGCCCACCTGCCTGGAATGCTTCTGCGCATGCGCAGAAGCATCATGCGCGTGCGTAAGTGCACACGCGAACCGGTAGTAAAGGGTTTTAGAACCCACTACTGTTATAGAACTAGCTATGACCCCTACATGACCCCATAGGAATCTGACAACAGCCAATAGAAGACATGTTCTTGCACAGGAACAGGAAGCTCAAGTGCAAAGACCAAAGAAGGTATAAAAAAAACCCCACTCTCAACTCCATTTTGTCAGATGCACCAGAACCATGTGCTTGGTGGTTCTGTTCATCATTAAACCATCTTTCCAATCAGCCACCATGTTTCCAGTGTCTTTCTCCCAGCTTGGAACTGAACCAGATGGATATTTCTTCCAACAGGTTCATACACCTCATTAGGATTAAATCAGTTATTCAGTTATACTTTAGTGTGTTACTTGTATCCTTATGATTTATATTAATATTGTTTCCTGATTGCTTATTTGTACCCTATGACAATCATTAAGTGTTGTACCTCATGATTCTTGACAAATGTATCTTTTCTTTTATGTACACTGAGAGCATATGCACTGAAGACAAATTCCTTGTGTGTCCAATCACACTTGGCCAATAAAGAATTCTATTCTATTCTATTCTATTCTATTCTATTCTATTCTATGAACTAAATCTGTGTGGCTTTTCAATCAACCAAGGTTAAATAACCATAGCCTAGAATGGTCAAAGAGCCAAGTTATTTTGTTGACAGCCTGGCCATTCAAATCCACTTAATGCTAGAGATTTGACTTCATTCCAGGTCGATTTGTGTGGAAAATACAAAACAGAGAGAGGATATTTGGAGAAAAATCTGGAAAGCTTTTTTCCTCCAACGGGAAATATATAATAAAAATCTCATTTTATTATTTTTTTTAGAAATGTCAACTCATCTTTAGATTTTTATTAGAATCCCTCTACCTCTCCTGCATCATTCATTCACCATCCATTACACAATTGTGTTGGTTAATGGTGCTTACATCTTTTCATTTACATATGTTCTAGCCAGTAGTGGGTTCTAAAACCCTTTACTACCGGTTCACGCGCGACGCTTCTGCACATGTTCAGAAGCGTCCCAGGCAGCTGGGCGGAGCCTCATGCCACTGGCGCTACCGATTCTAAAAACCGGGCCGAACAGCCCACTGCTGGTTCTAGTCCATCAAGCAGCCCACTGCTGGTTCTAGTCCATCACGGACAGAAACATAGTGTTTTGTTTACTCCTGAAATAAAATATAGCACAAATACATGCAACAATTTATGTGAAAAAGGCTACATTTTTATAAGCAGTTCCTCACTGCCAAATAAATACATCTCTTTGATACAATATTGAGAATGGATGACAATTTTTTTTCTTAGAATGGAGTAAATCTGAATATGCAGTTGCAGATAGTGGTACCTTTCCTAGCACCATAGCAGAAAAGAAACAAAGCAAAACCAATGACATTATTCGTTCATTGATAATGGCTTCACTGGTGTTATGCCACCTTCTCTGCACTGCCATTGAACTGAATGGTCTTGTCCCTTTCCAGAAAACTGACTGGTGTTATTTTTTTTTCCCGGTGAACCCCAGTAAAAAAAAACAGAAATGTAGAACCTTGACTTCAGAAATCAAGTTCATTGAATGGTATGACACTTAGAAGAGATTTGTGCATTGTAAAAGAATCATTTGGTATAAAGGTGTCGCAAAAATAAATGTAACTAATTCGAGACGAAGATTTCAGTCTATACTTTATTTTTACTGCAAGTGAATATTTTTTTTACCATATCAAAGGGTGATGCTTTCAAAATGCAAGTCTGATCATTGATAATATCTGCAGAAGTTAAATACGATCTCATGTACAGTATAATATACTTTCTGTTTTAGTGTCAAAAAGCAGTTTCATAGTCTCACTGGATTCACCATTTATAGAAAACGAAGATAACTGGCATTGTGGTTCTTAATAAAACAAACTAAAAGAATGCACAATGGAGGGTGAAAAAATAAGCTAGACGTCTAACCAAATAGTAACTCTAGCTGGAGTTTTATTTAACATGCCAACGTTTTACATTAGATTCTTTCCACATTCCTAGAAGTACAATCTAACAACTTCAAGTAGGCATTTCATAAAAAGGATGAGTGGTCCCAATACAATCAGCATTGTGGTGCATGATCAGACAAATAAAAACAGAAATCCATCCACATCAGAAAATTGCTTGACAGAATTATTTGAAATCACTGCTTGGAAGCAGCTGATCCCTATTCAGAGTCTGTTAAAAGAAGCAGAGACTGGCATTCTATTGCAGTGGACTCAGTCTGGCTCTCATATATAACTGTGTAGTATTTGATTGTTATAAAATTACAAAGGCTATATTTATGAACTGAAGCTCATCCCTTGACTGCAAAACAGATACTGTTTGAAGCAGCCCATTATTTGTGCAGATTGTGTTTCCCCAAAGTATACTCTCTTTTTTTCCTAAAGTAAATACCGTATTTTTCAGAGTATAAGACGCACCTTAGTTTTTGGGGAGTTAAATAGGGGAAAACAATCTGCCTACCAGGTATTCATCTGGTTAGCATCCTTAGTCTGGTCAGCTTCAGCACATTATTTTATCCCCTGGTTAGAACTTAAAAAAACCTTCTTCTGAGAGAGTAACAATGAAAGAGCCTGCAAGCCAGTAAGAGCTGGGAAGATCGTTAGCACCTGGTTAGGGCTAGAAAAAAACGTATTCGGAGCAAGTAGAGCAATGAAAAAAAATTCTGCAAAGACTTAGGGCTGGAAAAACATTCTTTGGAGAGAGTAACAATGAAAAAGCCTGCAAGGTAAGAGCTGGGAAGATCTGTTAGCACCTAGTTAGGGCTGGAAAAAAAAGCTACATTCGAAGTATAAGACGCACCCAAATTTTCAGCCACTTTTAGGGAGGAAAAAGGTGCGTCTTATACTCCGAAAAATACGGTATATATCCATTGCATGGGTGCAATCCCAACTTCTAATTCAGCGTGGGCAGAATTGTAGCTGTAGAATATGTATAGAAAAGTACAGGAAACAAAAGTATTTTTTATGGATTGGCTATCCGTAAGCACAGTCACATGCTTTCATAAAAACAAATCAATGCAATTTAACAGATTACCTGTGGAATCTGGAGAATAACGCATAATCATTCTGAAGTATTAAAAGTAGTGTTACAATGCCTTTTGTGAGGCAGCTGTTTATGATTTGTATTCATTGCTATTTCTTGTTTAAATAATAAATAGAAGAATAACTTCACTGTACAGCAGAGGGGGGGGAGGGGGGAAAGATCCTGCCTATTTCAGTTTTCTTAACCTTACAGTACAAATGACTGCCATCAAGACTGTGGCATAATGTCACAGATTTTAATAAACACACATTCCTTGGCATTCGCCACTATTTTTAAGCTCACCATTTATCTACTCTGAGGTTAGATTGATCTCACAGTTACTTTGGTGAAAATAGCAGCTTTTGCTTGATGTAGCATGTAATAGCCTGACAAATGCATTACTCTTACAAAAAAGGCTTTCTTTCTTCCAGTCCCATTGCAGAGAGTAGGCCCGTGTGTGTGTGTGTGTGTGTGTGTGTGTGTGTGTGTGTGTGTGTGTGTGTGTGTGTTTGTATGTGTGCGCATATATGGATCTGTCCACACACACACACATACACATGTACACAGGTAGATCTATCTTCATTCTACAACGTTGACTTGAAATGATTTTTAAAAATTCCTAAAGGAAAGTTGTTCTTGAGCAATAGCAACATGTATTCATTCAACGTATAAACATATTTGCATCGGCGTAAGATGTGGAATCCATGTCATAATAATCTTCCAATCTCCAATGCAATGTTTCAAAAGTTGGTCGTTCTTTGGGTTCGACGTTCCAACACTGCAGCATAGTGTTGTACAACTCCAGAGGACAATTAGCTGGTTGAGGCATTCTGTACCCTTGATCCAGTCTCTGGAGCACTTGAAAACCCATCAGACCTATGATGTAGTTTTAGAAGATTAGCAATTAATGCGTAATAAACATGCTGTGGTGCCCACATACAGGTACTGAATGTAAAATAGTAAGTTATTGTATAAAGTTAAAATGTTGTTAAAAGGAACTGTTTAAACAAGTAAGTATAGAGCCAGACAGCTTTTAAATGCATGGTAAGTAGAAAGGGGGAGGTGTTTATCCCAGTGCTCCAGAAGGGAGGGGGGATAGATGACATCATAAGAGACAGCCAATCGGATCATAGATAGCAGGGCCAGGAACTATAAAAGGCCTGGCTGAGAGAGATGTGGAGCTCTGTGTTATGTTATGTGGTAACTTCCAAAAGAAGGAAGGTTTAGTAAGAAGAGCTAGAAGAAAGCTCTCTGTCTGTATTAGTGAGAAGAGCTGAAGAAAGCTCTCTGTTTTGTGTGAACTTCCATGAGGGAAGAATTTAGTGAGAAGTGCTTTGAAGAGCTGAGGGAAGCTCTGTTATGTGGTAAATCCTAGGAGGGAAGGCTTAGTGTGGAGAGCTGAGGAGCTCTGTGTGTGACTTCAAAAGAGGAAAGTTGACAGGAGAGAAAGATAGGCCTTAGGCAGTTCTGTGGGAAGCAGGAGCTAGGGTCAGGGAACAAGATTGATTGATATATATTGAGTAATCTGTAGATACAGATAAATGGTGAAACGTGCTCTTATCTATAGGCCTAGAAACAAAGAAGAATTGGATTTGCTTAGATTTAGTCAGGAAAGCAAGGAGAGTCTATTGAGGGGAAGAAGAGAAAATAAAGAATTAAATAGTTGGTTGTGGCTGTAACAAATCCACTTGACAATTACTGAGAAGTTGTATTTAAATAAACTGTTTACTAGTCTGTTAAAGAAACGTGTCAACGTCTGTCTATTCCTCACATAAAGCGAATCTTAAACAATCCTGCAGGGCTTAGAGATGTTGTAAAGGTAAAAGCAAGCCTCTAAAGAGAGAGAAAAGTGAAACAGAGGGTGCAACCCTTGGTCAGGGAGATATAAAAGGAAAATCAAACAAAAATCACTACCAAGACATATACAACAATAAACCTGACTGGAAGGGGACGGGTGGCATCCCCCGCACATGCCAACTTGAAATACATTGGGAAGATGATGCATTCTCAAGGATGCATTCTTTTGCATAAGACTCTGTGCTTTCTAGCATCTAGCAAGTTAATATCTTGAATGCAAGAAATGATTCTACCCATTTAAATTTAATTTTTAGTTTGGCAAATCATGGGAAAGCTCACATTGAGAGTTTTGGGCTTCCCAACAAGATCATATACGTAACTGACTCTAGAGATATTGCTGTCTTTGCTGAAATGACAGAAACCTCTCCCTGTTTATTGTAAGGATGCCAAGAAAAGTATCCAGAAGCTCCTCAAGTGATCAGTTTGCCAAATGGTAGAACCAGCATTGCTTCTATGAACCAAATATTGTCTGGACTCAGACAGAGCATGACACTAATGTTTTCCTTTTATTTGATGGGGGGGCTTGATACAATAGGCATCTTTCATAAACCAATGACAAAAATTGTGCTTTGCATGTCACAATATAACCCCTAGTCATTCATATTTCTCTTCTGGTATCAAACACAAGTACATAAGCCAGGGGATTGATTTTACAATATCTCAATGGGGTTTTTTTCACTTGACCCCCTTCTACCCTTCCCCTTGCAAATGCTTACGATTCTTGCAATATATGAATATAGCCCCCGGGACTTAGAATTATGTATGAACCAGGGGATTCTGGCTTAATCCACAAACAATAACTAAAACTTAACTTAGAATTATTAACAACCATAACAAAAGACATAAGGCAAGACTGGGAACGTGAATCATTTTAGGTGGTGGGATGACTGAACAACTGTGCACAATAGTGAGGGGATTCCATAATGAAAATTGTGTTTATTTATATATCTGTAGGATATTTTGCTGATTAACAAAAAAATTAAATACAGTAAGTATAAAAATATATCAGATCCCAGATCGCATATGAGAAAATAGGTATCCTGTAAAACCTGGCTCAACTCAGTGGACCTATGTATTTAGATGCTATCTCCTAGCCCAGGGGTCGGAAATTGCGGCTCGCGAGCCAAAAGTGGCTCTTTGGGCCCTCTGCCATGGCTCCCTGTCCCATCACTGACTGCCCTGCCCCTCGCCCTCCCTTCCCTTGCCTAGCCCAGGGAGATTCCATCGTTAATTACCATATGTGCCGGCATATAAGACAACTTTTTACCCCTTGAAAATCTCCAAAGTCGAGGGTCGTCTTATACGCCGGGTACTAAAACTTCTGAGCCGGGGGAGCTCAAAAATGTCCGCAGCCGCATCCCCGCCATTCTCCAGCCAAGCGGCCAAAGGAGCCTCGGAGCCCCGATGCTACCCTGCGTCTCAGTCGCCTGCTGGGAAGGCTGCAGCCGCCACCGTCAGCTGGCGGCTTAAGGCAAGAGGCAGGCGGGCGGGCGGGAGACGCGGGCAGAAGCTGGTGGCGGCTGCGGTCGGGCCGAGGGAGCACGCAGCTGAGAGGCATCTCACGCGGGGAGGAACCTTTGTCTGGCTCCGCTTCCAGAGCGAGCGAGCGAGCGAGAAGGGAAGCGAAGGGAGGCAAGCAGCCCACTCTGCCACTCAAGCCAGCGGCCGCCGGAAGCAACAAGGGCGTTAGGAGAAGAAAAGGAGAAGATAGAAGTGAAGGAAAGAGTGCTGGCGGCAGTGGCGGCGCTCCTCCTTCTCTTTTCCTAACACCCTTGTTGCTTTCGGCAGCCGCTGGCTTGAGTGGCAGAGCGGGCTGCTTGCCTCCCTTCGCTCTGGAAGCGGAGCCAGACAAAGGTTCCTCCCCGCGCAAGATGCCTCTCAGCTGTGCGCTCCCTCGGCCCGACCGCAGCCGCCACCAGCTCCTGCCCGCGTCTCCCGCCCACCTGCCTGCCTCTTGCCTTAAGCCGCCAGCTGACGGTGGCGGCTGCAGCCTTCCCAGCAGGCAACTGAGATGCAGGGTAGCATCGGGGCTCTTTCCTTCACCTGGGAAAAAGAATCTTGCGGTGCTGAGCGCTAGGAAAGAGGGAAGAAGAGAAAAGGGAAGGAAGGAAGGAAGGAAGACCAGAGATGAAAGGAAGGAAGACCAGAGATGAAAGGAAGGAAGGAAGGAAGACCAGAGATGAAAGGAAGGAAGGAAGACCAGGAAGGAAGACCAGAGATGAATGGAAGGAAGGAAGGAAGGAAGGAAGGAAGGAAGGAAGGAAGGAAGGAAGGAAGGAAGGAAGGAAGGAAGGAAGGAGAGATGAGAGGGAGAGAGAGAGAAGATAGATTGATGATAGATAGATAGATAGATAGATAGATAGATAGATAGATAGATAGATAGATAGATAGATAGATAGATAGATAGATAGATAGATAGATAGATAGGGAGATAGGGAGATAGGGAGATAGATAGATATGGATGGAGAGAGAGAGATAAAGAGATGGAAAGGGAGAGATGAGAGGGAGGGGGAAAGAGAGAGAGAGAGAAAAGGGTTTTATGGTTCCCAGTTCTCTGACCGGCTGGGTGGGCGTGGCTAGGGGGTCATGTGACTGGGTGGGAGTGAGTGATGTCAAGTTGGCCACGCCTACCCAGGTTTTGTGGCTCTCGGTGGATTTTTTTCTGTGGGAAACGGGTCCAAATGGCTCTTTGAGTGTTTAAGTTTTCCGACCCCTGTCCTTGACATCTTATAGATCCTTTTGTTTTCAACAGGGGAATTTCCTGCAATTTGGTCAGCAGCCTTTGTTGGGTGCATACATAATTTTGGAATTCAGAGGCAACAGGCATTTGCAGGATTGCTCTTGAGCCGCCCTCCCCAGGTGTCAATCAAAGGCTGTTCTTTGTAGAAGAAATGCTACAGCCGATGATTGGAGTTACACTGTGCAAAACAAGGAGTGAATATTGTTATGTTTAAATCAAGTTTTGAACCTACACCATAGCAATAAGGCCAGTGAGGTTTTGCATGGGCAAGGGACAGAAACAGCATTGTTATTAAAGATGACCTGTAACAGGACCCCTCCTTCTTCTGCAATTCTCAACAGAATCTGATATTTATTTATTTATTATTTGTTCTTCTATGCCGCCCTACTCCCAGAGGGAGTTTGATACCAGCAAACATGCATCAGTCAGCGTCAAGATATAAATCAGATCAAGAAATGAACTCCAAGTTGAAAACGATTTTATCATTGATAACTAAAACCTGATAAATTCTCAAAGATGTATTTGTAATTCTGAAGAAGGTGCTTTTTATCATCTTTGGTGGAATTGTGATAAAGCAAAGATATATTGGGGCCAGAAATCAGTGGTGGGTTCCTACCGGTGCTGTGCGGGACACCACACCGGTAGGAGCCCGGTGATGACATCATTTTTAGGCACTTTTTTCTGGCTTCTCCGCGTCCTGAGCTGTCGGAAAAAAGCCCTCCCACCTGCCCTTGTTTTAAGACCGACCTTTATTCTTCCTCCGAAGCACAGCTGAGAAGCTCCTCAGCTGTGTTTCGGCTTGAAATGTCATCCTAAGCATGCGCGGAAGTGAAATTGCCCAATGGAACGCGAGTTCACTTCTGCGCATGCTTGCAATGCATACCGGTAGCGAAAATAACCGGAACCCTCCGCTGGGCCAGATCCATGTTACAATGCGGAAGATTCTTAAAATGAACATAACATTGAAAACTGAAGCTTTTCTTTTAGGATTACTGGACAAGGAACTGGGGGAAAATTGAACTTTGTGGTTGTATATGCTGACTGCAGTAAGAATTCTTTGTGCAATGGAGGTTGAATCTCAGAAAAGGCAATTTAGTCCAGATTGCAAAAGATCTTGGGGGGAAATGCTTCAAAGAAACCCTACTTCGGTTACCTCTTTATAACTGAGGCTGGGGAATGACTATTAGAGTTTTCAAGATTCTTCATTTGCCTCAGGCTAGTGTTAAGATACCTTCCTGAAATATATGTTGTTCTTCTGTAGTCTTTCCATTCTGGCTACATGGAATTTAACAAACTGGTACAGAAGGCAGGTGCTAATTTGCTGATGGATGAAAGCTGATGCAGTGTAGCTTCTAAATTGTAGAAGATACATTGGTCCCCATAGGTTTCCAGGCCCAATCCTAGGTGCTAGTTGCTAGTTCACCTGCTCCAGTAAAATCTGCCCAAATATGCTGTCTTAGAGCACATCCATTCATCTCTCTTGTTTCAGGTATCAAGGGGAACACAAAGACCAGCCTTCTCAATTGCAGCCCCATGCTCTTTAATAGCTCATACCTCTAGTTCAGGCCAGACTCTTACCTATTTATCTTTCAGCAAAGGTATAAAACATGGTTTTTCTCAGAAAATTTGGCAGAGGATGTCATATAAAAGATAGCAGCAGTTTGGGGTAATAATAAGCTAATTTAGCTGAAGATCTTGTTTACAGGTTTATGGTTTTATTATTTTATTGATGTAAACTGCTTAGAAACTTTGGAAGAGGCAGCAGGTAAATAGATGCAAAAATAAATCTAGCAAGATTTTAATTGTTTGAGATTAGTGGTGCTATTTAGTTTAGTAGATGGTACGACATTTACAATTGCTGCATAGATTATCCAAGAGTTTCTATTCCATACTGAAAATTGTAAAGTTTTATTAAGCTTTCCCATCAGCTGAATAAAAGTAAGGAGATCTCATTTAAAAAAAAAAGTTAAAAGGACTTTACCTTTTTCTCCGATAGACATCAATCTTTTTCAAGGATTGATTTTATTTTGATTACTAATAATCTTTTTTCTAGGGTAAAAAAGACGAAGATATGTTCAAGAGTATTAACGGATCATAGTCCGGTCTGGCTGGAATTGCAAGATAACAATGGACCCAGAAGGTCATGGAGGTTAAATGATAATTTATTTAGATATGAGAATAATGTGAGGGAATGTAAAAAATTAATGAAAGAATTTTTTGTTAATAATATGCAGAAGGGCACATCTTTGGAAATGGTTTGGGATGCCAGTAAAGCTTATATGAGAGGTATTTTGATCTATCTGAATAATAAATTTAGAAGAAAAAAAGAGGAAAAGAGGAAAGAATTGGAAGAAGAGATCAAACGACAGGAAAGGGCCTTAATTTCTAATCCATTGGATAGGAAAATTAAAGAGGTAATTAACTTATTAAGGGGTCAATTTAACATGTTAATGACAGACCAAGTTGCAACCAATTTACAGTATGCAAAATTTAATATTTTTAGTAACGCAAACAAACCAGGGCGGTGGCTGGCATACATGTTAAGAAAGAAGCAAAAATCAAGAACTATTGAAAAAATTAGATATAAGGGTAAAGAAACTTATGAACAAGAATTCATTAAAAAATCATTCTTAGATTTCTACTCAGGATTATATAGTGGGGATAAAGTAAGGGAAGAAGAGATAGATAGGTACTTACAGCAACAAAATATTCATACACTTACTGAGATTCAGAGGGATACCTTAAATCAATTGATAACTTCAGAAGAGATTGCATTGGCAATTAAACAATTAAAAGTGGGCAAGGCCCCGGGGACAGATGGATTAACCGCTGTTTATTATAAAAAATTGCAGGAGGAAATGGTGGAACCACTTAAAGATTTGTTTAACTATATCCAAAAGGGAGGCACTGTACCTCCATCTTGGAAAACTGCTTTTATCTCTCTGATCCCAAAAGAGGGTCAAGATCTTACAGACCCAAAAAATTACAGGCCGATTTCACTTCTAAACTTAGATTATAAAATTTTTGCAAAAATTTTAGCAAATAGACTAATGATAGTCTTACAACAGACAATACATCACGATCAAACTGGGTTTATAACAGGTAGACAAATGAAAACTAATGTTAGACAAGTTGTTAATTTATTAGAGTATTTGGGAAAGAACAACCAGGTCCCTGCAACATTGATATTTTTGGATGCTGAGAAAGCCTTTGATAGATTGAATTGGCGATTTTTATTAAAGTTAATAGAAAAATTACAACTTGGAGATTATTTTGTACAATCTATTCAGGCAATATACCAAAAACAAACAGCGCAAATAATAATCAATGGTGGGTTAACAGATAATTTTAATATAGAAAAAGGAACAAGACAAGGATGTCCTTTATCTCCTTTGTTGTTTATCTTGAGTTTGGAAATATTACTCAGCAAAATAAGAGAACTTGACACAATAAAGGGGATTAAGATCAGACAGGAAGAATATAAGTTACGAGCTTTTGCGGATGACCTGGTCGTTACTCTGACCCAACCACTACAATCTATTAAAATTTTGATGGATATAATTAACTTATATGGACAAGTATCTGGTTTTAAGATAAATATAGCCAAAACAAAAATAATAGTTAAAAATGTGACAAGAAGTCAAAAAGAAGAAATAGAAAAGGTAACAGGTTTTGAAGTAGTTCAAAAGATCAAATATTTAGGGGTTTATATTATGTCCACAAATACAAAACTATACCAATATAATTATGAACCATTATGGTTAAAAATACAGAAAGATATGGAAAATTGGGAAAAACTGCAATTGTCACTGTTGGGAAGGATAGCTGCTGTTAAAATGAATGTTTTACCAAGGTTTCTATTCCTTTTTCAAATGATACCAATACTTAAAAAAGACGGAACCTTAAGGGAGTGGTAGAAGGGTATAAATAAATTCATTTGGGCAGGGAAGAAGCCGCGGGTAAATCAGAAGCTAATGCAGGATATACGTGAAAGAGGGGGCTTAAAAATGCCAAACTTAAAATTGTATTATGAAGCAGCAGCTCTCGCAGCAATTACAGATTGGATTAACTTAACGGAAGAAAATGTATTAAATATTGAGGGATATGGTTTGCTCTATGGGTGGCATGCCTATTTAATATATGATAAAAAGATAGACAAAGTTTTTAAGAGTCATATATTGAGAAATGCTTTATTGCGTGTCTGGAAAAAGTACCAATGTAAGCTAAATGATAAAATACCTTGGTGGACGGTACCTAGACACGCGATAGAAAATATAAACTTGGAACAAAACATAGATAAGGTTACATATAAAGAACTTCTCCTTGAAGATGGAACACTATCTCAACTAAAATCATTTGAGAAATTAAAAGAGGAAGGAATAGTTAGGACCTGGTTCCAATATAGACAGTTACAGGCCAGATGGAGCGATGATAGAAAAATTGGTATTGTGCAAAATGAAGAAAACTTGATTGTACAAATTAAAGATAATGGTCCAATGCATATAAAAAGATTATATAATATTTTATTGGAACTGGATTCAGAATCGGAATTGGTTAAAGATTGTATGATAAAATGGGCTCAAAACTTTGGAGAACCTATAACGATGGACATATGGGAAAAGATATGGGTTATAAATGTTAAATTTACGCAGGCTCAAAATTTGAGGGAAAATTTTTATAAAATGTTTTACAGATGGCATTTAGACCCAAAAAAATTGGCATGTATGTATCCTAACTTACAGCCTAAATGCTGGAGATGTGAATGTGATGATGCTACATATTTCCATGTATGGTGGACTTGTAAAAAAATTAAGGCTTTCTGGATAAAAATCTGGTGGATTATACAAAATATTTTAAAGAAAAAAATTAAATTTACACCACAGTTCTTTCTACTGGGAATAACAACGGATTGTACACCTATAGAGACTAAGCTGATTTTGAATTTTATAACGGCTGCCAGATTGTTGGTGGCGCAATATTGGAAGAAGGAAGATATACCTACAATTGAAGAATGGACATTGAAAGTGACACATCTGGCCGAAATGGCTAAGGTTTCATCTTATCTTAAGGATTATTCTAATGAAAAATATGTGTTGGAATGGAGTAAGTGGACGGAATATATTCAGAAAAAGTTTCAGATTAATATAATTTAAATAGCATATTTTGTTTGCTGTTTGAAGAAATAATAGATTATACTTTCAAGCTTATGCATAACAAAGAGTTAAGAAAGGATAAGATATTTTTGAATTAACAATCTGTTTTAGTATTAGGTAATTTTATACTTTTTGTATTGAATTTATACCTTGTGTTTTTCTCTGGGAAGTCTGGAAGGGGGGAGGGGGGGGAGGGTGAGGGAGGGGAGAAGGGTAGAGGGTGGATGGGGGGTAGAAAAGACAAAAACTGTATGTACTTTGTACTTGTAAAACTTTTCAATAAAAAAAAAAAAAGTTGAAAGCACGATTTTCAAACAAAGCACTCACCTGCATAGGGCATTTTTCCATAAGTGATTATTTCAAAAAGGAGTATTCCAAAAGACCAGACATCAGACTTAATGCTAAACCTATTAGAGCGAATTGCTTCAGGAGCCGTCCATTTCACTGGGAGCTTTGTTTCATGTTTGGCTTCATAGACATTTTCATTTTCTACCTATTTTATGCAAACAGGAAACAATGTGATAAATCTCCAAATCTATCCATTTCCACTATTGTGATATTCAAACCAACTGAAAACCTTTTTTTTTTTCATTTTCTAACATTTACATAATCCCAATAATCATTTACACTAAAACCTGCTTGTTGAATGATAGCTGATGTTCCCTGACAACCTGAACCGGCCAGGTAGAACTTTTGTTCCTTAATTCCTAGTCCTTGTTTTGTCAAGCATCCATGCAACATCAATTTGGCCATGATTAATTGGGGCTTACTACTGTGAGTCCTGAATCTATCAGTGACAGCAGTGCAAGCTACCTGTTGGCAGCAGGGCACAGGACTCATGTGAAGCCTTTAGCAAGACGACAAGGTGACAGCAAGAACTAATGCATTCAGAACCTTTGTTCTGTGATTAATTACAGGCACCAACAAAACACTGAATTTGATCATCATCCCTTAAACAGTTCCAGGATTTAAAAAGCAGACTCCAAGAAGTGCAAATTA